>JAWNPK010000044.1:0-560000 GCA_035047565.1 Drosophila mulleri | reverse complement strand
ATAACATAATGTTTCAATAATGTTTTAAAGTATAAAAAGTGTCTGATATGCTGTTTTATCAGTTTCGTTTTGTTGACAAAAGCTTTGTAAATTTTCCATTGCAACATCGCTTTTCTTCTTACCTCCTACTTTTCAATTAATTTCTTCTTTTCAGCAATCGTCAAAATTATATATTTTTTAGGACTCATATTTAATAAAAGATTATAATCTGTATATTTACGAACTGATTTGTGCAGAAGCGATCATCAAAATGTGCCTATGTCTTATGCGTAACACGCAACCACTCATAGTAAAAGTGGTTTCAGGGAACTCCAAAATTGAGATTCAAAGTTCTTACTAACACACCAAGAAATATCTCAAATTTGAGCGTTCAAGTGTTTTACCATATGAGTACGAATTAACGCGTCTTAGAAATGATGAAAATGAATTTATGGATATAATTCGAAATATAAAGAGATGTTGTAGGGGACTCGGGATAAGTTATAATTAACGACAAGTACGAAATACCGTAGGTGTGAAATAACGATAGTCGACTATATATATATATATATATCAAGATAAGTTTATGTAATAATAATAATATAAAACCTTGACATTTCAGAAGATTCGGCTCAAAAATGAACAGCAAAACAAGAAACGTATAAATATCGCAAGACAAAAAATGGAATTAGCTTGAAAGAGACAAACCCATTTTTTTTGAAAATTAAAAGAGAAATATGTCCAAAATATATAGGTAACTATGTAAGTATATATATGAATATGTATATATATATATATATATATATATATATATATATATATATATATATATATATGTATATTATGTATGTTCTTATTCGCAGATTCCTTTTCCTGAACTCGGACTGATAGGATATGATATATAAAGTACGCAAGGTATGTTTATACCAGAAACATTAAGAAGCTGTATGATCGAGACGGACGTATCTTCCTATTTACAAACATCATCTACCGGACAGGTAAAAACTATATACGTATATACACAAGGAATTATATATTTATTTATTATGTTGTGACCATATGAGGATAGAATAGAAGGATGAAGAGAATTAAAATGTTGTCCGATCAGTGGGTAATCATTACTACCAATTGTTGGTAAAATTGAGCTAGCTAAAGATTGGCTCACAAATGGCGTATTATTATCAATTGAATTACAATCATAAATCAGCCTCAATTGAAAGCTTTTAATATAGTTGGGATTGACTATTTCTCGAGTATTGAAATGGTATTGAAATGGATAGAAATGCGTATCACATTGCTGTTCATTACGCTTTCCACTCACAGAAGATAGAACACAGAAACAGAAGACAGATAAAAGATAGATGGTATAAACTAAATAATAGAATATTTAATCTCTATACATTAATAGAATTAGTTTTATGTTATCAGCACGATATATCATACTGTGAAATCGTGAAATCAGGTCCGATTTTGATCGACCCGTTATATCATATGTAAATATGATTGCAAATCTAAGTTTTAGGGTAGTTTCCCATACCATTAAAATTTTATCAAACAGATTTCGACAAAGACTATATATATATATATATTATATATATATATATATAATTATATATATATATATATATATATATATATATATATATATATATATATATATATATATCTAATTGTTATATATATATATATATATATATATATATATATATATATATATATATATATATATATATATATATATATATATATATATATATATATATATATATATATATATATGTATATCTTTTACCGATACCTCTAACATTGTAACCCTTAAAATTATAATCCTTATCGAAATTCATCTTACCTGAGTACAATGTCACTAATCAAATTAATTCTAATTGTTAGGTATAATGAAAGAGTGTCTGGATTTATAGGAAAAAATGCGATTTCCATGTTACACCATTAATAAAAATATTTTAAAATGTAACTAAATATATTTTTATTGATACATTGACTTTTTTCAAATCAAATCATTCTTGGTGTATGTATCTATTAAATATTATATATATATATATATATATATATATATATATATATATATATATATATATATATATATATATATATATATATATATATATATATATATATATATAAATAAATATATGTATATGCATATGTGTATATGTAAAAGTAAAAGAATATGTGTGCATCTTGTTTACCTCCTCTCACCTCTTACCTTTCACCTTTCACATTTATCTTTTTACTGTGCAAGTTTGTGTTGCTTTTCCTTAGAATATGTACGTATTTCCTCATATACTTGAATTATATACAAATTATTGGAGCCTTTCTACTGTCGGAGCATCGATTATAAAGGACGTTCATTTTGATTAAGAATTAAGTAACTTATATATTTGAATTATTATATATTATATCGAGTTTAACTGCTTAACGTCCGCCTGTTTGGCTGTCTGTTCGATCACATGATATTGGGAACTACTATATACCAATTCCAATATTGGTACGAATCGAGATTCTGTCAGAAGATTCTATGTAGAAGATATCAAAATACCTAGATTTAGTACGATTCAGTTGCTCAAGTCCAGAGAGGGATTATAAAATCGCATATGATTTATATAAATAACAAGTTATCTGATAAACAACGTCTAAAATTATATATCTTATAAAAATGATATATCCTAATAATAAATAAAACACATTAGAAAATCAATAAAATTCCATGTGCGTACGTTACAAAAAGTAGACTCTTTTGGAATAAATACCCATAAAAAAAAATAAAGAATACCCCTATTTATCCTATTTATCCAGTCCTTAGCAAGAGGGATGTGCTTTATTTACATTACTAGTCAAGAAAACCGTCCAGCACTTTCTCTATTTGTCTATGTGAATATGTATATTTCGACTAAACGCATTTTTATTGATTGTATTTTTTATATCTGTGTACTACTGTTTGCTGGAATTATTATGTGTGTCGAATCTTATGTAATTATCTATTTTGATGATTGCTCATCGAATTTCAAATCAAATATTGCTTAAAAATAATATTGTCTAAAGATCAGTTTTCGAGATTTGACCCAGAAGAACGATTATATAAAAGATATTCATTCTTGATCATAATTAATAGGCTCACCCTTTTGCATTCGCTTATCAAGTTTGATTAAAATAATCGAATTCGTGAAATCGGCGTTATATCATCTGATTGCATCAAACGGAAATTCAGTTAGAAATCTAGACAATATTTTTAAGTATTTCAATCTTCTTTCGGATTTAATTTGAACGATAGTATCACAAAATCATTTCATCAAAAAGCGATGCATTGCTTTCTTATTCAAATGTGAAAGAAGATATGTTTGTATATATTGATATATTTGTATATCTGTCCTTTAATCTGGCTCTTTCTATATATGTATGTATGTATATGAATGCTTTCAAAATACTATTTACAACCAAACAAAGAAAGAAATGGTTTCAAATGTGTTTTTGTGTATTTTGGTGTGTGTTTTAAATGTGTTAATTTCAGCCACGATATGTATCAACATTTTTATCCTGTTCAGCACATGAAAGTTTTCACCCGTCGTAATAAATTAATTTGTAGTCGAAAGTGAAACCGTAAGAAATACTCTCAGTACGGGTATTGAATATTAAATGACAAAAACAAAAAAATTAATTTAAATAAAAATGATTAGATGGAATATTCTTAATTGTTATTATATTAATTATAGTTCATTACTTGTTTTATAATAAATGCAGTTGAACCTTTTCCGAGCTTATGCAATAAATAATTTGTGATACGTATTTATTAAATTTATATATTTATTAATTGTACAATGAAATTTCGTATAAAACAAATAAAACAGCTCTAGTCGAGACTGCTTGTCTATGAGATCCCATGGAACCCTTCACGCAACTGATATATATACAACTGATACATATATACATATGTATATTTAAAATTCTGCGTACACAGGAAACACACACACACATTCTGACAGACACGTAGCACTAACCGTAGAAGACTACGGTTAGAGAACGAGGCATGCACAAATAAACTTGCATGAGCTGCAATTTGGGTTTATTATCGGAATTTCATTGTTAAATGAAATTATTAGATTGAGATAATAAAATTTAAATGTGTGATTTTCCCAAAAACCAAAGAATTAGCCCTGTTCGTCTGTCATAATCAATATCAACCCACTCACCAATAAATTTATAAAAGGGTATTTAAATTTATAAAAAAATTTAAATTTTATATAAGTCCTATGAATCTACATTTTGAGACTCTAGCTCTAAAAATGTAGAAGATATAATCTTATTATATACGGACATTTAAAACCAAATTCCAAGTCTCTAGCTCTAATATCTTCTGAGATCGACGCGTTCAAACATGCGAAAAGACGGACTGACGGACGGACACACAAACGTACAGAGCTAAATCAGCTCAGCTCTTCGCTCTGATCAAGAATATATATACTTTGTTGGGTCTGCCACGTCTCGTTAGGCTCCCATAGTAAGCCCGCATTGCAGCCCATGCGTGTTTATGCGCGCACGCGTATGCTTATATGCATGTATTGCTTCTTGTGTAAACAGAAATTATGCGATGTTTTGGTACCATTCGAATTTAAGCCAATATTTTGTCTTTACCATTGGTATTTTGTAATATTTCTTATTTGCTAAGGTCAAAATTTGTCTGTGAAAAGCTTTAAAATAGTTTCATACGGTTTCATTTTCATTATATACGTATATAGTAGATGAAAACACTTTATATCTCGTAAATATGTGCAAGTTTCACAAACTGTTGTTCAATTCAAATAAATATTTTAAATATATATATTTGGTATATGCATACATATATATATGTATATATATATATATATATATATATATATATATATATATATATATAGATATATATATATATATATATCTATATATATATATATATATAAGTATAATCTATTTGTGCGTATCTTTTTTATGTGTAGGATGAATTTCACCCATTCATTGAGGCATTATTACCATACGTCAAATCATTCTCGTACTCTTGGTTTAACTTGCAAGCTGCTAAACGAAAATATTACAAGAAACACGAGAAGCGCATGTCGTTGGAAGAAGAACGGCATTGTAAGGATGAGCTGCAGGTAACCGCACATGTCTTGCATAGTACACTTAAATTGTAAAAACTATATATGTATGTATATATATATATATGTTCCCATATATATATAATGTCGTTGATAGAATGAAAAAACAGAAGTGAAACAGAAATGGGCTTCGCGACTTTTGGGTAAACTACGAAAGGATATAACACAAGAGAGTCGAGAGGATTTTGTTCAATCGATTATTGGGAAACGAAAATCCATTTGTGTGCTATCGAATCCCGATCAAAAAGGAAAAATGAGACGCATCGACTGCCTAAGGCAAGCCGACAAAGTCTGGCGTCTCGACCTCGTTATGGTTATACTCTTTAAGGCTATACCATTAGAGAGTACCGACGGCGAACGCTTGGAAAAGAATCCTGAATGTCTCCACCCCGGTCTGTGTGTCAATCCCTATCACATAAACGTCTCCGTGAGAGAGTTGGACCTATATTTGGCGAATTTCATCAACACACACAATTCATCAATAAATACGGTCTCCAGTTCATTGCCTAGCAGCCGATCGGCACAAGTTTCCATTTGCAGTCAAAATCGAAACAATAATATGCCAGCAGACAGAAAAGACGATAATGACAATGACAATGCGAAAACAAAAGGTCTTCGCCACAATCCATACAATGGTGTTGTTTGCAACGATATTATCCTGGCCACCGGAGTTTTCTCATCGCAGGAGCTCTGGACACTCTCCAAAGGTAACACTATCACTATGATATACCTTTCATAAGTCTATAATTTAATTCATATATGTACATTGTTATAGCTAGTAAGAAAGCTCTAGATCGAGACTACTCGACTACGAGATTCCCTGAGCCTTTCGAGGCATCTAGATGAACTATCTATATCAAACTTCCAGAACATGATGTTAACATGATGTTAACATGCGGAATAGGTCTTTGCAGATTTGGGGTGGGGAAGGAGTTGGATATGGGGTGCTATTTAAAATATAGACTATAGGAGTAAGTACGTGATACAACTGTATACCCTGAGCCCATTGAAAAGTGGAAAATTTGGATCGTTGAAGATTATTCATAGTGAGTCTGTTTACCATACAAGTTTTACATTGATCTTGGGAGATCAGAGAGACTAGCTGAGTCGATTTTGCCCTACCCATCAGACTGTTTGGCTCGCGGTCCCCCGTCCATCCATCCGTATTATTCATCTCAGTGCTGAGTTTGTCAGGGTCAGCATTTGTTAGGTTAGTGTTAAAGTCATAGTTCATCTGCTTCTGTTTCTCGCTGTACGCAGTTGATAAGTGTATAAAAGTCATGTTCCTCCCTAAACACCTATAGACTTGAAATTGTAAACTTTGACGTAAATAAATGTATCTGTAATTTCTTAGATTCTATACTGGATGAAGTGAGTGATAACTTGCAAACGAACATTATCAAAAGGGAGAATCTGGGATCGGCTTTTGACTGCAACACATATCAACTGACCCCCGAGTCACCCATATCCAGCTCGCAGAGCCAGGCACAAACAGGTGCTGTTGTGGCCAATCCAATTCCTGGCGGATACAGCAGTGAGTAATAACAATGTGTTTGGGATAAATAATATCGTTTGTTTTCTGCAGTTGACTTTGTCGATCAGAATCAGAGAAGCGTGCATTTATCATCGTCTCCACTGCTGCGCGCTGATACAACAAATGGCTCGAGCGATGCATGCAAAATTGATCAAAGCTCGTCGCCTCCACTAATTTCATGCACAACAACAACGGGCACCGAGAACTGCTCAACTGGCAGTTTCTCTGTCGTCCTCCGATCAGCTGACAACATGAATTCAAGTGAGGAGCCACCAACGGCGGCAGCTGAGTCCTCAATATCCCTGAATCGATATACCCCTCTAAATAGTCGCCCGATTGCAACAATGCCAGCAATCCGCTCAGCAGAAGGTGAGTCCGGTGATAGCGCACTTAGTGCACACCAACAAATCGTAGGCTAGAGCACATTATTATACAATTATTTGAAAGGAACTTGAATACATATGTATACGTAGAAAGTCTGGATAATAGGGCAAGCTTGCATAATTTCTTTTGTAGTAGGACTGTCTTGATGAAACTTTCAGAACGTGATCATAATGTTCAAATGTCTATATTCCAAAGCGTAAGTCTCTAGTACTGTAGATAAGTGAATGGAGCAAAATCGTTATGATCACATCGAGTGTTCTTCAGAGAATGTTCTCTGTATTTTCTTCATTAAAAGTCTTAGCCTAAAATACATAAAGTCTACATAAAGAATTCTGTCGCTAAAAGCAGCGGCAGAACAGCATGCCGTACATGTGTGTATATATGTTTGTATGTACATGCAGAAGGCATATACATTTAAATGCTTAACCTACGGCGTGGACGAGAGCGTAACAATGCTTACGTTGCAGACTACACGCTGCAGGCCAGTCCATACATAAGTGACCGATCGTATTACGGCACCTATATAGAGTATATAAACAAAGTAACAAAGTGCTGCTATGAGTATGGTCCTTCTGCCTGTTAGATACTTTTCATAAAACCATTATACCCTGATTTCCTATTTTCCCCCAATGGGTTAAGGGTATAAAAAAGTAGGGCTGTCGAATATTTTTAAAATATCCTATCGATGATATTTTAAGTTTTAATAAAATATCAATATGATGTTTGATATGCAATTGTTAAAAATTTTTTCCCGCAATAAATTTATAATCCGTAAAAAAAAAAAAAAATAAATAATATTAAGAATAAGTATTTGTAATAAAAATGATATAGACCTCTTAACTCCAGTATTCGGTACTCAAAGATAAAACAAGTAAGAAGACTCTAGTCGAGACTGCTCGACTAGGAAATACCCTGAGCCCTCCATGCTGACGTTCCAATCATTCTTTAGTTCTTTTAAGCACACACACATACACATGCATCCACCCGCACGCATAGGCCCGCGCTCTGCTAAGTGCGCAGTGAGCAGCGACTGCGCTTAGGCTGCGCAGCGGCATGGGCAATATTATGAGAATTTATTTGTTGAATAATTTCGTTTGTAGTTCTTAATGAAATTTTCAGAACGTAATCATAATATGTAAATGTGTGTACATTCCCAGGCACAAGTCTCTAGTACTTGATATACGTTTTTTACAAATTGGGAGTGTGGTATCCAAAATCTGTAAATTACAAAATGTGTGTATCCATCAAATTTATATACACAGTACATCTGAAGTCTCCAGGCTTAATAGTGTTCAAATAAGGCGGAAAAAACAATATCAATTTATCGATTATCCTCGTTAAAAAATATATCGAATGAGTTATCGAAAAAATATGATAAACTTGTAATGCGTATGGTATACACGAGTCTACATGCAAAATTTCAGCTCTCTAGCTCTTATAACTTCTGAGAACTAGGCGTTCATATGGACGGACGGACGGACGGACGGACGGACGGACGGACGGACCGACGGACGGACAGACGGACAGACGGACAGGGCTATATCGACTCAGCTCGTCGCCCTGATGAACAATATATATACTTTATGGGGTCTGCCACGCCTCCTTCTGACTGTTACATACTTTTCACAAAACCATTATACCCTGATTTCCCATTTTCAATGGGTTCAGGGTATAAAAACGTAAAAAATTCGACATTTGGCCAAAAAATAGCCCTATATATATATACCCTATATATACTGATATATCGATATATTTAAAAGAGAGCTGCCGACTTTAGACGAGTTGAACAGTAAATCAGCTAAATTGAAAACCTTAACAGTTTCTGTTGGCTTATAATCATTGGCTTTTCGATAGTAATATACATATTTTTTTTTGTGTCTCTTTTCCATGTGTATATGTATGTATATAGCCATATTGCATCACAACTGTTCGACATTTCTGGCAACGTCTGTTAGTCCGGTTAACACAATCTATTATCCGCACCATAGCAGTCCACGACTTACCGCTCATACGATATTAGATCAGGAACATGCCACACAACAACAGCAGCAACAACAACAACAGCAGCAGCATCAACAGCAGCAGCAACAACAGCAGCAGCATCATGCTACCGACGCACATGATATAACCGATTTTGTAACGTACGTTTGCCAAGATGGAGCAGGAGGTGGAGGGCATTCAACAAGCCTAGCGGCAGCCGCAACAGCAGGAACCTTAGAAAGTCCAGTCTTTCAGCATGCCCAGCATGCGCATCCGTTGTCCACACATCATAGCCATCATTCACCTCACTATCAAATCCACCCACAGCTGAGAGCGACGAAATTAGGGGCGGCTCCATCGTCGTCCCATTATCATAACACAATGTTGCCGCCGATGTTGCCACCGATGGCTCGACCTGTTGCCATAATACGCACCAGTGCTGATCTGGCAATGGTCACGGGTCAGACTCCGGCCACGTCCTCGTCGACGAAAGGCAGCCCATTGGCCAATGATGATGAGAATCGCAACATCAATTCAATGGATGGGGGCACCCAGAGTCCAGCTAATGCAGAGATTGATCAAAACACAAATACGGATTGTACAACTTTGGTGGCAAGATCCTCGCCACACTCGCAGTCACAGGCACAGCCGCAGCCACAGCCAGCGACCAGTCCTCATATCCATACAAGCGAAAGTCTCCGATGTAAAATGCAATCGATTGCCTCCAATTCGCTAACTCGAATCACAACGCCAATGTACCCCACGGCAAATAGTCGAGAGTATTTCAATCACTATCATACCCAATCGACATCGGTAAGTACCTACATATTCTACAAATCTTAAAGTTTAAATGTTTACTGGAATCACTAACCATGCACACACACTCGCTGCGGAACCATTGAACCGATTGCAATGCAGTCTCGGTTTTTATACTCATTCACAAAGTAAACAAATTTTGACCTCTTCTATTGATTTGCCAAACATTAATAACACTTTAGGTAGGGTACATCCGAAAAATCTATATTTCGCAATGTTTTCGAGCTGTCAGCCAGCAGCATGCAAAATTCGGTATGAGAAAAGTAGGATGATTGAAAAGCATCCCTTCTAAAGGGAATCCATTAGGGACAATCCCTTGTGCATGATTACAGTTGCGAAGGTTTTTAAAGCTCTTAGAGCCTTTTGATCCCTGTCATAGAATTTCTGCGATATTGATCTCACCTACATTGTATGTATCTATATAATTTTAGATATGTCTCAAGATTCTTTCCAGTCTTCAACAACATAACTGTAAAATTTTGGTCTTCTAATCAGTTCTGGCGTAGACCTGGGCAACGCATTCAGAGACCCCATGTGAAAAATGCGCAAATTTATACATTATATTCTTTTAGTTCAGTGGGGAATCAGGGTAAAATGAGTCTGCTACTGATGGAGAAGACCGCATATATTATACATATTATTATTATTGGTTACTAAACAATTAGGTTATCATAGTGAGCCCACGCTGTAGCCAATGCGTGCTTATGCGTGTGTGTGTGAATGTGTGTATGTGTTGTCCCTTGTGTAATCAGAAAAATTGGGTATAATTATTGAAATGATTAAGAAGTCTCAACTAGAGCTTTTGTTTTTCACTTTTTTCGTATATAGTATCAAAAGATACATAATCCACATTATGAACATAATACCCGAAATTAATTTCTATATGTACATATATTCGTTCTAAACAATATTGATATATATATATTCTGTTTCAGCTATTGGGCTATGCCGGATCTATTTCGACAATGTCTGGTGTCATGAGTCCAACAAATCTAAGTTTATATTCAACACCAACAATGACCGTGAGCTCCGCACATCGTACAAGTGCAAGATCCCGATGGAATAATGGACTTACCGACGATGAATTCAACCTAATTCCGCACTCTGTAGCTAGTACAAATATAGAAAATACACAGGTTATATTAATGGAAGATTGTAAGTATTATTTTGTAGCTCTATTATACAAAAATGAATTCAAAATATGAACTATTGATATTTCATTAAATCCTAACATACAGGCTGTTTAAATTCACAACCTCAGGTTGACGTTTGTTCTGTACTCATAGGAAATATGAAAGGAAAGCTGTACTATTCCCTCTTCTTCTGTGCATACATGCCAAACAGCACATGTACACATATGTATACGCGCATAAGCACGGTCTATCCATTTTTATCGACAAAAAGAAGCATAATGAGTTATAAAAATATGATCAACCCATATTGCACAGTGTATTCTCGAGTAAACATGTCATTAGCTTTCGTAGCTTACCAGATCTCTAAGTATAGACAGACGGGCATGGGTACCTAAACTCGTGAGTTGTGGGATGAGGCATAGTGTTAGAGCGTTAAATAAAAACAACTCCACATTTGCCGAATTTAAGATCGAAACTGAACTGAACTGTTTATTGATTAAAATCCTAGCTCTTATATACCTAACAGAGACTCTTAAAACTACTTCCTGTCACTGGAAGGGTGCATTTTCCCATACAAACAAGTGCACAGATGCTTACTCAAGTGTCCCTTTTTTAGATCGCTGGGCCCAGGCTCACGTTACATTTATATTAGTCGCTGCATTGGTCGCTGCAACTAAGGGATGACATATTTACTACTTTGTGTCGGATAACGCGCAGGTTATCGAGTATTGTCTCTATTTTTATGTATATGAAATGTTCATGTTTGAACACATCGACTATCGAATCTTATAAGCTGCTTTCATTATACCCAATGGAAATGGGGAAATCAGGTTGTAATGGTTTTGTGAAAAGCATGAAAAGTATCACATTTTGTAAAGATAATCCTATTACAAGAGAAATTATTCAACGAACTAAATTCTCATTCTGTTGCTTACACTGTAGTCAGTTAGTAGAGCGTGTAGTTATGCGTACTTGTGTATGTATTTGTGTGTATAAAAGAATGATTAGAATATCAGCTTGCAGGGTTCAGGGTATCTCCTAGTTGAGCAGTCTCGACTAGAACTCTCTTACTTGTTATACCCTAAGCCTATTTTCAATGGGAAATCAGGGCATAATAGTTTTGTTAAAATTATATAACAGGCAGAGTCGAGTTATCCCCTCCCCGTCTGTCGGTCTGTCTGTACGTTAGTATGTATGAACTCGTCGATCTCAGAAGATATAAGAGCTAGAGATTTAAAATTTGATTCCTAGGTGCGCATTCACGCGCATATCGAGTTTTTTATCGATTAAAAACGTTATCGAAATCTGTTGAAAAATAATATCTTCTACATCTTTAGAAGTAGAGTCATCTATCTTCAAATATTAATTCATATTTAATATATAGAATTTCGGTTTTTGTTATGGTTCAGAGGCTTTCGTACGAGCCGTCTCGACTAGAGCTTTCATACTTGTTTTTACTGACATTAATATTTGAAATCTTCTCCATTTCAGCAACGGGTCGTTTCACTGATGAATATTCCACAAATTCAACCCGTGATTATGTTTAATGAATTACCAACATAATAATTCGGAGGTGGGCTTCGGGCAAGCTAAAACTGATATACAATAATTAAGGCATATTGAAAAAAAAAAAAACGAACATACTGTTATTTTCGCACATACATACGTTGTACATTGAAACATCCATAAAATATTTGGTTATATATATATATATATATATATATATATATATTATATATTATATGTTGTGGGTATGTATTCATCAACGGTCAAAGTCTTGAATACATACACACATACATATATGTAAATTAATTTAAAAAGAAAATAAATTTCTTATAAAAAATAACTTTAAAATGTAATGCATGTAAGAACCATGAAACCTTTTTATCATGGTTTTTAGCTCCATGTGCAAGCAATAAATTGTAATGAACATGTACATGTATTTGAAAGACTTTAGAGATTATTAAAACTATATTTAAAAGCAGCATAAGAAATTTAATGAATATCTATGTAATAGATATATATATATATATATATATATATATATATATATATATATATATATATATATATATATATATATATATATATAGTGACAATATTTATATTTACTTAGATTTAGTAACAATTGTGACAAAAAATAAAATAAAAAATAAGTAATCCCGAATTAAGACTATACTAAAGGTCGCTCCAAATGTTTTAATGCAAAACGCATTTCGGATAGTGAATTTGATTAAGTTGCTCTTCAATTATTTGCAATCTCTCTTTCTTTTTTTGTCGCACATACACTCTGTTTTCCTCTACATGACTTTTTTCTGAGTCAACATCTGAGTAACATTTGGCTAAGTATAGTTTACTTCAGGGATTACGATTATTTTCATATTGTATTGCATATTTTGTATTGCTCAAACAGATTGAAATTATTATAATAATTGTTTTTTAATAGTGTATATTCGTCTATTGATTAAAAATATGAAAATTGCTTTAAACTGAGAGTGTAAACCCGGTTTGAGCCTGCCTATGTATTTTAAGTGTGTTGATTGATTTTATAAAAAAGAAATTAGATCCAGACAAAGTGTGTAATTTGAAATTTAATAACTTTATTTACACATTTCGCATAGACATACATATATCTCAGTGTAATAACAGCAATATGCGGTCGGTATAGTCTGTGTTTATGTACATATATATGTTTTTAAACTTTGATAATATTTGTACTAAGTACAAAATAATAAAATAAAAAAAAAAATATATCTATATATATATATATATATATATATATATATATATATATATATATATATATATATATATATATACATTTTTATACATAAAATAGTAATTATAGCAATAATACTATAGTAGTAATAATCGAAGAAAGCTAAATTAAATATATTTATTATACGTCAACAAATTGGCTGTGAATTTATAGTATATTGCTAATGCTGAGTAGATTCATTTGTACAACTTGATATGTATATATATATATATATATAAATATATATATATATATATATATAAAATTATTCACAAGCAAGGTTATTCTTCTAAAAAAAAATGTAAAAAACCAAAAGAGTGCTATCAGTTACTTTATTAGCTAATGTACCAATACCTAAATATGTCAAGTATGTATATACATATATACATTATTAAACAGCTGTAAACTATAAAACAAATAAAAAAGTAATGGAAATCAAGTTTTATTGACTATATCATTAATTTTTACAAGAACCAAGACTCGAACTTAAAAACAAGTAAGAAGGCTTTAGTCGAGACTGCTCGACTAGGAGATACCCTGAACCCTCCAAGCTGATATTCTAATTATTCTGCAATTCTTTTATCTACATATACAATTTATATTATATATACACATGCATTCACATGCACGCTTAAGCAACCCCTCTGCTAACTGCGCAGTAAGCAGCGACTGCGCTTGGGCTGCGCAGTGTGGGCAATATTATGAGAATTTATTTGTTGAATAATTTCGTTTATAGACGGACAATCTTGATGAAACTTTCAGAACGGAATAAACGGATAAAGTGTAAATGTGTGTACATTCCAAAGCACAAGTCTCTAGTACTTGATATACGATTTTTACAAATTGGTGGCGAAGGGAGCGTGGTATCCAAAATCTGTAAATTACAAAATGTGTGTATCCATCAAATGTATATACACAGTAAATCTGAAGTCTCTATGTCTAATAGAGCTCAAATTAGGCTGGAAAAACAATATAAATTTATCGATTATCAGATGAGTTATCGAAAAAATATGATAAACTCGTACTGCGTATGGTATGGACGGACGGACGGATGGACAGACGGACAGGGCTATATCGACTCAGCTCATCGTTCTGAGCAAGAATATATGGGTAGTCGAAAAAGTCTTTTCGTATTTGTAATGAAACTTCAAATCATATTTTTTAATATTTATAATAAACTTTATTAAATCAAATATGCACCATTTTGGTCCACCACCTTTTGCCATTTTTCCACTAGAGACATTATTCCATACACAGTAAAGTGTCGAATCAATCGTTTGACCAGGCTGTATTCCTTTCCAATCCCACCAAACACACAGCTTTACCTTTCGAGCCGTCAATCCTGGCTTTGCGACCATTTGTTGAGCTTCACCACTCTTGCACCATGATCTTTTTCGCACATTATTGTCGTATTTGATCCATTTTTCGTCTCCTGTTACCATTCGCTTCAGAAATGGCTCGATTTCATTTCGTTTCAGCAAAGAATCGCAAATGTTAATTCGGTCCAATAAATTTTTCACAGACAATTCATGTGGTATCCATACATCGAGCTTCTTATTGTAGCCAGCCTTTTCTAAATGGTTCAGAACCGTTTGATGATGAATGTTTAGTTCATTTGCGATGTCATGGCTGCTTATGTGACGGTCCTGGTCAATCCTTTCCATAATTGCATAGACTTTTTCATCGACTTTTTCATTGGTCGACCAGAGCGAGGTGCATCTTTCACATTGAAATTTCCAGAACGGAAGCGAGCGAACCATTGTTGTGCTACACGAACTGATAGAGCATCGTCACCGTAGACATCACAAATTTCATTAGCGGCTTGCGTGGCATTCTTCACTTTTTTATACAAAAATTTCAAAATATAGCGAATTTCTTCTTTATTTTCACTCATTTTTGAACAGCTGTAACTTTTTTCAAATTCTTTGAATTACATTTTTTTTTGGCAATCGAAGCTTAAAGTGCTACCAATCGAACACCATATGGTAGTACACAATGTGATTGGTAGCACTGGAGATATACGATGCCAACGACTTCTATTGGCAAAATACGAAAAGACTTTTTCGACTATGGGGTCTGCTATGATTCCTTCTGCCTGTTACATACTTTTCACAAAACCATTATTCCCATTTTCATGATTTCCCATTTTCTATGGGTTCAGGGTATAATTAGAATAACAATCTCTACCAGCGATTCATCTGTAATTTGGTTGTTACATTTGGCGTATTTATGAAATATTAGTTTCTCGAATGGTTCAAGGGGTTTCTTTGTTGCGCAGTCTCGACTAGAGCTTTCGTACTTGTTACTTTATAGATATAAGGAGGCAGACCCCTTATATCTATAAACGAATACATAAGTAGAATCCACATTTGGCTTAATAAGAAATTCAAAGAAGTTTGAATGACAGACATATACAGTGAGATTTTGTTAAAAAAGTCTAGCTGATTAACAGTAATAGACCACTGAAGAATATCTGATTTCGGAACAAGATCCGACTGAATAAAATCAATTTGAGCTCCTTAAGTCTTAATGATATTTTGTTGACATAAATAGTCCCATTCCAATTATTATAAAGCCGAATCAGAAAAACTATTTCAAACTAATAGAAAGTCAAGGAGGTTAGATGTTAACTAGAACCAGTTTGCTACACTCTCAAAGAAGCATAGAAAGTATTTTTTAGACATCGATAGAGGAGGGTAAAACTAACTGTAAAGAAAATCGAATAAGTTCACCTCAGATGAGCAGCAAATACACGATCTCTGCTGTGGTGGGAAAACGAATTTGTGGAATATACAATGTTTTCATGTAAATAAACTACCTTCATCAACCGTTAAAATTGTCAAGGCACAGGGATCTAGCATGCGAAATAGGTTTTGCAAATTTTGAGGAAAGGGGGTAGAGTTGAACCATATTCAGTATATAAAAAAATTAATATTTTCTAATACGATAATAATAATACGAATAGTAATGCATTATTTGAAGACTCACAACAACAACAAAAAATAAAACAGCTAAGAACGTTGCAGTCTGGCGTTACCAACTGCGGAATACTCATTCACATCCCATCAGTACTTTCGTAGCTACTGTAGAAAATTAATTTTTTTGCGATTTGCCATGCCCCTACTGGGCGAAGACACCTCATTTTTGGTCAGTTCTTAGAACGAGCTAACGGTAACCTAACTGCAAAATTTAGATGCTTACGTTCCAAAAATGTGAAAATTACAGGGTATTTTTCGATATGGCGTGCCCCGGAAAGGGCGCAACAATTATTTTTGAGTCATTGATAAAGAAGGTTACTAGTAACTCAACTATCTAAATTTGAAGCTTCTAGCTCTTATACTTTAGGAGATATAAACTTTTGCGGTTTGCCACGCACCCTTCGCGACGAGATTTGTCCACTATAGCTCGTTAGACTTGGACGGTCAACCTGCGGATATATACCAAATTTCAGGCTCTGACATCAATAATGCCTAAAATATAGCAAAATTTGAAAAATCACTTTATCTTCAGGTCCGATTTGCTACGCCCCTAGTGGGCGTAAATATAAAATTTTTTCATCAGTCTTTATAGACGTAGATATATCCACTATAGCTCGTTGGACTTGGGTGGTCGACGCGGATCTACATACGAAATTTCAGCCTTCTAGCTCTTCAATTAACATGATTTCTGGTATATCGGAAAATGCATTTTCCGAAGATATACACGAGTATGTGTTCCAAATTTCAAGTCTCTAGCTTCAATAGCGCCGAAATGAAGTGCGTTCATACGGACAGACGGACGGATAGCAAGACGGACATTGCACAAAACCAATATACTAATGCACTTGAATGAGTAAATGAGTATAATAATTTACTTCGTGAATGAGTATAAAAATGTAGAAATGCTTTAGTAGTCATGTTCGGCTAAGAGATACCCTGTACCTTCAAAATAACAACTTTTAAGGTGTACATGAAAACGAATATTGATTTTGATCGATAATGAGCAACTGGGATAGGATTGTATGGAATATGGTACGCGTGTATATAGACGAGTATGCGTACATCCGGAGTTGCTAGAGCAACTCAACTGTTTGTCACGCCTCCTCCAGCTTGTTACCTATATTTTCTACCCAATTTCGCTTGAATTCTCGTTTAATGGGTTCTGGTTGTCAAAATCAAATCATAATATACATACAAAGAATCATGTACATAAACATATGCACATATGTTAATTATAATTATAATTATATTTACACATCACGCAGACAGAGAGCGCGAGTATTTAAGTTTTTAATTTATATATATACATATATAAAGAGAGAAAAAGCGAGAGAAGGAATGTCTGCGTGTATATATATTTATAAACATTTGTGTACATTTACAGAGCGATATTTTCTCAAGAATAAACGGATTTTTTATGTATTCTATCTTTTTATGCCTGCTCTCAAAAATATTGGACGTTATTCTCGTGACTCGAGTTTGTTGAACAGTCCAAAATTGATGTGACTTTTTCAATTTGCATAACTATAATAAAAAAAACCAAATAAATAAATATATATATATATATATATACATAAATATATATATATATATATATATATACATGTATATATATATATATATATATATATATGTGTATATATATATATATACATAAATATATATATATATATATACATATATATATATATATATATATATATATACATGTACATATACATACATATATATATATATATATATATATATATATATATATATATATATATGTATAAATAGAGAGAGAGAGAGAAAGAAAGAGAGAGAGAGAGAGAATTAAAGTCAATATAAAATAATAATAATAATAATAATTATATTGTGAGTATTATTCATAAACAATAATAATCAATTCTATAATAACAAAATTAAGTGAAATTACGTATTTTTATCTTGTGTGCCTGTGTAATACATACATAACACATACATACATATATATATATATATATATATATATATATATATATATATATATATAGTAAAGTCTGATCAGTGCGACAACAAACAACTAACTAATAAGACTTCACTGAAATGTTTCATTTGGATCAGCATTCCTTCATAAGTAAATAAATAAATACACGAGATCTTTAAGTAAGTATATATATATATACTATTTACATATGTATGTGTGCGTGTGTGTCATACTTATAGATTTCCTCAACTGCTATAATTACTTAAGTTAACAAAACCGTGAAGTATCATAAATCAAGGTTTTTATTGTTAAGCCTTACCCAGTTTATTTTCTAATTTAAAAAATATCTGAATAGTAAAGCACCTATCAAATTTAGTCAAAAAAACGAAAACGGTAAACTAAAAATTCATTTTATTTTCATTTTATAGATTTCTTGTAGATAGACTATCTTCATCGAACTTTCAGATTATTAATATTAAAATGTGCGGGTATTCAAAATATAACAAATTTTACACATGAATCCACATTTTGAAAGAACTTTAATCTGAAGAGTCTAGATGAAAATAAAGATAAAGTTTTTATATAAGGTTTTTAATCGAATCAAGTGTCTGGCTGTTGTCCTTTCTCTCTCTCTCTCTTCTCTCCAAATAAATAAATAAACAATAATAAATATATATATATATAAATATATATATATATATATATATATATATATATATATATATATATATATATATATATATATATATATATATATATATATATATATATATATATATATATATATATATATATATATATATATATATATATATAAATATAATATATTATATTATATTATATTATATTTTTATAGAATTAATATATATATATATCAATATATTTACATCTCTGAGGACTGCGCACAAAAGTAAATTGATATTATTTCTATAGAATATAAAATTAAAAAATCGAATCGACGTCCAAAGTATTTATGAGTATATTTTCTTTTAGATGGCAACTGCACAAGAACTGGATATAATAAGAAAAGCAAAAATGTCAAATACATCGAACAATAATTTGCGTCAGCCTGTGACTGTGATAAAGAAAAAATCGGGTCCGTTAGATAGTGTGATCGATGAGCTGCAACAACTAGAAGCAGCTGAGAGTCACAGAAATGTTCAACAACATTCGACAGCGACGTCTGCGTCGACTGGACGGCGACGCTTCCAGTCGAAGGATAAGGATAAGAAACGCGAGCGTTGGCTATTGACACGAAAAACTTGGCGGTATATGACAGATGCTGGCCGCAAGTTGTTGCCCGAAGGAAAGACATTCCATGGCTCAGATAGTATAGCCCAAATAGAAGAACAATTTCAGCGTGTCTGTGCGTCGGAGCCACGGTTCATATTGTGGCGTCGCAAGTCCTCGTTTCCAGGTGCTACAAGGAGCTGCTCCAAGCGACGTCTCAAGATACTCTCTCAGCATCGGGGCCATAATCATGCCGCGCAGATCCATCAACGATCTCAAGAGCTGAATGAGAATATAGACGTAACTATAGATCTTTTACAGTCCTATCTAAAAATTCGAGATTCGTATAAGACGACAGCGTTGTTGGGCACCAAAACCGTGCGCCCAGATCAAACATCTTCACCGAGCTCCCAGCGACCGAACTATGAGAGTAAACTCTTCAGTTCAACTGATTTGCGAGTGAATAGCCCCAGCTATGAATCGATGCTATTGAAAAACTTAAAATTATTAAAAGATTCATCATTGTCTGGCATAGGGATCGATAATGATAATATAACTCTAGCAATACTTGAAGATAAGGCTTTGTTAAAAAAGATATATAATATATTGAAGAAGCAGCAATTACATCGTATTTTACATTCCACTGAGCCACCATCGAGTAAAGCTAATTTATCCAGATCTACCTCATACTCGAGCTTTCTATATAGCAATGCAGTTAACAGCGGCTATGATAGCACCTCAAAGTATCTGTCGAACTTTAAAGATTCCGTTGATATGATTCAAAGGCCCAAGCCGACCGAATCATCAAATTCAGTTAGACGCACACAAAAGCCACCGGAAACACTCACACTAAAGTGCAATAGTACCAAGAACTTGGAAACAAAGATAGTTAATAAGATTCATAGCCAGGGAATAAGTGAAAAACTGTTGACAATGAATTCATGTGGAACGCAAACGAATTTTGTTCAATTGTCTGAATTAAAATTACTAGCCGAGCAATATGAGCAATTTCTGAATGATAGCAATTATAATAAAAATAACAATTCAGAGAACGATGAAGCCGATAAATTGCCATTCGGCAACCACATTTCCAGTCACAGACGTAGCTCGATCGACAACGAAGACGTCTCCCAGTCAGTTAGCGATACAATAAAACGATATTTGCGCATGGCTCGAAAGAAAAGTCTGCATGATGGCGATGCGAGCCGTTTCAAGTCTGTTAACTACGATCGAAATCTACGTAATATTAAGGCAAAAGGCGAAATCAACCCACCTGGCATGGACGAAGGTAACAATAAGGCAGTACAGACGCTGGATGCGTGGGCGCAAGTTGCTTTGGACTATATACGCGGAAATGAGAACTCAATCAATTTACAAAACGCCCACATTGCCTGGCAGAAGGACCTAGATGAACGTATTCGCAAGAAAAACGAATGGGATAAGCAATTTAAAGAGCATCACACTGACGCACAGGGTACTAGCCTCAATAGAAAGAAGATTGGCCAGTCTCTTTTCCTGTCGGCGCCCAACTCCCCAACAAGCCCCATTCAACATCATCAGCATCATCTGCCAAAGGAGAAGAGTTTACGAACTGCTAGCGCCATATTATCCTCTAGCTCAAACTTTCTATCAAATTTCTGGCATGCTAACAGTAGTGATCCCTCCAGTACACAAAGCTTAAAGTATGGGAATATAGTTGAATCATGTATCAGTAAGTATGCGTGCAAACACACGAATATATGTACACATGTACATATATAGTCACATCATTATCATCGTTATTTCTAAACGTAATTGTTGCTGTTGACTGGCATTTCTTATAGTCTGTAGGTATGCTAAGTATGAAATGGCCCTTTCGTATATCCATTCACCTGCAAGGGTTAGAATAGTGGCTAATGAGAGCGAAAGGGAGAGAGTGAGTGAGGCCGAGAGAGAAACAGAGAGAGAGGGAACGACTATCTGGCATACATACATATGTTAATTATGATTTTGGCTTGCCCTTTAACGTTGATAGATCTACCATTCATCGATATATTCCACCTATTTGATCCCAATTTTTCGGTTCACTTTCAGATTCAGATAAAAATGAAACAACAAATATGCAGAAATCCAAATCCTTATCTAATGTTGGACATTTTGTATCAAAAAAAATTTGGGGAAGCCGTTCCAAGTGTCAAAATAGACAAAATCATACTCACGACATTGTAGCACAGCAACAAAAATGGACTCCACTGGTAAGATACAAATATATAATTATAAATATTGAAGATTACCCTGATTGAAGAAAGTTATAATACACTAATATGCATTTCATTTGATTAGGAGAAATGCTCATGGATATCTGAAGATGGTCAGATTCTTCAGCTAACAGATACATCATTAGAGAAACTTTCCAATATCGAAGCTGAAGTGCTAATGCATATAGCGCTACAGAAAATTAAGGAGCTAAATATTGGCATGAGCATAGGTAAATGATTCGAGCACTTTCATAATTAGATTCTTGATACAAATATTATATTTAGATTATGCATATTTATTTTGATTTAGATTTAGATCGAACCACGCAGAAAACTCGAGCCATATCAAAAAAAAGAGCACTCACAACAAGTTTTTTTGATATCGGCCGAAAGGATGAACACAGTAAGTACGTTTTCTATACCCTGAACTCATTTAATATTGAAATTCCGTCCGTCTGACCGTCTGTCCGTCTATCCGCCTGTCCGTCTATCCGCTTGTCAGTAACTTATGCCATTTCCCTTTTGTTTCAGAGTTTTAAGAATAACTTATTGATGGATTCTACAGACTCCATTCTCTTCCAATTAGACTTTCCAAACCATAGTTCGACTTTTATACCCAGAGCCCATTCAAATGGGAAATAAGGCCAAAATATATGTAATAAGCCCTACGCGTTTATCCTATTTGTTCGATAAATCGTCCCATTTCGTGTTTATCAATAATAATTGATAATTATAATTTTTTAAGCTTCATTTGAATACTCTTAGGCCTAAAGACCTCAGTCCATATGACGAATACAAGGTTTTTGTAATTTGAGACACCACGCCTCCTTCACGAATTCGAAAAATCTTACAAAGTTGGAGAGTTTTGCTTTGCGCAAATACACAAATGAATGTATTACATTGATATAAAAAGTTCTATAGACAGAGAATTAATTCCCATAATATCGCCCACATAAATTTCCATAATATCAGATCAAGCGAACACGCTGTCTCAACTATGCAGTTAGCAGACCGTATGCGTTCGGTATGCATGTATTTTTTCTAATTGAAGGGTTCAGGGGACTTTCTAGTCGAGCAGTGTCGACTAGCGCACTCTTCCATGTATTTCTTTCTCTTACTAATTATATTATATTTAACTAAAAAAAAACAAAAAAAAAAAATTAACAAAAAAATAAATAAAAAGATGGACGTGAAAATTTATTTGGAGCTTCTTTGGAGTGCTGCTTATCAAGAGATAAAAAGCAATGCGGAGAAGTGGAAACAGGCTCAAAGCATTCGCTGGCATCTGTCTTTCGGAATAATCGAGCTGGAAAACTGAATGATAATGTAAGAATTTTTATAAGACTGATAGTGATAATAAAGATTGTGCAAAATTTATTCGGCTGGCAGAAGGAATAATAATCTGAGAGGACCTACGCCGTTTCACCGTGCCACTGAGTGCAGAGATAACGTGAATTTTATGAATATCGATATTTCCATGAAAGCTAACGAATTTCAATAGTCAATCCCCACAAATTAGTTTCAGAGAAATGTCATTTAGCAACAATATTATACGCATTTTTGCATCTGGATACACTTTTCCAAATACTAGATTCTGTATTCTTTTGCTAACTTTCGCATTTATTGCTCACTTGTAGGTGCGGTCGTGTGAGAGCTTGCCAACTAAATCAATGGATTACGGACGTTGTAGTCCTTCAGATCAGGTGACTTCTTCAACAGACTACTTAAACAATCTTCAAAAGTCCTCATCAATGTCAATGGAAATATCGCGGAGTCAGTTGGATATGCGAAATGTTGAACTCGACCTCGATCGGATATTATCTACAGAATCCAAAAATAGTTCCGCATTAAATGTTCCTATGTTCGTAACAATTTGTATAAAATACTTGGAGGAATATGGACTACAAAAAGTTGGACTCTTTAGAGTTAGCACATCTCAAAAGCGTGTAAAGCAAGTAAGTCGAGAAAATATTTTTTAAACTCCTTGTTTGAAGCAAATTTAATAACCAAGGATGCCAAGAATGCCCACTGCAGTGGAAACAATAGTTATGGTACTAAGTATTTAAGTCAAGGCAGATGAACACCTACCCGAGCTATAAAAGAATATATATGTATACTTGATACGTTTCTTCGTATGTTTGAATGACATATCGAAACGTTTAAGACAGAATCATAAAATCATATTTAACTGAATGCATGGATACTATAGCCGCAGATTGACTTATCCTAAGTTTTCCTAGTAAGTCCACACTGCAGCCCATGTGTGCTTATGCGTGTGTGTGTATGCGTGTGGAAAATCATTATATAATGGCAGACCCCATAAGGTATATATATTCTTAATCAGGGCAACGAGCTAAGTCGACTTAGTACGTCCGTCCGACCATCTGCATGTTTGAATGCGTCAATCTCTTATATCTTTTGAGACTGACGCGTACATACAAGTCTCTAGCTCGGAGACTTGAATTTTGTTTTGTAGGTTCGTGTCGAGTTTATTACCAAAAATCGATAAGTCGTCCCGTTATTTTTTTATCGATAAAAACCTTATTGAAAGTTTATTATAAAATTATATCTCCTACATCTTTAGAGCTAGAGTATCCAAATTTTTAATTTCCCATATTAAGCCCACACTGCAGCCCATGCTTGGTTATGCGGGCTCGCCTATGTGTGTCTATGTATGTGTGTTTGCGTGTGTATGTGTGTGTTTGTATAAGCAGAAAGACGCTAAAAATTATTGAAATGGCTGTTGCTCGAAGGGTGCAGGGGATCTCGTAGTCGAGCAGTCTCGATTAGAGCTTTCTTACTTGTTTTATTTATCTATTTGTTTTTTGTAACCTTTTTCAGCTTCGAGAGGAATTCGATAAGAGCTGCAATATGCGCATTCCTGACAATACATGCCCACATGATGTAGCAACATTGCTAAAAGAGTTTCTCAGGGATTTACCTGAGCCCCTATTGTGTAAAAAATTGTATACAACCTTTTTGGAAACGCAACGTAAGACAAACAGCAAGTTATATCTATGTATGTGAATCTGTATATATTGTTAAAATTATTCTATTAGGGATAAGAAATCGACGCCTTCAACTGGAAGCGATATCCCATTTAATAAAATTATTACCCATCGCACATCGTGATACGTTATATGTACTACTAAAGTTTCTGGGAAATGTAGCTGCCCATTGTGATAATATATGCAATCCAGATGGCACCGTTCATATTATTGGCAACAAAATGGATAGCAACAATCTATCCACCGTCTTTGCCCCCAACATTTTGCGTGATTATCCACCAAAGACAGGCGAATACAAAGAGCAGGGCAACATGGCCGATGCCATCAATGTTATCAGGTAATATTATTAGATATATTTATGTAACACATTGTAGTTATAGTTTGAAGCAATAGCGAAATGGTTCGCCCTTATGCCCTGACATTCTACACAACTGAAAGAGGGAGTACCCTGTCAATGAATCGCACGCTTCCTCAAGATTTTCAGACTTACTGAATGGATTTTGATGAAACTGTCTACAAAGCAGCCCAGCATTTTATAGAATATTCGAAGCTCCTCAATGAATTGGATACTAATCTAATTTGTATAAGGTGCGCATGTGCTAATTTCGAGACTCCATTTTAAAGATGTGCGAGATATCATTTTTATACCCTCAACTGATTGAAAATGGGAAATCAGGGTATAATGGTTCTGTGAAAAGTATGTAACAGGCAGAAGGAATCATCGCAGACCCCATATAGTATGTATATAAAGTATATTCTTGATCAAGGCGATGAGCTGTGTCGATATACATACCCTGTCTGTCTGTCCGCCCGTCCGTATGAAGTCCTAGATCTCAGAAGTTATAAGAGATAGAGAGCTGAATGTAGACGCGTGTATACCATACGCAGTACAAGTTTATCATATTTTTTTTTTTTTTTTTTTTTTTGATAATTCATTCGATATCTTTTATCGGGGATTATATTGTTTTCTTTTCAGCCTAATTTGAACACTATAAAACCTGTATATACATTTGGTGAATACACATGTTTTGTAATTTACAGATTTTGGATACCATTAAGATTGTAACGAAATTATTCAACAAATAAATTTTCATAATATTGCCCACACAGCGGTGTAGCCAAAGCGCAGTCGTTTCTTACTGCGCAGTTAGCAGAGCGGGTGCTTATGCGTGCGGGTGGATGCATACATATGTATGTATGTTGTGCAATAAAGAACTGCAGAATGATTAGAATATCATCTTGGAGGGTTCAGGGTATCTCCTAGTCGAGCAGTGTCGACTAGAGCACTCTTACTTGTTTTATAACTGATTTGTGACTTACTTGTGTCACACAACTTGTGTGGCTTTTAATAGATCTATTTGCGCATGCTATACAAGACCCAACGAAATAAATTTATTTAATTATCAAGCTTTTATTAGCCCTGTCCGTCTGCCTGCCTGTCCATCCGTCTGTCCGTATGTATGAACGCGTTGATCTCAGAAGATATACAGTGGCTCACAGCTTATTTCGCGCAGCGGTATAGTACAATTTTAAAGCCGTATTCCCGGTAAACTAGTAAAGATATACAAAAAATTTAAATGGGGTCTTATTTATCAGTCATTCATTATGTATTAACGCACTTCATTATTTTTCTTTGCTAACAAATAACGTTTAAAACCAAAGAAAACTAAAATAACTGGCTATTTCCATGTCACAGCTTATTTCGTGCACTTCACTTTCAATGAATTTATTGCCCAAAAATTCTTAAATTAGTATTTGCTTTGAACTCATTTTTATTTAATCACCTCTTTTAAGCGTGATTCCATCGAGTTTTACAATTTTACGGTGACATTGCTGGAGATTTTTGGCCATTCCTCCAATAGGGCCGTTTTGAAGTCCTTTTTACTGGATATTGACCTATTCCGAATGGCTACGCCCATTTTTGCCTACAAATTTTCTATAACGTTCAGCTATGACCACTAGGCTTGTGGATTGACCACATTTAGACAGTTCCAGATCAACCAGGACTGGACAATACCCGGTTTATATTTTTGGTCATTAACCATATGAAATCGGGATCGCCCTTCTAGACCCAGTTTTTCGGTATTTTCACCATTCAGGCCCAACCATGACTCTGCCACCGCCATGTCGCACACTTGGTTTTAGGTGCTGATCTTGGAGCTCTGTATTTGGTGATCGCCAAACATATTGCATCCAAACCGACGAAAATATATGCGAATGAGTCGAAATTTAATATATTTGTGTCAGATTGGATGCAATATGATTGCCGCTAAGCAAATACCGAGCTCCAAGATCAGCACCTTAAACCAACTATGAGCTATGGCAGTGGCTGTTGCATGGTTGGGCCTGCAAGTCGGGTTCGGGAGTTGGAAACATACAATAGTTTTCAATGATGGTAATATGAACAATAATATGTACCTATCCTTTATGTACCTGACCTGGTTGATCTAGAACTGTCTAAATGTGGTCAATCCACTAGTCTCATACAAAATGGGCGTTGCCATTCGGAATAGGTCAATATGCAGTAAAAAGGACTTAAAAAACGGCCCTATTGGAAGAATAGCCGAAAATCTCCAGGAAAGTCACCAAAAAATTGTTAAAAGAGGTGATTAAATAAAAATGAGTTCAAAGCAAATACTAATTTAAGAATTTTTGGGCAATAAACTCATTGAAAGTGAAGTGCACGAAATAAGCTGTGAATGGAAAAAGTCAGTTATTTTAGTTTTCCTTAGTTTTCAATGTTATTTGTTGGAACAGAAAAATAATGAAGGCCATCACTAATAAATAAAATCCAATTTACATTTTTTGGATATCTTTACTGGTTTTGCGGGAATACGGCTTTATAATTGTACTATACCGCTGCACGAAATAAGCTGTGAGCCACTGTAAGAGCTAGAGACGTATTTTTTTTTTTTAATATCCGTATATATCGAGTTTATCACAAAAAAGCAATAACTCATCCCGTTATTTTGTATCGATAAGAAACCTTTTCGAAAGTCAATTATAAAAGTATATCTCCTACATCTTTAGAGCTAGAGTCTCCAAATTTGTAATGTAGACTCATATGTACTTTATAGAATTTCGATTTATGTCATAATTCACCCTCCACCCCTACATCCACTCTCACCACTAAATTTGTGAAAGGCGTATTTCAAATACTAGAGACTTTAGCTTCGTCACTCATAATATTGATATAATCACAATCTAAAAGTTTCACGAAGAATATGCATTCACAATGTGTGTCCGCCTGTACGTGTATTTCTTTTGTGAGCAGACATATATGAATAATTATTGAAATATCAGTTCTCCGAAGGGTTCAGCGGATTTCCTAGTCGAGCAGTCTCGACTAGAGCTTTCTTACTTGTTTTAATTTATCATTATTATTGTTTTTCTTTACTTTGCAGAATAATGATTGACCACTATGAAGAAATCTTCAGAGTCCCTGTAGATCTTGTAGATCTACTTTACACCCATATGTTAGATACCTGTCCAGAACAATTAAACATTATTATAACGTCCAAAATAAATCAATCTGCAAAGTAAGAAATTCGACTACACACTTTCTAAACTACTGTATTTTAAGCTGCCTTGTGATTATTTATATATAAATAAACTATATAAACGTTCCATTTTTTATATGAACCAAACAATAATACTATTTTTATTAGAGGTCGAATAAGCCCTTGACCAGGGTGACGAACTGACCCTACCTAGCTACATATGTATGTCCATCTGCCCATCTTTCAACATGAGAACTCCGATCTCTTATTGTATAGCTAAAATCTTGAAACTGAACCATGGTTTTTGTGACTATGCCTTATCCTACTTATCAAAGTTTCATCATCAGTTTCAGTCTTAATAATTTGAATACTACAAGATACTATTATATTAATTTGATGATCTCCTTTATTTGTAATTATATTTATAGTTTTTATAAATAAATAATAGCGGCACTTTTCTGATAAATATCTCAAATCTAGATATATCGGCTTTGATCTATTATTTTAACAAATAGTTAGCCCTAATTGAAAGATACATGGAATATGTGCTAGTTGTATCTTCTCGATAAGCATCTATTGAGCTCACTCCCCTTAAATGTCCAAAAAATATTATATATCGTGGCAAATCGAAAAAAAACCATAACTACTTTAATTTTAAAGGGATAAGACAATTTCCCACTTTTTAGAAGTATTACAAATATTGTAATTAAGTCAATAACGCGTTGTTACCTCAGTTTTATTAACAATTACTTTCTGTGATCCATATTGATAGCTATTAAATATGTGCTAAATATGAATAATGTATTCTGTTTGATTTGCTTTCCAGTGCGCAGGTAGAGAGATCGAAATCTATCGAGAATCAGGCGAGCCTCTCTGATTGTACGTACAGTCCTGACCATAGGCGACAATCGACACCGACCCTACTAGAAACCCAAAACGTGTTCTCAGCCAGTTTACAGATATCAAAACCAGATGAATCAGCCCTAAAACCAACGACTAAGATAAATCGAATGCAAGGTATGTATATTATATTGCGGTTTTTGTATGTGACTAGAATGAAGTGAAGTAAATGATTTTCCTGTACACTTCAATTCAAAGTATATTCTCTAACTATGAAAAAAAAAAATGGGAAATCAAGGTATAATGATTTTTTTATACCCGAAACCCAATGGGAAATCATTAATCAAATTGCAAATGTATGCAACAGTCAGTACGAGTCGTGGCAGACCCCATAAAGTATATACAGTCAGCAATTAAAGTTTAGGTACACAACGATTTTTCAAATTAACTGTGTCAAAATGCATTAAAATGAAACGAAATAAAAATAGGGTAGATCAGATCTGTAATATTGGATATTTGGCAACACAAAAGTCCTCTCACAAACTTATTTCAATAAAAATAAAAGAGTTATGATTACAAATATGACAAATACAAGTAAGAAAACTCTAGTCGAGACTGCTCGACTAAGAAATCCCCTGAACCCTTCGGAGAACTGATATTTCAATGCTTATTCAAGTTTTTCTGCTTACAAAATAAATACACATACAGGCGGACAAAGACATACATTCTTCGTGAAACTTTTAGCTTGTGATTATATCATTACTATACGCACGCCTCCTTCTGCTACATACATTTCAAAAAAACAATTATGGGTTCAGGGCATAAAAGAAGTGCAGAATGATTAGAATATCAGCTTGGAGGGTTCAGGGTATCTCATAGTCAAGCAGTCTCGATTAGATCCTTCTTACTTGTTCAAACTAGAACTGATGCAAAGCTCTGCTTTTGCACTTCTCGTAGCAGCCTCTGTAGTTTCGTCGTTTGTGTTACTGCTGCCAGAATTCCGGGAACCGTTCATATTCCAATTCTTATTAGTTTCGTCGTCTATGTCACCGCTTGCCTACAAGGCAAGACGCGTCTAATTTGGGGGGAACGTCGAAGTGTGCCTCGACGCGCAGAACCAGCTTGTTTCACAAAATCATTCGCCACTCTCTTCTTTTGGTATCGATTAAAAACCGTATCAAAATTTATAAAATTATATCTCTTACATCTTTAGAGCGAAAGTCTCAAATTTTTATAAGATTCGAGTTTATTTTATGTAGCTCCGATTTTATTAATCCTATTGCTCCACTAACTGAATGTATAATAAAATTTTATTTTCATAACTCATTTATAATTTAGGGAGTACAGCTGAAGTAGCGATCATATCTGAGCCCAAGCTTCCGACTAGCATATCGAATATAGGCGGAGCCACATTGTGCGCAAAGACGGCAGAGTTTGAGAAAAACAACACTACGAAAGCTTCAATTCCAACAGCAAGGGCTAAACTACTCTATAAACGAAAGCAGTTGATATCCAGTTCTAAGCAATAACACTTACATATGTATGTATGTATGTACATACAATATCGGAAGGCAAAATGCTATCTACGCACTTGACAAAACATACAAGCAATTTTTATATACATATGAAAATATTTTTCCAACTGTCATGCCACAATATATGTATACATATATATACATATATACATATATATATATTTTGCCTGCCGATATATGTATGTATGTACATACATATATATATATATATATATATATATATATATATATATATATATATATATATTATGTGCGTATGGATGTTTGTAATGTATATCAATAATGCTCTCAGCTGACACTTCCTATATATGTATATACTTATAAGTTGAATAAAACAATTATGAACGTAAGAAAGAATTATTTTTCTTGTTGTGCATTTAAAGGGAAGATTTACGAACAACCTGGGTTGAGGGAAGCAATCAGACGTGAAATCTTTATAATATATAAATATATATATATATATATTTATATAAATAAATATATATATAATACATATTAACTCATTTATTCAATACCGTTTATCCTTTATTAATATTATTATTATTTTATTATTATTATTACATAAGACTATAGGAATTATACTTAATGTACTTTCGGTATGTATTTAAAATTTGTTTGTATTCGTTTCATATTTCTTTCTGTTTTTATTTTCGGTAAACTTGATTCATTTACATTCATTCCCTTGGAATATGCTTGCAAACTATAATTAAGTTGAATATACTAATTTATATAGTCATATATAGTCATATACATATATATATATATATATATATATATAAGTTAAATAAAACAATTATGAACGTAAGAAAGAATTATTTTTCTCGTTGTGCATTTAAAGGGAAGTTTTACGATATATATATATATATATATATATATATATATATATATATATATATATATATATATATATATATATATATATATATATATATTATCTATATATATATATATATATATATGTAACTTATAGGAAAATAGCTGAATGAGCGTTTCTTAAAGGCATACTAGCCTAAAAATCTTGCGCATGTCTCAGGATACGAAAACAAGAAATTTATCTATTGGAAAATGAAAACCGTGAGCTAAGCCCTGTCTAATCCATATGTATTAAATGGAATCACCACGACGTAATCATTAGGTAATATTCTTTAGTTAAATGAATCGAACAAAGTTCAATGTTTTCTTTCTTCTGTGGTGCGATACAGGTGACTGCACCACTTACCCACAAAGAATCGGCAGAGTGGGTCCATTCTTAGATTCGTTTGATGTCTCACAGATTGACAAAATAGATGTCGGAGCATTGAATATATATATACTTCAAATAATTGGAGTGACGTAAATGTCCTTCTGAGAACCACATAATTTACACAAATCCAACTTCACTAAATCCAAATTTGATGTATACATTACTTTAGTTTGCTTGATTTGTTTTCTTTTTTTTCGTCATGTTTCCTTTGGGATTATGGCTAGATATTGTAAGTTAGTCATCTTGGACTTCGATGTACGAGGAGAATGTTTAAAATGTTCAACAACAGTTCTTCTGATATGATGAAATACGTAATTATGATTGCAGTGGATGCATTTAAGACGCTCGCAACACTCGTCTGCATTGCTGCTGGTTGCTCACCTATGAAGAAAATATAAAAAAATACATATGTATATTGAAATTAATATTAAAATTCTACTAGAAACAAAAGAGACGAGGTAGACAACAAAACTTTTCAAAATAACTTCATTTACATATCATTATTGTTTCAAAGGGATTTGTTCCAGCTCAAACTCCAGAAACAAGCCCTGATATACAATCCAAAAGCAGGGAGAGAAATCTACTCAGTAATGGTCAGCCCCAAATTGGGTGTACTGCGCAGAATTTTCAATTACCAGTCAACACGTGAACCCGAACAGAAGCCGGTATAGCTGCATTGGGTACACACGTATAGTTTCCGGAATCTCTCAGTGAAGCCCGGGTCAACATTAGCCGGCTCGTTGTACCTGCATCGGTTTTTTCGGTTTCCAAGCTAATTCCGCCTCGCAACGAATCAAAGTCGACAATCGCTGAGCCATGATACCTGTAATGTTCACCAAATCAGCTAGCATATGTACATATAAGTACTTACATTCGGAGACAGATTTACCACAATACAGATGATGCATGTACATTGACGGAGCATGCCAGGGCAATAGTACTATCTCTCTTCACATGTATTTCTGTCGACCCCAAAATTTTCGCTCGAGCCGCTTTAATTTTTAAATTTGTAAAGAACAAATTTTCGTGGAAATAAATATAATATGTAATAAGTAACAAGTAAGAACGTTGCAGTCGGGCGTTACCGACTATGGAATACTCATTCACATCCCATCAGCAATTTAGTAGCTAAGTTTAGTTCTAATACTGTAGAAAATGCAGCTTTTCCCAATTTGCCATGCCCCTACTGGTCGTAGACATCTCATTTTTGGCGAGCTAACGGTAACCTAACTGCAAAACTTGAATGCTCACGCTCCAAAAATGTGAAAATTACAAGGTATTTTTGATGTACCATACCCCTAAAAAAGCGTAACAAAGATTTTTGGGTCATCGATAGAGGAAGTGACTAGTAACTTAACTATCCAAATTTGAAGCTTCTAGCTTAAGAGCTAGATATACATATATTTAAGTACTTCAGGAGGTATAAACTTTTGCGGTTTGCCATGCTTCCTGTGGGCGAACATAAACCCGCCATAGCTTTTAGGTTTTCACCGGTCAGCACGAGTATATATATCATATTTCAGGTCTCTAGCATCAATACTGCCCAAAATATATCAGAATTTTAAAAATCAGTATATCATCAGGTCCCCTAGTTTGCGTAGACATATAATTTTATATTTTTCATCAGTATTTTCAGAATCATAACATTAGCTCACGTGCAAAATTTCAACGTTCTAGCTTTAAAAATCTAGGAGATACAGTTTTATCCGGTTTGCCACGCCCACAATGGGCGTAGATGTATCCGCCATAGCTTGTGATCTTGAATGGTCGACGCGGATCTACATACCAAATTTCAGCCTTCTAGCTCATCATCTAATATGATTTCTTGTATATCGAAAAATGCATTTTCCGATTTTACACGCCCCTAGTGGGCTGATCGAGCAAATTTTAACACTAGAAATCGGAGATATACACGAGTATGTGTCCAAATTTCAAGTCTTTAGCTTCAATAGCTCCGAAAGAAGCTGCGTTTATACGAACAGACGGACGGACATTGCAAAAAAAGAATATACTAGTTCCTACTTGGACTTATATATACAATATATATCAATATTTTTCGATTTTTATATACCCTGCACCAATTGAAAATGGGAAATCAGGGTATAATGGTTTTGTTAAAAGTATGTAACAGGGAGAAGAAGGCGTGGCTGACCCCACAAAGTATATATATTCTTGACCAGGGCGACGAACTGAGTCGATTTAGCCATGTCCGTCTGTCCGTCCGTCCGTCCGTCCGTCCGTCCGTATGTATGAACGCGTCGATTTCAGAAAATATAAGAGCTAGAGACTTGAACTTTTTTTAAATGACCGTAATACAGCGCGCATATCGAGTTATCACCAAAAATATATAACTCGAATCGATTTTTGTTAAATTTCACCCCCCACCCCTATATCCACCCTCTCACCCATACGTTTGTAAAAGGCGTATTTCAAATACTAGAGATTTGAGCTTCGGCACATACACGCATATTAATGATATAAACACAATCTAAAAGATTCATGAAGAACGTACGTTCACAAAAACAGTTATTAAGCAATTAAGTTCCCATAGTAGGTCCACACTGCAGCCCATGCGTGTTTATGCGTGCTCGCCTATGTGTGTCTATGTATGTATGTGTGTTTGCGTGCGTTGAAAACACGTTTTATTGCCGAAGCAAGTCGCTCCGAAGTCACTGAGCTACCAGGGTTGAATTGGGCATCGTAATGCGATCTTCGATACTCCTGGCATAACCGCCTTATGAGAAATCCACAAAATTATTGAATTGCTCTCCCTAGAAGTTTGCGCCAAGCTACACCTCAAGATCTCTTTTTTCTGCACAGTGTTTGATGTGTTACCACTTGTTTTTATTTTTGTAAGGCATAAATTACATTTGGCTGTTCCGAGTAATTCCTTTTCGTCATATTCAATTGTTTTATTTTTGCGCTTGGCTCACTTATCACAGGAGTGACCAACTCAAATAAATCAAAAAATAAAAAAAAAAAAAAGAATTTTCGATATTTTACCAAAAACTATATACCCATATAAATATAATTTTTAAACATAAAAATATCTATATACTGATATTTCGATATAATTTCGACAACCCTTATTCATATTTTAGGAATCAAAACTTAGTCGATTTGTATAGACTTCAATTTTAGTTTGCTTTACATTTAAAAACCCTGATCATTCGGGACTCAAGAGATCTCCTTGTGGACGCCTGACAAGAATTTTGTTATTTATATTTTGTTTTATGAAGATTTGTAGGTTGATTTGAGTGAGACGAAAATGTTATGCATTCTTGAGTCTATGGCTAGTCAAATTGATTTTGACATATCGATCTTATAAAAACACTTTTACACTTGTATTCGAATTTATAAAAGAAAAATATGTGTGTGTATTAATAAATACGAACCTTTAGAATTGTAGTATAGTTTTTCTGAATTTCTATCTCTCATATCATACTCAGCTGTAATTCCGTTGACATTTAAGGAAAGTATAAAAGTGTAAAAAAGTGAAATGATGAAAAAATAACGGAAGTGAAATTCAAAAACAGGAGAAGAGCAATAAATGAAGAGGTAGAGGAAATGTTTATGAAGACAAAATAAAAATTTAATTAGAAAAGATAAAAAAGAAGATAAATAAAAAATATTATGATATCAATTATACAAGGAATTACAAGTTCAAGAACGAAAGAGAAGGATGCAGCCGAAAATGAAGAAAATAGGGTTGTAGAATGGGAAGGGAAAAGAAATTTCGATTAAATTGAATAATAGCAATTTATATAAGCAGAATATATATAAACCCTACCTGTGACCTCCAAAGTAATTGCCAAATTGATCTTAGGCTCAGTATTTACTTGACACTCATATATCCCACTGTCCCGAGTTTGGGCATAATCAATCTTCAAGTCCCAGTCGTCACTATTTGGCGGATGAATAACAGAGAACCTTTGATCCCCAGTGTACGTATAAATGTTCGTTGTTAAAATGTGAAGATCTCGCTTACGCATCCACGAAACCTTCATATGAATGATCAAATTTTATACATTTATCATCAATATATAAAACTACGTACAGTTCGATTTCCTTTATTTTTGACTCGACATCTTAAGATTGCTGTTTCATCGACAACCGCTGAAATATTCCTTGGACTTATGTCGTCAAAGTAAGGTCGATTAACATTGGCTAAGTCTAGACAATACAGGATGATTATATTATTTATTAAGAGATAATCCGATTATGCCATTACCATTGATAATGAGAAATGACGATGCGCTAATTCGCTGGATACTAATATTTAAATGCAATATGAAAAAGAGAATCGGCTTGAACTTATTCAAATTGTTTCCATATGAAGTCGCCATCCTCCGTGTAACACTTCATCAAAATTTCTTAACTCTTTGAGTAGCCTTTGAGTAGCTGAGAGATTAAAGGAAAGAAATATATATATATATAGTTTTTATACATAAATAGTTTTTAATTCAATTCGGCACTATTCAGCTAAATATCCTTGAATTTACCTGAGCTCTATTGAGACCCTGTAATCACACTAGTTTCCTTTGATTGCGACTAAGGGGTAATGATATGAACATCTGGACCTGACATCCATATGTACTAAAACCGATAGTTCCTCTAATAAAAGGCACCGAGCTTATTGAAAATTTTAAAAACGAAAAGCTCTCACAATAGCAGTACGTTATCAAATTATCGAGCTAGAGCACAGCAGCGAGCGATATGCGCGACAAGGGAGTGAATGTGGTTGAGGATGAACTTTGATCATGGCAATACAGTCGCAGTGGCAGTAAAGCTTGTTGGTACACACCGCAAATAAACAGTGCACTATGGTCAAAAAGTCTGATTTTCTGGCACAAAGTCAAAATTTTTATGTTTCGAAAATAAAATTTGTTTCTTTTTGTAATTGAAAATACATGAGATAAGAAAAAACTGTTATCAAAAATTGTTTACATTTTTGATTTAAGCTTGATATGGGCAATTCTCTAGTGGCGAATGTGACATTCGTACGTATTTGAGTTAAAAAAAACGAATGCTCAAATGTTTTTTTATTTTGACGAATAGTAAATCTTTTAGCTCTTGATTAGCTCTATAATTGGCGCTAAATCTGATTTTGGGCAAATGCTAGTTTTCAAAAAAACCAAGAGGTTCACAAAAAACCAAGAACTTCGCAGGCCAAAAAAACGTAAGTCGCTTTTTAAATGAACAGTTCAACTTGAGATTATAGCGAAACCTTAAGTGACAAATTATTACGAATAATTGTCAATTATTAAAAACATCTTTACAATGTTTAAAAATATTGAGTAGTTTTTTTTTATTTTTTAGTTTTAATCAGGGTCGAAGGTGACGTGTCGAAGGTGACATTTTTTCCACCATACGTTTTATTTTGTATTTACTTTTTTAGTAATTGCAACGTACCTCTTATATTTTACTTTTACTATTTAAGCATAAAAGAAGAAATAGCATATTTCATTGCATAGTGTCTCTCTTTAAGAACAGTAATAAACACAAAATGTGCAATTGAAATGCTCAAACAGAACCTTGGCACTTGTTCGGCCTTGTGTGTCAATGTTTCGAGATGTGTTATGGATAAATGTAAAATTAGTTTATATTGTTAAATTTAAGTAATTTTAAATCAATAGCTGAAAAAAAATGTTGTCAGAACATGCATTCATTGACTTTGAATTTTTTGGCTGTGGTTGACCTTTCTGGAGAAATGCCCATATGCAACCGTAAATGTAATTAAACTTTGCAATTGTTTTGTTTCCTAAGATTATGAATGAATAATTGTGTAAGTACGATTGTTGGTGGTATCTTTTTACTGCAAAAATTTAAAAAACACATTTGAGCTTCATGGAGTATTACTTGTTGTGAGCACGCTTGAGCACCCAACTAAAAATTTTATGTTCTGTGTAAAACTGTGTTGAAACGGATTTACAAAATTTCCCTTTCATATTTTTGCACCTTTTCGAATAAATTTGCATGCTGCAGCTAAATATGAGTTTCGTCGTTTACTATTGCTGGAGGTTTGGGAGAACAATAGGCGCGACGATTCTTGTTTAATGAAGTGGATATTATAACAAATTAATAAAACTGATCTTTCTGTTCCATAGCTTGATCATGTAAAAGAAAGAATTCGAAATTTCATGAGCTATATTTAAAAAAAAATATTTATACAAGTACGACTAAAAAGAAAATTAGCATCTGAACTTGCAGAAAAATAAAATTTTCTACTCGGCTTTTATTACATGCCGTATCAATTTCTGCGAAGAAAAGTAGAGAAGGTGTATTAATGAAGGTATTTAAAGCTATCATGGATGAACAACAAAAAATAAGTATCGAATTTGTTTCTAAAAATCGAATGCTTTTCCTCTATTTTTTTCTATTTCATTTAAGTATTTTTTTCCAAGTATTTCTTCCAGGTATTTCGTCTAGGTAATTATTCTAAGTATATCTTTTAATTATTTCTTCTATGTATTTCGTCTGTTTTCCTCTAAGTTTTTCCGCTTAGTATCTAACTATTTCTTCTAACTATTTCCTTCAGGTATATCCTCAAATTATTTACTCGAAGTATTTTCTCTAAGTATATCTTCCAAGTCCAAGTATGTATTTCCCCAAGTCATTATTGTTTAGCTGAACGACTGCAGAAATGCTGCACCTGCTGCCCTTTATATAGGGCGACTAATTCAAAGCCTGAGTCACGCCGCCAGGTAGGGTCATTGCTGTGGCCAATTGGAGCACTCTTTGCTGCTGAATTTTTGTGTATTTTTTAGATAGACAGAGGGACAAGAAAATCGAACTAACTCATTACGCTGCTTAAGAATATATGAATAAGCTCTATATTGATATGCTAAATAGCCTAATTAATTTTTATAGTTTTTAAATAGCAAAGACAGTTCTTCTGCTCTATATATCTCTTAAAGACTAGGATTTCTGCACAGTCTGCTTCAATTCTGGCTATACCATTCCATACTCATTATTTCCACTGGATTTATTATCGCTTTCAATGGACTTCAGAACAATTCCTGTCTAGATCTAGTCTGAAATAGACTAAGCTAGCGTGTGTGTGCGTCCATCTGCTGTTTCTTGTGTAAGTAGAAAAGATGCCAAGAATTATTGAAATGAAATGAAATATCAGACCCTCGCTAGTCTTACTTGTTTTGGTATTGTTTTATTTATTTTATTTGGTTCAAGTTATGCTAATTTGTATATATGTCATTTAAGTCAAATATGTACAATATAACAGAATTACTGTGTAAAGCGTATGTATATTTCAGTCGCGTACCATTTTCGTATTCAGAATTTTCGTCGCGTACTTATTTATACAAATAAAGAGCAGTATGTGTGTATGCATACAATCTGTACACCTGAACATATCAACATTTATTTTATGTATGATTGCACAAGTGAAAGGGTAAAAAACCACATCCCATTTCGCCCACTGGGATTACACAGGTACCACATTTAAAGAAATTCATTCTGATACTCACCCCACGATCATTGAAATAAAATCAGGTACTTAAATATTGACGCGATTCTGCAATTCAAACCCAAAATCGTTCACACCATTCTAAGTTGAGGTAGGCACACGCCAATGTTCATATCCCATGCCAACACACATTCACATACACGCACACACACATGTAAAGTCATACAGGCATACAAATGCTTCTACAAGTGATATCCCATAATTGTAAGCATCGCGACCCCAGCGTAAACACAAGCAAACATATATGTATATGTATGTATGTGTGTGCAGCTCTACCAAATGCAAATACGGGGCTCTAAAATTGCTACAGGCAGCTAGAGCTTCAAGACACGCATACAAATGCTCACACATGTAGCAAGGGGTTGTAGTGTGTGTGTGTGTGCACGCTCGTCGCGAAAACATTTTTAATATGCGCACCAACGCATTCATACCCTTCCCGAAAATAATCATGAAAAAGCTAACATATTGCATGAGCATGGCAAACTGCTTAAAAAGTTCGGTATACTCTTCACACAGAAGGGGACATGGGTTCTTGCTTCGAAGAAATTTCAATTTTTGTGAGCTGCTGCTTGTGCTCACATGCATACATACATATAAATATTTGAGAGAGCAGAGAGCATCGAGAGAGAGAGAGAGCAGGAAAACATTGAGCATAGAGAGATCTTCCGTTCAAAAGTCGACCATCTCGGCCGAGCACATGAAGCGAAATGATTGTGCTGACGCACATTTTCGAACCCCGAACCTAAAAGTAAGGAAAATTTCGAATTCGAAATTGTCTGGGGTGCTAAACGCCAAGAAAAAGTGTGCAAAACGCTTTACACTAGTTGTCTCATCTATGTGTTTTCTGGTTAGTGGCGATACGGTAGCCCTGAGTGTTGCCAGACACTTCAACAAAGAAGTCTGTGGAATCGCCATAGTAGTTGTTGAAACGTTTAAATTAAATAAAAGCTCTACTGTAAAAATAATTGTAGAAATTGTAGTAATAGCAGTAGAAATTATAATGACAGCAGTAGTATATGTAGATGGAACTTAAAAACATAAATATATCTATGTCCACACATAGTTCAAATATAATCGAAGTACTTGTTCAAGTAGTAGATGTAGTTGTAATGGTTTAGTTAAAATGAATGTATGTTTGTCACAGACCCCATATGTAAATAAATGTATATAATATATATATATATATATATATATATATATATATATATATATATATATATATATATATATATATATATAAATCTATATATATAAAAGAAAGTTGTGTAAAAGTGTTACGACACTTATAACTTGATATGTGCAGGACCAATTTTCATGGTTTTTGATTTATTGGATTTGTCTCCGCCACGAGTAGGATAGTAGATCTTAAAACTACTGAACAAATTTGACGAATACTTGAAAAACGCGGTTTTTACCTCAAAGGTTAAAATTTTCATTGATAGCCAGTAGGCTTTATAACAGTGACAGTTTTGGGTCCTGCTCTCATGTTATACAATAGTATAGAAGTAAATAAACAAACTAGTCAGTCTACGGCACAACCTCAGGCGAACCTGACTATTCATAAAAAAAAAACACATTTGATAAAAAAAAGATTGAAAAATAATACGCGTGCGACAGAAACAAAATATCTCGAAAGTTCAGGTAGGTACTGTTGTATTTGTTCGTCTCAAACATTAATTTATATATATTATATTTATATTTCTCGATTGTTTTATGTGGTTTTGTGCGAGGGCATATTCAGTATTACTATTAATAACAAGTATGTGGTCTTACTATGGGAACTTAACTGTTTAATAACTTTTTTTGTGGACGTACGTTCTTCATAAAACTTTGCGATTGTGTTTATTTTATTAATATACGTGTATGCGCCCTCTAGTATTTGAAATACGCCTTTTACAAACTTAAGAGTGAGGGGTGGATATAAGGGTGGGGGTGAAATTTAACAAAAACCGAAATTCTATAACGTACATATAAATCTACATTTAAAATTTGGATACTCTAGCTCTAAAGATGTAGGATATTTTTATATTTATATATATTTTTATAATTAGATTTCGATAAGGTTTTTTATCGATACAAAAATAACGGGACGAGTTATCGATTTTTTGTGATAACTCGATATGCGCGCTGTATATACGGTAATTAAAAAAAAAATTCAAGTCTCTAGCTCTTATATCTTCTGAAATCGACGCGTTCATACATACGAACGGACGGACGGACAGACAGACAGACAGACAGACGGACAGGGCTAAATCGACTCAGTTCGTCGCCCTGGTCAAGAATATATATACTTTGTGAGGTTTGCCACGCCTTCTTCTCCCTGTTACATACTTTTAACAAAACCATTATACCCTGATTTCCCACTTTCAATGAGTACAGGGTATAAAAACGCCGCGTCCTATAAGATCTAATCTTTCCCGTAATGCAATTAGGCAACGGAATATCGCGACGAAGAACGAGAAATCGCCCGAGAAAGGCGCCGCGTTAATACCCAGGGCTTTAATAGTTTGCGGGTGAAACGCCCGGCTTGTGCTGCCTTAGTGGTCCCGCCACCAGAGCCATTGCGTTTCCTGCTTTATGGCGGAAACACTAGAATCACGACATTTTCTAGCGAGCACTCAAAAATACAATAATAAAAATACATACAATGCCTGTTTCCAAATAACTTCATTTGGGGCGGAAACTATTGAAGAAGTCGTATATAATCCGAAATTTAAGGTAATTTACGTTAAAAATTGTATTTTCTATGATTGTAAATATGAGAGTTGCATTGTTGAACAAAGCAATTGCTGAATATCGGTAATGGCCGTATTCCTATTGACGAATCGAGTGGTTTGATTTCATTTTCTCAAAATTTTTGCAATTTCGCCTTATCAAAAGATGAGCTTATCAACAAAGTATTTCCGAATATCATTGCTTTCAACAAAATTAATGGTTAAATGAGCGAGCATTTTTGGCGGCTAAAAAAAAAAAAGATGTAGATGACCTCAATTTTATAATTCAAAATCAAATCATAGATATCCAACTGAATTTTTGAACTCCTTGGATGTGCCTGGCTTACCACCGCACAATTTACAACTGAAGGCTGGCTCGGTAGTTATCATGCTTAGAAATTTAAACCAACTAAAACTGTGATAAGAAAACTAATGGGCAATGTGATTCACGCGTCGATACTCAAAGGAAAATTTAAAGATAAGGAAGTTCTTATTCCAAGGATTCCGATGATCCCAACATATATGCCCCTTGAGTTTAAACGAATTCAATTCCCGATTCATCTTGCCTTCGCCACGACGATCAACAAATCACAGGGCGAATCCTTGACTATTTGTGGCCTCAATCTAGAAAATGCGTCTTTTTCCCATGGTCAATTGTACGTGGCATGCTCACGTGTTGGCAAACCATCCGCAATATTTGTTCTTGCACCTGACCAAAAAACGGATAATGTCGTTTACCACAAGGTGCTCGAATGAAAATCCGATTAATAAATTAATCAGAGTGTATCCCAACCTGAACAACAAAGCTTTCAATAATTTTTTTACCTAGAAATAATGGATAAGGCAATGCAACATTTGCCGGGCCAGCTAGTATATACATATATCTGTCTACAAAAGAAATTATTCAATTCTCATAATATTGCCCACACTGCAGCGCAGCCAAAGCGCAGTCGCTGCTTACTGCGCAGTTAGCAGAGCGTGGGCCTATGCGTGCGGGTGGATGCATGTGTATGTATGTGTGCAGAATGATTGGAGCATCGGCATGGAAAGTTCAGAGTATCTCCTAGTCGAGCAGTCTCGACTAGAGTCTTCTTTATTGTTTTCACTTTGGTTGACTTAGCGCGCAGGTATAAAAAAGTTCTATGGTATTATCATTAGGTTTCATTAACAATTTTCTAAATTAACTGAAATAATAACTTTCTTTTTTATACCCTGAACCCATTGAAAATGGGAAATCAGGGTATAATGGTTTTGTTTTATTTTAGTTTAGGATATAGACAAACTAACTTAAATTAGCTTGCAATTCCTTTTCAAATACATTTTACATATCTTTTTAAATTTATAAACAACTAAAAACTCTTCCATATTCCAGTCGCTCGATAATATATATATATATATATATATATAGATATATATGAATGTTGGCCTCTGACCGCTTCCTATAAGCCACAACGACCAGAATATCCGGCTATTTTCCAGACGATACGAGCGGTATCATTGGAAACAGTTTCAGTGAGCGGATTGCCAATACGACTTTGTGCTCGATCTGTCAACAACGATGGTCCAGATTGAAGCTTGACAATATATATATATATATATATATATATATACATATATATACATATATATATATATATATATACATATATATATATATATATATATATATATATATATATATATATATTGGGAAAATCGAACGGTTCTTGCAAATTTCGGAACAGACTGGAACAGTAAATATATTGCGTTCATGAGTATGAGTAGGCATAGCTACATATGTATATTATGTATGTATATTAACGTAAATAAAAATAAATGCCCATATTAAAATAAAAGGTAAACGTGATTTAAAAAGTTTTATTGAAAAGTTTCATAATTTTCATAATTATATATTATCGCTTAATAGACGCTAATAAACAAACGCAATCAATCAATCAATAATAAACAAAAATATTACTCTCGTATATATGCGTTGACAATCAGTTGAGCATGTCGCAAATCGTAATCGGAAATCAAAAGTTAATAAAATTGATATATTTAGAAGTCAGAATATGGCAGACTTTCCGTTGCAGCAACTGGCACTGTCTTTGGATAGTAGGCACTCTGTTGTATATTGTTTGACCCTTTGTTCCAGCCCCGAGCGCAGTTGTTAAAGCTTTGATTACCACCATGCACCATTTGTTGAGATCCAGCATTATACGATGTATTCGATCCATATGTAAACGATGAAATCGGCGATCGACCCTCACGACCACCAGTACCAGCAGATAGGAAAGGGGTTGGAGACACATTTTGCACACCTCTATAGACTGGCTGTTTGTTAACATTGAGAAACCGCTGATTTCTCTGATCCGATGATTCCTGAAACTTCGATAGCTTATCAAACGACAATGGGGATGGACTAAAGTTGACCTGTGGTGCCGCCTGCTGCGAGCTGGATGGCACCTTTTGATAACTGGTTGGATTATATAGCTGCTGTTTGGGTGGCACTGAATTATATAGACCAGATTGATTGATTTGATTCACTATGGGGAAGCTATTATATTGTGGTGCTTCATATGCCTTTGCGGAATAGTCCATGGGCTTTGGTGAGCTTTGGAAGTTATGTGTTGACAGGACAGGCGGAGGTGCATAGCTGGCCAAAGATATTTCCTTAGGTACATACAAGCCTAAAAGAAAGGTGAGAAATAAAAAAATATATACATAAAATATACATATCCTATACATATCAACACTCATTTGCATTGCATTCATTTTATATACATACATATGAATGTATATATACAAAAACACTAAAACACATTCAACAAGTAAGGCTATAGTCGAGACTGCTCGACTAGGAGATACCCTGAACCCTCTAACTTATTTTATGCACACGTACTTACACATGCATCCACACGCACGCATAAGCCCGCGCCCTGCTAACTGCTCAGTAAGCAGCGACAGCGCTTGGGCTGCGCTGCAGTGTCGGCAATATTATGAGAATTTATTTGTTGAATAATTTCTTTTGTATTATACAAAAATAACAGGATGAGTTATCGATTTTTTGTGATAAACTCGATATGCGCGCTGTATATATGGACGTTTAAAAAAAATTGAAGTGTCTAGGTCTTATATCTTCAGAAAACGACGCGTTCATATATACAGACAGACTGACGGACAGGCAGACGGACAGGGCTAGCTCAACTGAGCTCGGCACCCTGATCAAGAATATATATACTTTGTAGGGTCTGCCACGCCTCCTTCTGTCATTTTCAATGGGTTCAGGGTATAATAAAAAGTACGTTCATATTTCATATGAACGAATAATTATGAAAAAGATGATCTGATGAAATCTAAATCAGTTTACGACAAAAAGTACTCAGGTCCTAACACACTTTTGAAACTTTTTATGAACAAAGGCAAAGAACAATTTCTGTTTAATACTTTTTGAATTTTAATCAATACAAATACTGTGATCAAAAACAGTGTTATACATATGTATGTATATCTAAACAGCACGACACAAATCGGGGAACACTGTTTGTCCATGCCTTTGATTGTCGCTCCGTAATTTATATGATTAATTGCGAAATGCGATTGTTCCTTATCGTTTGGGTGTTGGTGTTTTTGAATTGGTTCAGGTTCTCTTAGAGCTTGTTGCTCAAATGAGAATATTAATTCCCGTACATTAACTGATTCACCAACTTCTTCAGCACAACTCTCTCGTCCGGCCACAGATTCTTCAATTTCTGAACGTTTGGTTGGCGTTGTCTGCAGTGCGCTCATATTTCTGTTACACTTATCCATGGGCAGATTGACATTTGATTTCAGATTTAGTTTTTTCATTTGCTGTTGCATAAAGCTTTGCTGAAATTCTTCTAACTGCTGTAGTCTTTTGTGAATTTCATCGTTCAAAATAAATTCAGGTTGATGAAATTTGGCATTAATTCCATAAGCCTCGGGCTCAATGAGTATCTGATCATTGCCGCAATAATAATTTTTACCTAGATCCTGAATATTCTGATTTACGAATTCCTGTTGTTGTTGGGTTTGACAATAATACTCTGAAATATTTAGATTTTACATTGACCATAAAGGCAAATATGTTTTTAGAAAGATAATATAAACTAGAAGTCTAGGCATTTGAATCTAAAATATATATATATATGATTTAGCTTTCATTTCCACTTTTAAAGGTCTCTTTACCTCTTGGTAGTTCGACATTGCGACCTCCCCAGCCTTGAGCAACACTTGGCTTATATGCCAGTTCTCTTTGTGGATTGGAGGGCTGAATCGGTTGACTTTTGGCGCGAGAATCAAGCGACTGGAATATGGAAGAGTTTTTAGTTGTTTGTAAATTTAAAAAGATATGTAAAATGTATTTGAGAAGAAATTGCAAGCTAATTTAAGTTAGTTTGTCTATATCCTAAACTAAAATAAAACAAAACCATTATACCCTGATTTCCCATTTGCAATGGGTTCAGGGTATAACCAGATATACATACACAAGGATGAAATTCGATTAGATTTTACGATTGTAATTGTAAATAATTTTTAGTTATTTCTAACTATAGAGAATACTAAAATATATATTTTATAAATACAACAAATTTGATAAAAATACAACAAATATTTAAGTGCATAATTCATTATTTAAAATAGTACAATAGTACAAAACGTAAATCTAAAACATTTTTAGGTACTTACACTTTTATACGAATCCTGTGTATAGCTCGATTTGTTGGCATATGGAGCAGGCAAAGGTGAATCGGTAAGGTCTTGAGAGAAATGCACAGGGGATGGCTGGGTGGCAAGGGGTGTCGGGCTTCTGTATTGTGATTGATCTAAAAATGCGGTGCTCGCCGAACCGGTTTGTAGAGCTGCCTCCCACGGTGATTTGACCACCTGAACCCCAGGCTTTGAGTATTTCTCAATTAGTTGATCCTGATGCAGATTCAATTGAACACGATGCTTGCCAGCATCGGAATACGCAGGCACGATGCTTGGTGATGCAGCAGCCGGTCTATTGGCCTGATATTGTTGATAATCTGGAATACCAGATGGACTGTGAATTCCGGCATTTGTCTCATCGACTACCCAATTGTCAGCCTTTCTCCGACGTTTCGCAAAGAGCTCAGCTCCTTAATGATTTGCCAAATTACGAGTTTAAATTTATAATTATTATAATTGAGCAGCAAGCAGGCCGAGGCGATTGGCAGGTCGTAAAAGCATGTTAAATAAAAGAAAGTTATTATTTCAGTTAATTTAGAAAATTGTTAATGATACCTAATGATAATACCATAGAACTTTTTTATACCTGCGCGCTAAGTCAACCAAAGTAAAAAAAAGCGAACATTTTTATAACGAGAACTCCGTTTAAAAATATACAAGTCGGACAGCTCTACAATTTTTCTATAATTTATACATGCTGAATTTCAAAATAAGTTAGAAAGTTACATTCCTATCATAAAGTATCATCCCCAGTGACATTCGGTGCAGGTAAGTTTCGAGCAAATTACTATCTTTATGATTCCAAAGGAATTAGAAATACTTGCAAACTAAAACGCTAGGTCCGACATACTGTGACTCTTTCTACAAACTATTATATCACTCAATACGTTGAATCGAGGCTGAAGGAGACTATTTAGAATGCATCCACTTGAATTTATCAGTACGAAGCTCCATTAATTTTTTTTTTTTCTTTTAGTCAGTTTCAGTTTCGTTTATTCTGGAACGCATATTGTGAACATGACAAACCCTAAAGATAATAAAGTATCAAAAATACTGTATATTTGAATAATTAATTACCTCGACCTTTATGCAGTTGCAACGCAGTTATTAGCTCAGCGCAATTGTCGGGCGATAAAAGGCCCGATTCAATGTTTATCGATTCTTTTAATGAATTATAGTCACGCATTTGTCCACGTGGATTCATGACTAGTTTTAATGGCATTTTATCCAGCTTGATTAGTTCCGGCTGCAGCGAGTTATCTTCCGCATTTTCTTTGCTTAAAGAGCGCGTTTCGATGATATCTTCATCTTCTCCTATTTACAATATACATATACAATATACAATGTGCATATACATAAATATTGTACATATGTACATATATTGAGATAATAAATTAGACTATGAGAAAATGATTGTGTTAGCTATACTATAATATGAATTAAAACTGTTACCTGAAGCTGGAGAACAATTTTAATTAAATAAAGCGACTAGTTAAAGCTTTGCGATTAACAAAAAACAAACGGTTAATATATATACTATAAATTGTTTGAAATACTTATTGTAATCAAATATATTTTAATATCTTCAAATAAATTTGTATATTCTTAAATTTCTGTATTTTTGATACATTTTTGTATATCTAAAATATTTATACAATATTAAAATAAAATTAAAACACGAGTGCTCAAGACGGCTCGACTAGAAAATACCCTGAACCCTGTAAAGAATCATTCTTCGTGTTTTTTATACATACATACAAAAGCACATGTACACATACATACATCCACACGCACGAATAGGCACGCGCTCTACTAACTGCGCAGTCAGCAGCGACTGCATTTGTGCTGCAGTGTAGGCAACATTATGAGAATTTACTTGATGAATAATTTCTCTTGTGGGGTAGGACTATCTTCATGAAATTATCAGAACGTGATCATTATGTTAAAATGTATGTTTTTTTTTTTTTAAATTAGGGCGGGGCGTCGTATCCAAAATCTGTAAATTTTAAAACCTGCGTATTCATCAAATGTATATAGTACATACTGAAATCTACAGGTGTAATAGTATTTAAGTTGCGGTGAAATCAATTTATCGATTATTCTCAATCAAAAATATTCGATCAGCTTACACAAAAGTCAAGTCTCTAGCTCTTATGTTTTCGGAGATCTCAGCATCCATATGGACGGACGGACAGATGGACATGGTTATATCGATTCAGCTCGTTGCCCTGATCAAGAATATAAGTTTATAGGGTCTGCTAAGCCATTATACCTGATTTCCCATTTTCAATGGGTTCGAGGTATAAAAAGAAATTGTTAACCATATTTCTATATATTAAATATTTTTAAACATACATATATAAATATATATAAAGTTTTTAATGTACTTTTTCAAAGAATTATTCAGCAACTTAGCAAATTAACAACTACAACTTTGAGCCAGTTTTAACAACATTTTTAAGGTTTTTCAACAATAAATTTTACAGCACTTTGTTAACAGGAGCAGGTTCAGTAGAATTGACCGAAATTTGTGTTCAATTTATAGAAAACTAAGAAAAAAACGGTAACTTTTGCTGTGTGCTAGCATTTTTGCTTGCATTATTATACCCTGAACCCATTTAAAATGGGAAATCAGGGTATAATGGTTTTGTTAAAATGTATTTTACAGGCAGGAGGAGCTGTGACAGACCCTACAAGTATATATATTCTTGATCAGGGTGACGAGCTGGGTTGATTTAGCCCTGTCCGTCTGTCTGTCTGTCCGTCTTTCCTTATGTATGAACGCGTCGATCTCAGACGGTATACGAGCTAGAGATTTGAATTTGTTTCAAATGTCCGTATATACGCGCATATCAAGTTTATCACTAAAAATCCCTTTATTTTTGTATCGACAAAAAACCTTATCGAAATTCAGTTATAAAATTATATCTCCTACATCTTTAGAGCTAGAGTCTCCAAATTTTAAATGTAGATTCATATGTACATTATACCACCCCTATATTAATGATATAGTCACAATCTGAAAGTTTCATGAAGAATGTACATCCACAAAAAAAGTTATTAAACAATTAAGTTCCCATGCAGTCCATGCGTGTATAAGCGTGCGTTCCGAAGTGTGTCTACATATGTGTGTTTGCGTGTGTGTGTGTGTTTGTATAAGCAGAAATACGTTAAACATTATTGAAATGGCTGCTGCTCGAAGGGTTCAGGGAATCTCGTAGTCGAGCAGTCTTGACTAGAGCTTTCTAACTGGGCGAAAACCGTTACTAATTGCGCTCGATAAGCGCAAAATTATTAACAAAGCCAGCAACAGTTCAGCCGCTTATACAGCTTTGGCACCACATGTGTGTCTGTGTGTCTTTGTTAGCGATCACTGTTTGGCGAGTACTTAAGAGCTCAGGAATCATAAAGAGGTCTAAGCTGACCAAAGCACCCATGTTGCTAAGTCGTCACAAGGTTGCTCAGCTTTATTTTGACGAAAGACATACTGCAACCGATCTGACATACGCGCGTTTGAATCATCGTCTTTTGGCTTACAGTATATTTGATAAATTTTTACCCTAACAGGTCAAATTTTCTGATGGGAAGAAGATGGATGGTTCTGATGGGTTTGATTCTCTTTAGCATGATTTGAGAAAGGATCCTATGTTTTTTCCAAGGAAAGACTTTGGAGGTGGCTCCATCATGATTTGGGGTACATTTTGTTCATTTGGTACCTTGGAATTGGAGTTTGTAACGAGCCGAATGAACGGTATACAGTATATTCAGGCTCTGGATAGTAGTCTCATTCTATATTTAAAGGAATTTCGTGAGAAACCAATGGTTTTCCAACAGGATAATGTCAGAATCTATGGGAGCAGGCGTACAAAGAAGTATTTGAAGGAATGTCATGTTCATGTCCTTGCTGGCCAGCATGCTCTTCAGATGACAACTCAATAGAAAATGTCTGAGGTAATCTTGCAAGACGGGTTTCTGCCAAAAATTGCCAATTTGAGAGAGTTGGGGATCTTAAAACGCAAATTATAAATGAATGGCAAAGTTTCGAAAAGGACCTTTTATTAAATTTAGTGGTTTCAATGAGGAACAGAATTTTTGAGTTAACTAAGGTAAATGGAGGCCGGACTAAATATTAACATTACTTTTACCATCAATCCGCAACGAATTCGGATATTGTTTACCAAAATATGAAATTGGTCTATAATTTTGATCAAGCAAATGGGTGCTGTTTTTCTTAATTTAAGTGGATTATAAGTGGGTTACAATTATGATAAGCGCTGTATTTATTAGTTTTCTTTTGATACTCGTTCACGAAAGTGAAATGAGTATATTGGTTTTGTGCAATGTCCGTCTTGCTGTCCGCCCGTCTGTCCGTATCAACGCAATTCATTTCAGCGCTATTGAAGCTAGAGACTTGAAATTTTGAGCACATAATCGTGTATATCTCCGCTTTATGGTATTAAAATTTTCCGGCTCCGCTCACTAGAGCGTGCGAAATCGGAAAATGCATTTTTCGACATTCCAGAAATTTTGCATGTGAGCTAAAATTATGATTCTATAAAGATTGATGAAAAATTATATGTCCACGCCCACTAGGGGCGTGGAAAATCGGACCTGAAGATATAATGATTTTTAAAATTCTGGTATATTTTGGGCAGTATTGATGCTAGAGACCTGAAATATGATATATATACTCGACTGACCAGCCAAACCCAAAAAGCTATGGCGGGGTATGTCCGTCCACAGGAGGCGTAGCAAGCCGCGAAAGCTTATACCTCCGTGAAAGCTGGTAACCTCCTCTATCGATGCACCAAAAATAATTGGTACCCCTTTCTAAGGACGTAGCACATCGAAAATTATCCTGTCATTTTCACATTTTTGGAGCGTAAGCATCCAAGTTTTGCAGTTAGGTTACAGTTAGCTCGTTCTAAGAAATAGCCAAAATTGAGGTGTCTACGCCCAGTAGGGGCGTGGTGAATTTGGAAAAACTAAATTTTTTACAGTATTAGAACTAAACTTAGCTACTAAATTGCTGATGGATTGTGCATGAGTATTCTGCGGATGGTAACAAATGCATTCATAATGATCATAACAAATGCAATCTCTTCTATATATGTATACCTTCTATATTTAACGAGCTTCAGTTTAAATATATTCATATACGTTAATATAATGATTATACCCTTTTGTATTTTGAATTAGTTTTCAAATATTTTTTGAAGACCATAAAGGCGAAAGACCATAAATGAAGGCTGAAGACTTTCAACCTTAATTTCCATCAAAAAATACAATTACCCGACATATATATGTATGTGTATATTGATGGACCAACCAAAAAGGGAAGATCATACGCTTTCATGTGAGCTTACATAAGAGCAAATACTATTTGCAAATTAAAGAAGGCTATGAAGCTTAAAAAAACCTGCAAAATACAGTGCAAACATATGTATGAAATGCATGTACCATTAATAAATAATAAATAATAAAGGTTTTTGCACACTCCAGGTATCACTTTAAGTCATTTTTAGAAAATGTTACCCGGTATTGATGTTTCAGTTACATACCTGTGTAGTACCTTTGTATATATATATATATATATATATATATATATATATATACAGCTGCGAAAAAAAATAGCACCACTTGCAAATGCAAAGTCTCTTCGATACATTTATCAATGTATTGATATATTTTTTTTTACATAAGCAGAAAACAATAAGTTATTGCAGCAAAAAAGAATTTTCCCAAAAATATTCATAATTTTTATATAATTCAAAAATTCTCAAAAAAGTCCAAAAAACACTGAAAAATATAATAGCACCACTTTTTCATTTTGCACTAAAATTTTTTTAAAAAATAAAAGTAAGTAAAAATCTTTACCCTATGGCTAAAAACAAATAAAATTATAAATATTCCTTAAGTTTAGTAGTTGGTTGTGGTGCCTTTATTGGCAATTAAGGCTACACAGTGCCTGGGCATGGATTCACCCAAGTCCTGGCATCGTTTAAGGGGAATTTTAGCCCAGGACTACTGAACGCCTTCCCAAAACGTCTTTGCATTAGTGGGAGTAGATTCAGAAGCTATTTTTTGAACATTCGCACACAAGTTTTCCATTGGAATTAGGTCCGAGACTGCGCAGGCCATGCCATAAGGTTGATTGAATTCTCCTGGAACCATTCCATCGCTCTCTTACAGGTGTGTTTTGGGGTCATTGTCTTGCTGGAAGACCCATTTTAGTGGCATAAAGTATTCAGTGTCACTTTTTCCAAAATATCAGCATAGTCATGTCGATCCATTATGGTTTTGACCCAATGTATTGGGCCTACACCATAGTACGAAAAGCAGTCTCAAACCATTACACTTAATCCGCCATGTTCAATGGATTTTTTATACATCTAGGTTGAATTCCGAGTCCTGTGGACGTCTCACGTAGGACTTCGATCCTTTTCCACCAAATATTATCACCTGACTATCATCAGAATTTTGAAAATTTTTTGAATTATATAAAAACTATGAATATTTTTGTGATAATTCTTTTTTGCTGCAATAGCTAATTGTTTTCTGCATATGTAAAAAAATTAGATCAATACATTGATAAATGTATCAAAGAGAGCCTTTTAAACTTTGCATTTGCAAATGGTGCTATTTTTTTCGCAGCTGTATATATATATATATATATATATATATATATATATATATATATATATATATATATATATATATATATATATATATATATATATATATATATATTTTTTTATTATATATTTATATTTATATATATATATTCTCTTTTAAACGCATGCATCCATGTTTATATTCTTTGTTTTTACCTTGGCCACAACCTTCGTGAACCCATTTAACTGAGCGTTTCTTTCGATTCACATACATTGTTTGACCCTTAGAAGTTTGATTGCTTATATCGCTCAATGAATGCGAGATTCGGCGAGCAAGCTCAACTTGGTCCTCCACAGTGGGATGTAGTGTTGGCGAATAAAATGCTGATGAGGCATATAGCTTTCCTATTTTGAACAAATTGAAGTCAAATTCAAATAGATTGACGCAACATACAAACATATACATAGGATGTAATCATGAAAAGGCGATACGTAATCTACTACACGTATAAAAGTTCCTAATTTACATATAATTAATGCATAAGCGCACTGTCGTTAGCTGCAAATATATAGTTATTATATACAATGATTAAATCTGATTAATAATAACGAAATATCGTGGTCAAGAGATCAGTAATTTAATAGGCAATATACCAAATGTATTTCTTTCAATTAAAGAAGAAGAGTAGTGCTCTCAGAGAAGCTCACATTTCAAATTCTGTTTCGTTTAAGCTTGTTCGGAAAAGTATATGTCTGAATTGTTGGTTAGTATTTAATTGGCTTATGGTTTTGCTGCAACAATGAGAATAGCATCGTAATGAGAAAGGCGTTACAATTGGGTCATATATATATATTATATATATATATTATTATTACTATTAGTATTATTATTTTACGTATCACCTTTTTAAATTATATTTTGACTATTTTTGTCGGAATTACTTACGGTTCTTGGGCAATATTTGTGGCGCATCTGTCGCTGGAGTAAATATTTTTCGCAAATCAACTGTCCTCGATATGTTGGACGTTTCCTATATTTTGATAACACATACACATACATATTTTTTGTTTTCTCTAGGCTAAAATTCGAAACATCACTCATTTTATGTAGATGTATCTGTTAGATGAACTTGAATCTATCTATCTAACATTTAGATATCTTGTCCCTATCTATCCAAAAAGATCTACGTACATTTTGTTTTTTCCACAGTTTTCGGCTAAGTTCGAGCAAAATTTGCTTCTTACTTTCGTCGTAACGATCGCTGGGTCGAAAGCCGCGTTTCCTTTCGATTATACAGTTGCTCGATCTATCAAAGTCAGTTGAACTATACTTTTGGCCTAGGCCCTTATTATTAGTGTTTGGAAAATCTTGTTGCATTGTTTCTCCACAAAAATAGGAAACAATTTCAACTCGTAAAACGCCTTTGAAGCGAATAAAATTTCTTTTTCTAAACGAATCATTCCATTTACATACATACATATTTTTCTTTGTATATGCCAAATAGTTGTATTTATATACATACATATATGCGAACAGCTCTCTTAAATGCTATTTATAGAGATTAAATAGTGCGATACACACACACACATATCGATATAAACATGTATACAATCTCAGAGAATACAGGCATATATATAATGCTCCTTAATATGTAGCTATACATAATTTATTTCAGTATACGATACGACTTTTTTCGTGCTTTTTTCATTTACGATATCATTGGGCAAATGGCCAGAAGAGAGAAAATTCTAATACCAATGTGCTATGCGGATATATTATATGAAGTGCCATCTCCATTGAGTATATGATATATATGTATATATATATATATATATATATGATATATATATGCATACCTGATCATTCATCAATCCTCATATCACTTAAAGCCTCTATCAAATTTATATAAAATCTAGCTGTGTCTTACGTCCTTCTTGATCGTTCTTAAACGGTGAGCAATAAACATATGTAATTGGTAACCGCAACAATTTAGCTGATTTTGAATGCCATAATGTCACCTACCTGAAATTTATTTAAATCCTCTTGGCCTTGGAACATGCATTGATCCTGTTTGATTATAGGCTCTATCTTCTCGGTGTATTGACGGGGACTTTGAGGCTGTGACTGTGGCTGTTGCTGCTGTTGTTGCAGCTGTTGCTGTTGCACATACGTTCTCCGTTGCAGTTCCTGTTCCTTCAGTTGATTTTCCGCACTCAATTTTTGGGCTAACAATTGTTGCTGCTGAATCTGATTTTCCAACTCCTTCTGTTTTTGTATTAGTTGAAGTTCCTGTTCCTTAAGTTGCGCTATTTTCTCCTGAGCTTTAATGTTAATGTCAATATCAGATATTATGTTTTCGATTTGATTATTAATGTCCTTCTGAAAACGATAAATAAAAAGACATTCATTAAAAAACAGACCATCAAAAAAGTGTATAAGAGAATTTTAAGATAAGTATAAAAAACTAAAAATATTTACCAGCTTTAATGTAAGTTTTATAAATGTATGTGTATATTACATATTTACTTATTATCAATCTGTATACATACTTAAGTATTCTATACGTACATTTGATTTAACGGCATTTTCATCTTGACTTATTGTTGCTTCAGCAGCCACTTCCGATTTTTCCGAAATATTGGATTGACCTTTTTCATCTTTAATCTATTGATAAAAAAAAAAACAGTTTAATACTGAAGACATGTGTATGTGCGATCAGAAAATATAGCTTCCATATAAATAAAGCAGTTCCGTTAGGTTTTAATATATGCACAAACATTTTACACTGTAAAATATGCGATTTTGTGATTAGATTTAAGGGATATTATTTAGCAAAAATATTGCTTCCTGTAGTTTTAAAAGCTGTTAAGCCTAGTCGTCCCATAATTGAATAGCATTGAAAATTGAATGAATATAGCAAGTGAATAAACTACAATTATATATGCTTGCAACAAATTTTTGAAAATCATTTTGCTTCAATTTTTGTAAACAATTTTTAGAGTTAAAATAAATTGTTTATACTTCTTCTATCTTGGTCACAGTCTCCAAATCTTCACCATCATCATCTTCATCATCGTCACTTTCTTCTTGCTCTTCTTCTGCGTCTGCCACTCCCTCTTCCTCTTCTTCCTCAGCTTCTTCTACTACTACGACTTCTTCCTTGACTTCACTGTCGTGTTCGGCTTCAGCTTTATTCGCAGTTCCTTTGGTGTTGCTTGCATCCGCATTGTTATTTGATTCCGTTACTTGTTTCTCTGTTTCGATATCATCTTCTTTTTTGGGAGAAACGACAACGGTTGTTGTTTTGCTGTTCTTATCAGAGACATCAGATGGATCCGGCTCTTTTTTGGCAACAACAATTGTTGCTGTTGCCGTAGCAGCTGCCGAAGCGCTTTCTTTATCTGGAGCATCAGCAGACTCGTTCCCCTTTTTTGTTACAACAACTGTTGTTGTTGTTGTTTCGCTTTCTGTTTCGATTTGGGAATCTCCTTTAAGTTCTTCATCTGGTTTGGTGTTTTCCTTTTTGATTACAACGACTGTTGTTGTTGTAGTTGTGGTCTGGCCATTTTCAATAACACTCTCTTCGGCCCTTGCCAGGACTTTTTCACCTTCATCGTCCTTAACAACATCCGGTTGTTCACTTTTGATTTCATTTGCACTTGTCTTAATTTAAAAAAAAAAAAAAAACTATATCAATTTACATATTGCATACATATATATATATATATATATATATATATATATATATATATATATATATATATATATATATATGAATCTCATTTTGAAAAGCAAGCATTCTGCATATAAAGCAAGCAGCATTATCATCATCAAAATCACCATCAAAATCCTCATCTCCATCTGTAAATCGTAGTCTTTTATAAAGCTCGACACGTATATTGAAGGCAGCAGGCAAATAGACAAGCATAGTTGCAAAATAGGCTGCTCACAAAGTAAAATGAGTATATTAGCTTGATATCCGTCCGTTTTGCGACCTGCTAACACGACCACTATATATAATTAGAAGAGATAATTCTCTGATATAGCCGCCTGACTTGGTTATATAAGTTATATGGGTCTGATAGAGCGCATTTGGAAATCAAAATCGATTCGTGTAGGCAAATCAATAATTAAACAATTGTATGTATATATATATATATACCATGATTTACTATTTTTAATAGATTCAGGTTATAATTTACATGCTTAAATTAGAAATTTATAGTGATAAGAATATTTCTGCAGAATTGTTTTGTTTTGCACTTACCATGACTTCAGAATCCATTTTTAGTATAATCAAAGTAAGTTGATCTATGGATAAGCAATTCAATGACATAATTAGTATAAGAATGCTCTGACTCTTTCACACCACGTTTTATTTTTCATAAACCTTCAAAAGTTGCTTCTATCCAATTATTCATAACTTCTTTTTTGCATGCATAAAACAAAAACTGCACATTCGCATGGACACACAGATAACCACGCGCTCTGTTAACTCCGGCGCACAGTGGGCTCTGCCGGCAGAGCGTGGCAAAAATCAAATAAGTGGCTTTAAGAGACTTTAAAATATGAAATGAATCGATTTACGGGATAGTGGCCGAAAGATTTTTGAAAATCGGTCACTTTTAAAGGTAGTTTGTATAGCCCTTCAAAATTTGAGAAAGTAGCAAAGTTGTAAAAAGCAGCGAGTTTTTGTGAAAAATGTTCCACTTGTCAATTGAATTGTAGGAAAAATCTTGCACCAATTTTTGCAGTGTTGGTTGCGATTTAAAGAATGGATTATTACTAATATAATAAAAATAATTATGTTAATACGACTTTTCATTGAAGAGCTGCTTTAAATTTATTAAACCTCTAAATTTGATCTTTTTTTTACCTAAAGTAGTCTATATCTTTTGAGTTCCGCCGAGTTCCGAGCATCCGTTTATACTCGTGTTAAGGAAGATATCCGCTTTAATATAAATAAAACTTTTGCTGCTCCTAAGTGCCCCTTTGGGTTTCTAACTAACCAAAATCAGATTTAAAAAAAAAAGAAACAAAATGTACTAAAAGAGGTCAAATTTGAAGCAAATCGAAAAGTTTGGATTTTTTGGTACAATTTTTTTTTTAACAAACTTTTGGTTTATGTTTGTTTGAATAGTCATACTTATTGCAAATAATGAAAAATAAACCAATTTCAACAAAAAATGTTGTAGCTCTTCATACAAAAACATTCATTTTGAGACAAAAAAACATATTTTTCAGGTTTGAGGTTAAACTGTGAAGCACGCATCACACTGAATGTTGGCTTATTTATAGCTTAAAGAATTCTCTGTCGAATGCTTTTTAAATTTCAATATCTCGATTGGTTCAAAAGTTATGATTTTCGCAACGCAAAATGCGCAATTGCCCCACTGAGCGGCGCAGAATCTGCGTTTGGGCTGCAGTATGGCATTAATTGATTAATTTTTCAGAATGCAAGAATAAAACTCTTGTTTTGTATGTACGAAAAGGGGCTGTACGCGAAGTCTATAAATTACAAAATCTGTATATTCCTCACATGAAACTGCAGAGAAAACCTAAAATCTCTAGCTTCAACATACATACATATATGTATGTATGGATGTATGGATGTATGTCTAAATACATACATTGCACATATGTAGGATGAACGAAGCTAACAGGTGCTAAGTAAATACTATTTTTCAAAGAAATACATACATACATCCAAAAAAAAAAAAAAAAATATATATATATATATATATATATATTTATTTATTTATTTATTTATTCTTTTTGTATGTATGTATGTATTTCTATGAAAAATAGTATTTACTTATATATATATATATATATATATATATATATATATATATATATATATATATATATATATATATATATATATATATATATATATATATGGTTTTTTTATGTATGTATGTCTTTGATTTGGAAAATACATTAAAAGAAGATTCTTTTGTCATCTTACATAACTCACTGATTATTTGTATGCATTATTATTATTATTATTTTTTAGTCAAAAGTTAAAAGGGACACTATTTATATAGAGAAAACAGCTTGATTTCATGCAGCTTACCACTTCCAATTCTTATGAATGAAAAATTGCAAAGAGAACAGCGCGCTGCAAAATCGGAAATTCAATTATCGGTCTACACTTGTATAAGATAACAATAAAATTAAAATGCCGTCCGGACTAAAATAATAACCTCGAATGAATAAAATCTACATATCATCTACACACATACAGGCACGCTTGTGTATGTGTACTCTGTTCGATTTGAAGAATATGAGTGCACAATATGTTTAGCGTCCACACGCTGTACGCAGTGTCCACATTCTATTTATTTTCTATACTGTTTCTCCCCATCAACAATATACGTATGTAGTTTTTGTATATATATATGCATATATGTACGGATACGTAACTATGTATGCATGTACCTATGTATCTATGCTTGCATGTATATAAAAAGACATGACATACAAATTTACACATTGCATATGTGCCTACATACATATGTATATATGTAGCACAAATATACACATATGTACATACTTTTATTTTGATGTATGCATATGCTTATCCACAAATACACATGTACACGTACGTCCATACACTCGATTTTAAACAGTTGCGCACACTACGTCCCTAATGTTTATTTTATTACATATGTACATATATATAATATTATATCAAGTATTTAAAGAATGCTCTAATCTAGTCGTTATACTCTTCAATAATGGAGTTGTATCTCTATATGCACGATATATTGTATATTTTGAGAAGTTTGACCTTTTATTTTTAGCAAATATGTAAAGAAACTAACATTTTCAAAACTTTTCAAATAATAATTCAGTTATTTAAAAATAGCTAAAATATAATCAGTATTCAGATATAACATTATTTTTTTTAAATTGTATTACCACTGTATATTTTAAACTACTGAGAACAATGTCCGTTACGTTTACTTTAACAGCTGCAATTTCACTCAAAATATCCGTATGCTAACATACTCATGTAACAATCGATGTTAGCTGTAGCTATGATTTTTCGATTAGTTCCGATTAGTTACAACAAATAAATTAACTCTAAATAAATATTTTTAAAATATAAGTTAACAATAAATATTTTATTTAAAATGTGTTTTGTATTTATCCGATGATGATAATATTTATATAAACAAAATGCAAACATCGATTACATTTCACCACATTAGCATTTTAAAAAGTATTCCTTACAACTGGTTAGTGCTTACGATTAATAAATATGCAATTTATCGATAGTGGCGCATAAAATTTTGTGATGTGGAATATTAATGGTTATGATATGATATATCGATACAATAATCTGCATCCCTAAGTAAAACTGTGGTCATAATAATGTAAGAAAACAAGGAAAAAATGGGGGCAACGATGGTAAAAAATGGAAATTTATTGGATGCATTGCCTACACAGGTAGCCGCACACTGTCGTTCAACTATTAACAAATGTTTAAGCTAAATATGTAATTGCAGGGAACATTACACGTTGTTATGCTGGGCTTGGATTCTGCTGGTAAAACAACTGCATTATATAGACTTAAGTTTGATCAGTATTTAAACACAGTACCCACTATCGGATTTAATTGCGAAAAAGTAAGCATTACAATTTGAGAAATGGAAGAAAGCTCAAATTAACGACGTTGAGCTGTTTGCAGGTGCAGGGTACCTTGGGCAAAGCGAAGGGAGTTCATTTTCTCGTTTGGGATGTGGGCGGACAAGAGAAACTTCGGCCGCTTTGGCGAAGTTACACTCGGTAGGTAACAAAGATATTTACTATCAAAATGCAAAAATATATCTAAATACGTGCATTCATCCGCTTAAAAATTAATAAATTAATCATTATTATATATGTACTTCAAATCAATATTGAATTATTTTCTAGCTGCACTGATGGTATTCTATTCGTTGTGGATTCGGTTGATACGGAGCGTATGGAAGAGGCAAAAATGGAGTTAATGCGTACAGCCAAATGTCCGGATAACCAGGTCTGCATTGATTTGAAGCTCAAAATCAGAGCAGCACTATAATTTCATTTAATTGATTTCAGGGTGTTCCTGTGCTGATTTTAGCGAATAAACAGGATCTGCCAAGTGCATGCTGTCCCCAGCAACTGGAGAGTCTTTTAGGGTTACATGAACTACACCATCCAATATCGAATCTATCAAGTACTTCCACCTCGACTTCAACTGGCAACATTGCAGGCTTTGCCACATCAAACCAAAGTTATACTGATCATGGCACAACTTCACTAACTGATGTAAATAAGGACACTGATAATAGTCACGTAAGAAGTACAGATCATTTCCAGCTTGATTCTAAAAGCACTTCCTCCCACGCGGATTCTAAATACAAGGGCTCCAGTTCACCAGCCGCGCTGAGCAATCCACAACAGCAATTCACAGTTAAACACAGTAATTTAAATGTCAAAGGCTGGTACATACAGCCGGCTTGTGCTATAACTGGTGAGGGGCTGCAAGAAGGATTGGATGCTTTATACGACATGATTTTGAAGCGGCGTAAAATTAGTAAGTCTCATAAAAAGAATAAGCGGTAATACTGCCTTCAGTTTTAGCATCGTAGAATATTAAGTCTGCTTAGCACAATTAATTAAATGTACACGCACTTAACAAAAATAAAAATATCGCATATGTACAAATGTACGGCATCTTTTGTGTTTCTTAATTTCAACACCAAGAATTTGATCTACAACAAAATACTCTTTAGGAAATATTTCAACACGCTGAATGTGAACTTGAGACCAGTTTGCGATACTTAAAAAGTTTAAAAAGCGTTTGGATATCTCGGTTATCTCGATACGCCCACTTGAGTGACGATATGGGGGATCTAGTATCTCAAAAAAATAGTTTGGGCACCCGATATGTACATACATACATATGTACGTACGCATGACAAATCGGCTGCAACTATTTCTTCTTTAATTTTACACTTTGAAATTCATAATATTTAACATTCAAGAAACATTCTTTCTTAGGAATCTTGCTATGGTAAAACTATATATTTATATCCCCTCCACAAGTGTAACGGCAGAGCTGTCATCAATCCTGAAATTCCGGGACATGTCCCGCCATTGCAATACATTAATCTCCCGGTGTCCAGACCTAAATCGCAATTGACCCGGTGTTCTACTGTTTCAATAAAAAACATCATTTTGCCAAAATGCAAACTTAAAGAATTTTTGCCGCCACAATTAAAGAATTTTTTTGGTGAAACAACACAGTTTTTTGCAACAAACTTACACTCGTGCTGTTACTCGGGAGTATTCAACATAGCATAATTCCTAAATGCAATTCCTGCGCACAATGCAAATTGCGAAAGGGCTTTTTTACTAAATACACAGTGGTCAGACGAAAAAAATAAGTTACTGATGGAGAATGTTAAAAACATACTTATTGTTCAATTTAATGCTGTGGATATAAGCTTTTTCAAGTTTTATCAAGAATTGATTGATACAAGGAATGTCAGTAGTAAAAGTGGAATCAATTCGCAATTCAATATCCGGAACCCATTGAAAATGGGAATCCATTTCCATTTCGCAATTTAGTCGTCGACCATCCTGGAATGGTCTCAGGCCCATATGGTAACCCTATGTAACGAACAAATATGATATATATGTATATACATACATATATACATGAGCCTTGTTCTCTTGGCAAGAAATGTTTATTTTCTTTTTAAGTCTTGATACAAAAGGAGATGTTTCTAGAGTAGATACACATGTATGTATGTAAATGTAAATACACATAACTAACTTAATTTTAAAAGCCTTAATCAATCTTTATTTTCCGAATCTGTTTCAATTAAAATAGTTATAATGAACGCCCAAGTTCGGCATTGTTACATTAGTTGGCACATAAGTGGACCCTGGGGCACACTTGAGACAGTCACGTTTGAGTGCCGGCCTTTGCTTCGACTTTGATCCCTGGCAGTGCATGGCGAAACGCAGCTCTTCGGCCATTTCCGAGCATAACGACTGATTGTCTGTATGTAAATTTTTCTTCGAATTCCAACAGAATTCAAATATCGCCACTACCACAGCAAGCGCTAAGCCACAAAGTAGAACAACGAAAACACCGCCTAAAAAGTATCAAAAATATATATGTGAGATCAAAAAACGTATGTATATATTTATGTGAGTTATTCATACGTATTAATAAATAAATATATATATATATATATATATATATATATATATATATATATATATATATATCGATTTAGCCCTGTCCGTCTGTGTATATTTGACAGTCCGTCTGTCTGTATGTTTGTGTCAAGGAAGATATAAGATAAGATATAAGAGTTTATCTCCAGAAATCGATAGCTCATTTTTATCGATTTACAACCTGATCGAAAATAAGTTATTTAATTATATCTCCTATACATCCATATATATATAGAGTCTCCAAATTTTAAATGTGGATTTTTATGTATTTTATAGCATTTTTTGTTCAAATTTACTCCCCACCCTTACATCCACCCCATCACCCCTAAAACTGTAAATGGAGTATTTAAAATACTAGAGTCTTCATGTTGTGTTTCTTTTGTAAGCAGAAGACGCGAAGAATTATTGCAATATCAGTTAATTTATGGGTTCAGGGGATCTCTAAGCAGTCTCGACAAGAACTTTCTTACTTGTTTTTCTCTTCGTTATTTTTAAGAACGTAATAACAACTCTAGTAGATGAACAAATCAATTCATAATGCTCAATGTATACATACATAAAAATACATACGTACCAATATTTTCAACACCTAATGCATTTGCTTTCGATTCTTTGCTTTTATCATCTCTGTTGCAGACATCGCCCGTATTCTTCCACCATTTGTCATAGAGTATCTGTATAATGCCTTTCTCTTGCAGTTCCAATATAGCTAGTGAGATTTTATCCCGCCATGGGGAGCCTTTTGGCGTTGCAATGCCATAGCCCTTCGAGTCAAGCAGCCCTCCTATTTGAGTTAAGTTACAATCCCGCTGAACTGCATAGTCTAACATTGTTGACTCCATTAGAAAAGCATAGTTCCCCTCCATCACTCGCTTGATGCCATCCTCGTACGTTTTCACGAACACAGAGCTCTTCCGGTTTTCCATGTAGCGCCACATTTTTTGGTATATCCCAATTTTCGAGTCCTAGTATATAAATGCATTGAACACAATTAAAATTGATAATAAAATATTAATACACTCACGCACACACACAAGCATACGCACGGATTAGGGTGCAGTGGGCTTACTACTGGAACTTAATTGTTTAAAAACTCTTTTGTAGATGGACTTTCAAAACGTCATCATAACATTGAAATGTGTATACTTGTTAAAGCACAAGTTTCTGTTCTTTGAAGTACGCTTGCATATTTTTTGGGAAGGTGGTGGATTTGTAGGAGGATTATAACAGAAATTAAATAAAATTAAAAACAAAACTCATTAAAATAAACACGATTTTATATTTAAAGTCTAGAAACTCTAGCTCTGAGATGGGGATATACAAAATTTGTATAACTGATTTTCCATAATACTATTCAAATTATGCTTAAAAAGCGAAAGAAATTTATCGATTGTTTTCGATAAAAGAGAAATCGGATGGGTATCGAAAATCCATCTGGATTTGTCTCCGCCACGAGTAGGATAGTAGATCTTGAAAATACTGAAACAATTTGACGAATACTTGAAAAACGCGGTTTTTTCCCTAAAGGTTCAAATTTTCATTGATACCCAGTAGGCTTTATAACAGTGACAGTTTTCGGTCCTGCTCTCATGTTATAGAATAGTATAGAAGTAAATAAACAAATGTAGTCAGTCAGTCTACGGCACAGCCTCAGGCGAACCTGATTATTAAAAAGAAGCACATTTGATAACAAAGATTGAGAAATAATACGCAGACATCAGACATTAATTTGTGTAAATTATTTATATTTATACTAGCTGCCCCGGAAAACGCTGCTTTGCCCTATCCATTAATTCCTCTACGTCTGTTGACTACGAAAATGCGCGCTTCTCTTCGTTCTTTGCTGGTTTCGCTCATCTTGTGCCTCTTGCAATTTTGATGCACCTAACTGGATGCAGAAGAGAGAGCTCCAGGAGATAATTTAGAAAATGCCTGCAGCAGCAGAGAATCGACTGCAACGATCTCTACCTGGCGCCCAGCTCAAAATTTGAGTGCCTCTCAGGCTTTGAGTGGAAGACGCCCTATATAAAGGGCAGCAGCTGTAGACTCGGAGGGGTCAGTCATACGTGTAGGGCAAGTTGTTTGTTAAGAAAAAAAAAAAAATTAAAATTAAAAAATGTTCAATAAAAAGAAATTTAAAAAAAAAATGAAATAAAAAAAATTTTTTTTTAATTTAAAAAACAATTGAAATAAAAAAAAATTAAATAAAAAAATTTTAAATAAAAAAAATTTAAGTACAAAAAAAAAACAATAAAAATTAATAAATAAAATAAAAAACAAATAAATAAAACAAAAAAAAATAATTAAGAAAAAAAAATTGTCCTGCACGTACGACTGACCCCACTGGGTCTGGACAACTGAATAAGTTCCACAGCTGCTGCCCTTTATATAGGGCGACTTCCACTCAAATTTTGAGCAGAGCGCCAGATAGAGCAATGGGAACATTCTCTGCTGTTTCAGGCATTTGATCTTTTGGAGTTCTTCTGCATGCCTTGCTCTTCTTAGGCAGACGGACAGACAGACAGAAAGTGAATATATATATATATTATATATATATATATATATATATATATATATATATATATATATATATATATATATATATATATATATATATATATATATATATATATATATATATATATATATATATATATATATATATATATATATATATATATATATATATATATATATATATATATATATAATACATATATATATTATTTTTCAAACTTTTTTTTATCAAATTTTTTCAGTAGTTGTAATTAAAAACAAAAGTTCAAGTCTCTAGCTCTTATATCTTCTGAAATCGACGCGTTCATACATACGGACGGACGGACAGACAGACGGACAGGGCTAAATCGACTCAGTTCGTCGCCCTGGTCAAGAATATATATACTTTGTGAGGTTTGCCACGCCTTCTTCTCCCTGTTACATACTTTTAACAAAACCATTATACCCTGATTTCCCACTTTCAATGAGTACAGGGTATAAAAACGCCGCGTCCTATAAGATCTAATCTTTCCCGTAATGCAATTAGGCAACGGAATATCGCGACGAAGAACGAGAAATCGCCCGAGAAAGGCGCCGCGTTAATACCCAGGGCTTTAATAGTTTGCGGGTGAAACGCCCGGCTTGTGCTGCCTTAGTGGTCCCGCCACCAGAGCCATTGCGTTTCCTGCTTTATGGCGGAAACACTAGAATCACGACATTTTCTAGCGAGCACTCAAAAAATACAATAATAAAAATACATACAATGCCTGTTTCCAAATAACTTCATTTGGGGCGGAAACTATTGAAGAAGTCGTATATAATCCGAAATTTAAGGTAATTTACGTTAAAAATTGTATTTTCTATGATTGTAAATATGAGAGTTGCATTGTTGAACAAAGCAATTGCTGAATATCGGTAATGGCCGTATTCCTATTGACGAATCGAGTGGTTTGATTTCATTTTCTCGAAATTTTTGCAATTTCGCCTCATCAAAAGATGAGCTCATTATCAACAAAGTATTTCCGAATATCATTGCTTTCAACAAAATTAATGGTTAAATGAGCGAGCATTTTTGGCGGCTAAAAATAAAGATGTAGATGACCTCAATTTTATAATTCAAAATCAAATCGTAGATATCCAACTGAATTTTTGAACTCCTTGGATGTGCCTGGCTTACCACCGCACAATTTACAACTGAAGGCTGGCTCGGTAGTTATCATGCTTAGAAATTTAAACCAACCAAAACTGTGATAAGAAAACTAATGGGCAATGTGATTCACGCGTCGATACTCAAAAGAAAATTTAAAGATAAGAAAGTTCTTATTCCAAGGATTCCGATAATCCCAACATATATGCCCCTTGAGTTTAAACGAATTCAATTCCCGATTCATCTTGCCTTCGCCACGACGATCAACAAATCACAGGGCGAATCCTTGACTATTTGTGGCCTCAATCTAGAAAATGCGTCTTTTTCCCATGGTCAATTGTACGTGGCATGCTCACGTGTTGGCAAACCATCCGCATTATTTGTTCTTGCACCTGACCAAAAAACGGATAATGTCGTTTACCACAAGGTGCTCGAATGAAAATCCGATTAATAAATTAATCAGAGTGTATCCCAACCTGAACAACAAAGCTTTCAATAATTTGTTACCTAGAAATAATGGATAGGGCAATGCAACGTTTGCCGGGCCAGCTAGTATATGATAAACTTGTGCTGCGTATAATATACACAAGTAAACATGCAAAGTCTATATCGACTCAGTTCGTCGTCCTGATCAAGAATATATCCTTTATTATGCTTCCTTCTGCCCGTTACATACTTTTCACAATCCCATTATACGTTGCCATTATATTCTTGCCTATTTATTGTAAGGATCGCAGTAGCAATTAAATCGTGCAGGAATATCTGGTGCTACTTTATACTTGTTTAGTATATGCATATGCCACCATCCGCAAAATGTGTATGTTCTGTTTTAAGTGCAATGACTGTCTGGACTGAATATATAATATAAATTTATAAAATTAAATCTATATGAATAAATGCAAATTCACCCTGAAAAACGTCATTGTTGATCCGCCCTCCAAAGTGCCATACTGAATTTCCGTTTGGTCGGCCAAATCAGCGGCACTCTCGATTGGTGTTATCATTCGTTCGACTGTCAAAAATGCAGCTAAATTCGCGGTGTATGACGAGATTATGATCAAGCAAAAGAAAAACCAGCATCCGCCAACAATGCGTGTCGATGTTGCCTGAAAAATAATGAAAAAGTTCAAGATATACAATATATGTATATGCATATATGCACAATTAACTGAACTATTTTAATTATTATGTTATCCAAATGTCGATGTACTCGACAGACATATATCAAAATTGCAGTAGAATCCAGTTAAAGCCTAACAAATACATAACAAAAATTGTTGCCACACGACTGAAGTAGTTTCCAAATGCGAGCATATATTCACTGAGTATTATGTGATCCGATTCCGAATAAAAATAAACACTGATGACGGATGTGTAATAAAGGCTCCACCTATGTCATATTGAGGCTTTCTAATTCTGCATTCATATCTGTAAAGCTGATTCTACATGGGCAATGATGTACATTTTTGCAATGCTGCGCGTCTCAATTGTGTAATATGGATGGGGCAGATGGTAGTTAGAAGGAGATGATGATATTCATACCCTGGGATAGAGATCGGCACCTTGCTGCATAAGAGCGCCGATTGCAAACCAAAAGCTATTTTTCAGTGTGAAATTATTCTGTACGGTCTCTAGCTCCAAAGTATCATCAGAGTCTGAGTTATCGTCAAGATCGACATCAATGTCATCCGTAGCATCATTATTATCATCGTTATTGTGTGTTCCATCATTAGTAGGGTTTGCAATCAATTTTAGTTCAAAATGGTCGTAAGCATTATTCGCTTTACGAATTTTCCGCAGCATATGATCACAGGCCATGGAGCAGGCGGGCTTCGATCGTACCCATTCCATTGGCGATAGTCGTGCTACTATCCAAATACACATGGATACTAAAATGTACCCAAACGCTATATAAAACCAGATTTCGATAGCGAGCGGATTCATAAAAGAGAAAAACTTTGTTTGTGCACGATCTGAAATCTGCAAATGGATAATATAACTTAAATTAAATATATTAGAGTTAAAGAACGTTATTTCAATACATTGACCGCTTGGAGGCAAGGGAGCACAATAACCAAGAAATTACAGATACATATATGCAATTGCAATGCTTACCTTCGGATTCAGTCCAGATCCTTGTCTTAAGAACGTTCCCGTTATAAACCAAAAACTATTCGATATCGAAAATTGATTCTCAACGATATCAGTATCCCTATAGCATGGATGCGGATTTTTCCATTCATATGGTGAAAATCGAGCCATCACAAATAGCGCGAATGATACTAATACATAAGCAGCTAGCACATACAACCATATCTCGATTGCCAATGGGTTCATAAAGGAAAACAGTCGTGTGGGTTGACTGGTTGGAACCTAAGGATAGTGATCAAGGGTCTTTATCAATATAGTGAAAAGCTAAACTTCAAAAAAATAAAAACATATGTATATAATTTTATGTACGGATGCATGCCTATGTACAATACATAAATACATAAATATGTATGTATGTATGTGTATGCAACTGTTGCTCAGCTACAGGACAAAATAACAAACAAGAATATTTCAGTCGGACGCAACCGACTCCATTATACTCGCTCACAGCTGACGATATCTAGCGACGCCGGTCTAACTTTCCGTATGACGCGCACCGATATCGTAAGCCACAAATAAAATGTACATATATCCGCATGCACATATATTTTTCGATAATTCAGTCGATATAATACCCAATAAAAATAATAATAAATTGTACTTCGTTTTCTAATATGCAATTTGAGTTCCATCGGCTTTTACATGCATCCTTCCCTTCCCCTCGATCGGATTTGGCTAACCAAGAGCACAAGATACTGAAAAGCAGTACAGTTCAGTACATGAAATATGCATATGTATATTTGAGTTTGAAATCTGAAAAAAACGGGATATTGTCATGCAAAGCTCTAAAAGACTTTTCTAGGAATCGACTAGAGCTTTGCATTCCGACCTAGACGCCTATTTTTAGAGCCAAGATCCTAAGACTTTGAATTGATATTATATTCTTAGTAGTAGTTGATATTTTGAAGAAAATCCCGCTGTTATTCCCACTATATGTTCAAAATCTCATCTCGCCCGTCATCGCGCGCTATAAACATATGTATATCCATGGCAGTAAAACCTTTATTTTATATTTAAGTCAGCTTTGTAGCCAAGATTCATACAAGTGCTATGTAGTTTAAGTTCTCCACTTTCCCTTCTCACGAGTCAGACAACAGACGGCCGACGCGCGGAGGCCTTGACCTTGATAATGGATAAAGCCAATATTCTGTTCACTTCATGAACGAGAATAGTGTTTAAGACAATGTGAAACCCGTCCAAGCACTAGCCCATACGTGCACATACATTGATAGCAATAGATATACATATAACAAATTTGGGCATTTCGGATTAGAATGATATAAATGATTATTACCTTGAATAGAATGCCAATGCCGAGATTCATAAATGGCTTAGTAAAGTCAATTACACTTTCTCTTGCATAGTTAATGGTCATCGAAGCCACAGCCAAATCGGCGCGCTATAAATTTGATAAAATATGATTATTCTAGTGCATATTTTTATATACAAATATAGAGATCTTCTTGCCCTTTCCATTAACTCCTGCACGATGCCATTCCAAGAGTTCGTTTCGGGTATGTACACCCCATACATATTATCGGGCACCAGTTCGATTTTATATTGAAAGCCTACTTGTTGTGCTATGGCCTTTAGTAGATCAATGCAGAAGCCCTCAAATCTAGCGTTTCCAGTTATATTTGCATCCTCCTTGACCATGACATACGGACGTTCCTTGAAGCTCGCAAACAGTTAATATTACGATAAAAATATTTATGTATATTTTACACATACCTCTCTCGTCATTACAACCAGCGTTATATTTGCAATATTGGAGTCGTAAAATGCCGTTGGGTCGGAAATATTAACGCCCACATCTGGCTGCCAAAAGCCAACCTTTTGTATTACCTCTTGCTTTAATTTGAGTATGTCGATTTTAAATTTGTTCCTTCGCCCCTCAATGAAGTTCACTTTCCCAGTCAAGCCATCAACTGCTGCCTATAAGCAGTGAAACCAAATCTAGCATAAAACAAAGTGTGATGTCTCTAGTCGGTGTGCCCGACGGGGATATACCCTGAAGCCCAGAAGATCTGCGTTTTGTTAAAAGAAAGAGATAAAACTTTCTCTTTATTTTTATCTCTCTCTCTCTCTCTCTCTCTCTCTCTCTCTCTCTCTCTCTCTCTCTCTCTCTCTCTCTCTCTGTCCCTCCAGTTTTAAATCAAGTCGCAGCTTTACAACCAATTAGCATGTTTCAAAAAAATGAGAACAAAACAAGTAAGAAAGACCGTTCGACTACGAGATTCATTGAACCCTTCAAAGAACTGATATTTATATAATTCTTCGCGTCTTTCTGCTTACAAAAGAAACACACGCACAAACACACACACGCGGACACGTATACACATACACACAGGCACGGATGGGCTGCAGTGTGAGATTCCCATGGGAAATTAATTCTTTAATAACTTTTCTTATGGACGTACGTTCTTTATGAAACTTTTAGATTATGTTTATATCATTAATATGCGTGTATGTGCTCAAGTCTCTAGTATTTGAAATACGCCTTTTACAAACGTAGGGGTGAAGGGTAAAATTGAACAAAAATCGAAATTCTATAACGTACATATGAATCTACATTTAAAATTTGGCGACTCTAGCTCTAAAGATGTAGGAGATATAATTTTATAACGGCATTTCGATAAGGTTTTTATCGATAAAAATAACGGGACGAGTTATCGATTTTTGGTGATAATCTCGATATGCGCGCTGTATATACGGTCATTTTAAATAAAAGTTCAAGTCTCTAGCTCTTATATCTTCTGAAATCGACGCGTTCATACATACGGACGGACGGACGGACAGACAGACGGACATGGCTAAATCGACTCAGTTCGTCGCCCTGATCAAGAATATATATACTTTGTGAGGTTTGCCACGCCTTCTTCTCCCTGTTACATACTTTTAACAAAACCATTATACCCTGATTTCCCATTTTAAATAGGTTCAGGGTATAAAAATAAACACAACTATGTTTAAAATTTGGAGACTTGTGCCCTAATAATATAGAAAGTCGAATTTTAAAACTGATTTCCGATAAGGGTTTTAATCGACGACAAAATAAGGGGAGTATTAATCGACCGGAAATAAACCCGACATGCGCGGGACATTCACGAGCCCATCAAAAACAAACTTGATGTCCTTAGCTCTTATATCTTTTGTGATCGATCGGTATGTTTACATACCGAATTTATGTAGTTATACAGCGAAAGTCCGTCGCTCCAAACTCTGTCTGAGTTACACGAAAGGTTTTTAAAGGTTAATGTGTGACTGCTATCCAGTTGTTTGAGTCCGTGGGCAAAGGCGTAAACTGAGTCAAACATTAGCGCTGATTCTGTCTGAAATAGTACATGTTAAACAAGTAAGTTGATGCTAGAGACTACATAATACTCTACTAAACAGAGCCTCTTAGTCGAATCTGTAAGCTGCTCACTCTGCAGAAGACACAGCTCAAGTTTCTAATTATTATTATTATTAATTAATGTATTAATTAGTTTGTTTTGATTTTATATGTTAATGCTTGCAACAATATACATATATACATATGTATAGTTCTATAGCTAAAATTGTCTCATTTCTTATAAAAATGCCAGAATAATAAAAAATTATTAATGAAGTGCCAAGCAACAGAATTTCAGTACCTAACTAGTGGGTTTACCTGTATGTACGGGACCCCATTAATCATATCTAGCCCGCTGTGCTGGAGCTTCTGCATCTGCTCAATTACATCCTGATAACGCTTACTACCGACGTCAACTAATCGAAAAGCTGTTATATTGACGCTGTTGTATCTGAAGTCCTCCAAATCATATGTCTCCAAGTCCTAAACAGAGATACAGAGATACTCAACATTATTTATCTAAGATATCCTGAGATGCTGATACATACGAAGGTGGTAAACATATAATGATATCGATGGTCGTTCATTTGCAGCTGCAAAATCTGTAATTGAGAACCGTTCATAGTAGAGTGTAAATTAAATCTAATGTATACATATATATATGCAAAGTTCTAAAAACAAATGTAAGCATTACTCCCGGAATCTATTAGGATGGGATATGCTACATATAAATACATACATATGCTAGCTATAAATAATTTTACTAATTTCAAAATCCAGGACCCTTTATTGTTTACTAACATAAGATAGCACCCGGAGTATCCCACCACACTTGCGTTATGAATTCTTGATCTATCTTTCCGTAGAAACGTTTTTCTATCGGAACCTATGAAAAATGACAGGAACTGACTTAAGCCAGTGTTCTTTATCTGATCATTATCAATGAAAAAACGACCTGCTGAGAGGTACTATGGCACTCACACAACAGAATATTAAATTTGTCCATTGGTTTTTTAAATTCAATACTTCAAATTCAGAATTTTTACTTAGGATTGAGATTTGGAAAAACAATTATTTCGATGTTAAGGAACAGGAAGATGAACAAATGAATCTGATCAAATATCATGTCATTTGGAAACCCAATAAAGGCAAGATTTTGGATCAAATAATTTATAGCAGCATCTACTCACAGAAAACACATATACATACATATGTACTATAATAATAATAACAATATATACAAAAGCAAATGATAGATAGATGAATCTTTCGTACTGATCGAAAAAATTTTTTGATATTAGTTGGATTTGTGTCAACTATTATTTTGTAAATTTCCTTTTGACGTATTGCACGTAAAACTTGACGATAAGTCTCCGGATTTGCTTGCCTTATATACATTTCGGTTCTCATCTCTGCGGATGAGTGAATAAGGTCCTGTTGTTTAAAAAGTCCTGCAATAAAATAAAACGTAGATATACAAAAATTGAAAAGTTGAATATTTACCGTATTTAGAAAATGTTCTCATGTTAGCTCACATGCTTATATATGAATATGATTGTTATTTACCGTAATCTTCTTCGTAAATAATAGCGACTTTGGTCCAGTTGAGATACATCATCAGATCCCGGTAGGCCAAATTCATGATATTTTGAGAAGGATATAGATTAATCGAGAATTCTTTGACACTAACTTCTAGGTCGATGCGAGCTTCGATGTGAGGTATATCGAATGCTTCGCAAATTGATTGCACATGGCTCGCAAGCAATGGATCGCTTGGGCCGAATATGGCTTGAACACCAGCTTCCAATTGCCGGCAGACCTTCTTAGTAGTCCGAAAGGAATCATCGCGGGGCACGTATTCGATATCATACACCAGCTGTGTATTGGGCAAAAGTATTTTTTCTTTATTTATGCGATAAATCGCATATTTAAAGGCCGATTCGACACTGCCTTCTCGTTCGTCTTCCGTGAAAATCGCACCTAAAAATATGCGACAATTGAGAAGCTAAGCAATTATCAAACTGGCAGTCAAAATGCAAAAAACTAACTAAAATAAGTTAAAGATATGTTTTATTTGATTCACTTTATATGATTTGATCAGATTTTAAAAACTTATTGTATAATAATAAAATTAAAAAAAAAAAACAAAAAAACAAAAAATATTAACACCATATTGGCTAATTCCAAAATAATTAAATACCCTATCAGATGAAAGAAAACCTACCGATTCGTATTACTGGTGGCAAGGCATTTGCAACCAGAACCAGGGACAACAAAGCCAAGTGCACGATGGTATATAGTCCGAGCGATGGCTTCAATCGTATTGTCTCCTTTGACACTGGTGCGCCACGTTTCAATGGCCGCAATCGCTTGCAGCAAGAACAACAGTCGTTGAAATTGTTTACGCACGTACTATAATACATGTTGCATATTGTTTAGTATGCCCTCTGATTGCGACTTCAGATTTGCAAGCCCACGTCCTGTACCAATGCTATTCGAGCTTAGTCACATTATGTAAAAGAAATACACTGTATTTCATGAACGGAATCAATAAAATATATGCTTATATACGCGAGTATATTTCTATTGTATATATGTATGTATATAGTTTGAGCTACGAGAGCTCTATATGTGTACCCACTACTGCCTCAACTACTTTATATTTACCACAGTTTCACATGGCTTCGAACCATTACATGCATTTGCAAAGAGCATGCGCTAAAGCTCTTTGCCCACTTTTCCAGGCGATTCTTATCGAAACATCGATTAAAATCGATGATTGTTCTACGTTGAGAAAAATAAAAACATTTTCAAATACCTACATGGCGGACATCTCAGATAATTCTATATTCCACTCTATATATATATATATATATATATATATATATATATATATATATATATATATATATATTTTCTAAACATATATACGAATTACTAAGAGTTTTTTACCAAGTAAGTAGGTTACGGCACGAACGAACGAATATACTCTTTTGCCGCTTTGTGTACGGGTATCAAAATATTGGTTCAAGTTCAAAGTATTGCAATCAATAGCCAGTTAGTTTCGACCGTCCACTCCACATTAGCGGTAATAAACAAAAATAGAGTCCGACAAAAAGGAATCGAGAGCAAACAAATAAAGAGTAATGGGTGAAAATGTAAAAGTGATTGTTCGCTGTCGGCCAATGAATCAAAAGGAAATTGACAGTAAATGTGATGTACGTTGTATGACTACAAATTGCTATTATATTTTATTCTATATTGCTGTTATATTTTATTCTATATTTTTGCTAATATATTTAAAATATGAAGAAACTTTTAATCTTATTATTCTCAAAAAAGAAAACTGTAACTTCACAAATAGAATTTTTTATTGATATGTATTAAATATACATATGTATATCGATTTACTCCAATTTACCGCAGTAATGCATTGTCTAAGAGACAATTGTCTTTATGACTAAGTTCTATTGAGCTTCCAAAAAAAGGGTTAGAGTTTAAGTCAAAAAGCAACAAATATTGAATATTGTGAATTGTGTATTGGTACAGGCACTAACCATATAACATATGTACATCTGTAAGTGCAGTGCAGTGCCCACTTTTTTTTAGCATTGTAGCCATTTCACCATTTAACCCATTTAACCCATTTAACCCATTTAACCCATTTGCTCGGTTTCTTACTTTTAAGTTCGGGTTACGATAATATGCGACAGCACAATCATTTCGCTTCATGCGCTCGATCAAGGTAGTCGATTTTTGAACCAAATGCCTATAGACTCAATTATTTTTTTCTAGCTCTCTCTTTCTATGTCTGTGTGTCAGTGTTGCTGGAATTTTTTCAGCAAAAGCAGCAAAATAGAGGTCTGAGAGTAGCTAACTTGCTTCTTTAATAGCTGAAAAAGAACCTAAAAATAAAACAGTGTATTTTTTTTCATGACAATACAACTTTTTTTATTTAAGAGTGTTATTATTTCATCAAACCGCAAAACTTTATATCTCCTACAGTTTATGAGCTAGAAGCTTCAAATTTGGATAGTTGTTGAGTTGAGTTACTGGTAACCTCCTCTATCGATGCCCCAAAAATAATTGTCACGCCTCTTTGGGGCGTGGCATATCGAAAAATACCCTGTAATTTTCAAATTTTTGGAGCGTAAGCATTCAAATTTGGCATGTACGTTACCGTTAGCTCGTTCTAAGAACTGGCCAAAAATGAGGCGTCTACGGCCACTAGGGGCGTGGCAATCGGCATTTGTAGTATCAAATTGCGACATTTATACATATGTATGTATGCGTGAGCCATCTATGTATGTATGTATGTATATGTATATACAAATAGGCTTAATAGGCACTGATAACACGGAAGTAAACATTTTTATAAAATTAAAAAATATAAAAGAAGCTAAAATAACAAAAATTTGCAATTTACAAAAAAGAGTTTTCCGAGGGATTCGAACTCGCACCCAAGCCAAAGTAGCATGTTTGTCAAAATAACTAAAACGAATTTAACCGGCGCCTCTGCCGACAGCGCTACAGCCTGTTTTGATCGACAGTAAATAAAACGCCTTACAGCAAAGAAAAGCCAGAGTAGCGGCTGAAAACTTCAAAAACAATGCAAAAAGAAATCAGTCGCATTTGAGATTCTTAGAAAACGCTAGAGTACGCATTTATGTGTACATACATACACAAACAAAAGTGAGCGCGTGCATAAGAAGGCTGGAATGCTTGATGCTATGCGTGCAGACTTATCTGTATCTGTATGTATATCTGTATGTATGTATATACATACATACATACATATGTATATGCGTATATGTTATGAGGGCTATTTAAGAAGAAACACATTTTAACTTATAAAATTGTTCGATTAAGAAAAAGAAAAGTATTAAGTGCCCTTCATTAAAGCTTGTACCTTCCCAATAAAATATCTATTTTATAAACAACGAAGAGCGGCATCTGACAAAACTACAGTAACAGCTAGAAAATCCAGAAATCAATCGCGATTCTTAGAAGATACTAAAAGGCGCGCTTTTGTCTGTGCGCATAGAATAAACGATGAGTGTGTGCACATGTACATACATATAAGAAAATCGCGCTTATCTGCTGCTAGCTTGGAACCGGTATCCAAAATATGTATAACAAAAATCAAAATTGTATAAAATTGATTTGAAGATCCTAGTTCTAAAGATGTACTAGATATAAAAGGCAATAGCTATCGATGATTTTTTTAATTATAATGGGATCCACGTTTGGGCTGTGAATGAGTATTCTGCAATCGGTATCGCCCGACTGCAACGTTCTTACTTGTTATATCAGCATTTAAGCCAAAAGTGTGCTTGCCTTTATTAAACCACTGACTGTTTGGTCAGTGATTAAACGCTGGTCTAAGGAATTTAATCATCCTTTTATTACCAGGCAATTATTTATTTGCTTGGGCGTCCTATATTACAGTATTGTTCAGTTGTATGATCTCCGCAGCATAAACTGTATCAGGATCGTATCGAATCGGTCCAAAAACAGTTTCTTCTCTTTGTCTTAAGGGATCTTAACTGGGAAAGTAATTTACGATTACCGTCCTACCATAGTAGGCTTCAGATCATTAATCTTCCATCGTTAATTAATCATAGAATAATTTCAGGTATTTTATTTATTTATTTATTTTTTTTTCTTTGCCAATGTTGTGTAGTGATTTCTTAATCCTATCCTATATTATATTTTGGCTTTTCTTTTACTCTTTTCTTTTTACACCCTGAACCCATTGAAAATGGTAACTCAGGGTATAATGGTTTTGTTAAAAGTATGTAACAGGGAGAAGAAGGCGTAGCAGACCCTACAAAGTATGTATATTCTTGATCAGGGCGACGGACTGAGTCGATTTAGCCATGTCCGTCTCTCTGTCCGTCCGTTCGTCCGTCCGTCCGTTCGTCCGTTTGTATGAACGAGTCGATTTCAGAAGATATAAGAGCTAGTTATTTTTTATCGATAAAAACCCTTATCAAAAGTCAGCTATTAAATTATATCTCCTACATCTTTTGAGCTAGAGTCTCCAAATTTTAAATGTAGATTCATATGTACGTTATAGAATTTCGATTTTTGTTATATTTCACCCCCACCCCTATATCCACCCCCTTACCCATAAGTTTGTAAAAGGCGTATTTCAAATACTAGACTTGAGCTTCGGCACATACACGCATATTAATGATATAAACACAATCTAAAAGTTTCATGAAAAACGTACGTCCAGAAAAAGTTATTAAACAATTAAGTTCCCATAGTAAGCCCACACTGCAGCCCATGCGTGCGCGCCTATGTGTGTCTATGTATGTGTGTTTGCGTGTGTATGTGTGTTTGTGTAAGCAGAGAGATGCTAAAAATTATTGAAATGGCTGTTGCTTGAAGGGTTCAGGGGATCTCGTAGTCGAGCAGTCTCGACTAGAGCTTTCTTACTTGTTTTATTATTATTATTGTTATTTAAAGAAAAAAAATATATTGACAAAACTACAGTCTACTAAAACTAAAATTAAATAGCCTACAAAAAGTACAGCAAATTATAACAATAGTATCGCCAACCCTATGGGGGTATTTTATTTGCCATTCCGGCCAGCTATGCTCCACTTCACAGCCAAATGTGGTGATACTATTGAAACTATGAAAAGAAAGTGTTAAAATGGAAACTTAAAAGAAAATATTGATCGAGCATAAATATAGTGAATATGATTAAAATTAATTCTTAAAGTAAAAATATTAGTAAAGAAATAGGAAAGTATTTGGAAATATTGGAAGAATAGTGAAAAGAAACAAATAATAATAAATACACGCAAACACAAATACATAGACACACATAGGTGCGCACTCATAAACACGCATGGGCTGCAGTGTGGGCTTACTATGGGAACTTAATTGTTTAATAACTTTTTCTGGACGTACGTTCTTCATGAAACTTTTAGATTGTATTTATATCATTAATATGCGTGTATGTACCGAAGCTCAAGTCTCTAGTATTTGAAATACGCCTTTTACAAACTTATGAGTGAGGGGGTGGATATAGAGGTGGAGGGTGAAATTGAACAAAAATCGAAATTCTATAACGTACATATCAATCTACATTTAAAATTTGGATACTCTAGCTCCAAAGATGTAGGAGATATAATTTTATAACTGCATTTCGATAAGGTTTTTGATCGATAAAAAAATAATGGGACGAGTTATCGATTTTTGATGATAAACTCGATATGCGCGCTGTATATACGGTCATTTTAAAAAAAGTTCAAGTCTCTAGCTCTTATATCTTCTGAAATCGACGCGTTCATACATACGGACGGACGGACGGACAGACAGACGGACAGGGCTAAATCGACTCAGTTCGTCGCCCTGATCAAGAATATATATACTTTATGGGGTCTGCCACGCCTCCTTCTCCCTGTTAGATACTTTTAACAAAACCATTATACCCTGATTTCCCATTTTCAATGGGTTCAGGGTAGAAAAATTGGATGTTTTTACCTTATAGCTAATAATGAGCTTAGCATCGAGCAGCCTTTTCTATTTATTTTTAGTGCGAAGCTACCCAACTCTTTGTATAGATTGGTACAAGCTGTGTCTCTATAATTAAAAACTTCGGTATTGATATCGATGCAATATATTTTGCTCATTGGTGTTGGAAAATTTGACTAGAACAAAAACTATCGAAACTAACTAACCAATTCTGCTATTATTTCACTTTTATTTTAGCTAAATGTAACTTTTTAAAATAGCAAAATTTGTAGCTAAATGCTGTTTTAAAATTTTTGTAGCAATCGGCTCCAAAATTGCCGGATCTAGCTAAAAAATAGTAATTCGGCAACATTGCTGAGTGTATGTATGTATGTACATATGTATGTAGAATTGAGTGATAGCAAGTAATGCAAAACCATGATTGAGTGACTGTGTCTTTTAACAGTGTGCATCACCTAGCATTATATGTTAAGTAAAAAAAAATTTTGCAAAATATAAGAGCTTTTCAATAAACTATAAATAATTTCCGATAAGGCAGTACAGAAGTTGACGCTCTTCCAGTAAGCAGGGGCACATTGCCGTCAAAACTCTGCAAGATTCTTTCCGTTAAATTAGTAACGCCTCCATAGGAGTAACACTTACTGATTTGCCGTGCATCTGTAAGCGGGTGCTACCGAAAATATCGAGGGTCCAAGTATCTATCTTTGAATATAGGTGAGATGCTTTGCACTCACACAGGCGCAGCGAGAGGCAGACGATGTGGCATATGGAATAATAGTACAGTAGAACATTTTGAGATGCCTTTGAAATTATTCATAAATAACGAATTTGAGTATGTTGAACAGACTATTTTAGAGACTGGAGACTACACTGTTTCAGTGATAAATCCCTTGGTTCGCAACGCACCGAAGAAAATATTTCAGTTCGACAGCGTGTATGATGGTCTCTCAAAGACGGACACGATATACAACGATATGTGCTACTCCTTGGTGGAGAGCACTTTGGAGGGTTACAATGGAACCATATTTGCATATGGCCAGACAGGATGTGGCAAAACACACACCATGCAGGTAACTGTACTCTTTAAAGAACAAATTGCTCTCTGCACTCCTCCTCTTACTTTTCAATGCTTTTGAAATTCATCAGGGTGAAGGATATTCGGGAGCCGCCGACAGCAAAGGCATCATACAGAGATGCTTCGATCATATATTTGAAACGATCTCAATAGCAACGAGCGTTAGGTATTTGGCTTTAGTGAGCTATTTGGAGATTTATAATGAGAATATAAGAGATCTGTTAAGTGTGAATGATTCGATTGGTATAAGGAATCATGCGCTGAAGGATGTACCAGGTGTGGGTGTTACGGTACCAACGTTAACCAGTCAAGCTGTGATGAATGCAACCGATTGTTATAACTGGCTCAATGTCGGCAACAAAAATCGAATATCAGCCGCAACATTAATGAACGAGAAGAGCTCTCGATCTCATACAATATTCACAATAAGTTTGGAGCAAATTCACGAATCATCTACAGTTGGCGACTCGCCAGCGACACCAGTTATCGGAGGAATACGTAGGGGCAAATTGAATCTGGTCGACTTAGCAGGTTCCGAAAGGCAGTGTAAGACTGGAGCATTTGGAGAGCGGTTGAAGGAGGCGACAAAGATCAACTTGTCACTATCTGCATTGGGAAATGTGATATCAGCTCTAGTTGACGGTAAAACAAAGCATGTACCATACAGGGACTCCAAGCTGACGCGTTTACTGCAGGTGCGTGTAAACTGTGTATAACAGTTTTATAACAGATATTTGGAGCTTCTGTATAGCAGTATAAACAGAAAACACGGTGAGAACAGTTTTTTTTTTTCTAAAATATTTTTCCACGGCGCTACAGAATTATTAAACATTGAGCTTGAAGTGTATAACAGGTTTCTTACTGCTGTTAGGTTTACGGATATCACAAATTGAAAAATCAGTCTTCATGCACTTTCGAGGTCATCGAAGATCGGTGGAAAAATGGAAATTTTGGTGAATAGTGTAATCGATTTTGTTTCAGGACTCCTTAGGAGGCAATACAAAGACGTTGATGATCGCATGCATTTCACCGGCTGGAAACAGTTACGACGAGACGTTGTCAACGCTGCGGTATGCCTGTCGAGCAAAGAACATATCGAATGCGCCTCGAATCAATGAGGATCCGAAGGATGCTCAATTGAGAAAATATCAAGAGGAGATCCTCAATTTGAAGCGCTTGCTCGACGAGAGCCAGCAACATGAAAGTGTTATACTGCATAAGTTTGCTGAGGACAATAAGCAGAAGGAGCTGTGGCTGGAAGAGGCTAAAGGGAAGATGCGCCAGCAGATGATCGACGAGATGAAGGATGTCCCGCCTGTTGCAAAAAGTGAACAATCAAACGAAGCTATCAACGAAGACTTTCAGTTGCATGCACGCAAACGAATCGACCTAATCAAACAAGCTTTGATAGGCGGCGAAAGAGTTGACGATCTGCAACTCCAGGAGCGTCATCGAATGCGTAAATTGGAGGCAAAGAGACATTTGAGTGCCATTGCCCATGCTTTGAGTCGTGTTGAGAGTGAGGATCGGGATCTGCTCCAAGGTCACTATGCCAGCATTCAGCAGGAAATCAATATGAAAAACGAACGCATAAAGAAGTATGCGCAGAAGATCAAGATGCTCGAACGTGAAGTCGCTGATCTGAATTCAGAATTTCAAATGGATCGTGAGGATTACTTGGACGAGATTCGGCAACTAGGTCGACATTTAAAGTTCTATCAACTTCTCTTTTGCAAAGCACAGCCGATTCTAAGAAAAACTGGTCGAAACTGGTAACAAAAAATTGTGTTTTCCAGTTTTACTTAACTGTTTTGTTTTTTATACCCGAATCCATTGAAAATGGGAAATCAGGGTATAATGGTTTTGTGAAAAGTATGTAACAGGCATATATTCCCCCCATAAAGTATATATTCTTGATCAGGTCGATGAGCTGAGTTGATATAGCCCTGTCCGTCCGTCCGTCCGTCCGTCCGTCCGTCCATCCGTATGAGCGGATAAATCTCAGAAGTTATAAGTCAAAAAAAATTTTGCATGTAGACTCGTGTATACCATACCACTAACCAGACAAAACATAGGCCGGACAAGTAGTGTAAAGCGTTTTGCACACATTTTTTCGAGCGTTAGCACCCCAGACAACTTCGTATTCGCTCGGCTCCTTACTTTTAGGTTCGGTGTACGAAAATATGCGACAGCAGTGCTGTCATAATTTTTTCAGCAAATAGAGCCAGATTGGCAAAAAAATAGGCTTAATTCAAGAAAAATTAGGCCAAAATAAAAGCTGGGCTTAAAAACATTATTTTCTTAATTAAATTTATTCATTATTATTTTTTAATATTATAATATATAATATATTCTCAACATTTAGACATTGATAAATTTGATTATATGTAATTTGAAGGCTTGAGCTTTTAGCGAACCAATTATAGGTACCCTCTAATTTCAAAGTTCTTGTTTAATTCCTTCAAATATAGACAAGGAATCTCCATTTTCTAGTGAAATTAGACTAAGGAATATTGAAAACATAACTCCACGCTCAACAGAAACGTATTTAATAACGACACCTAAATAACATTGTAGAAATTATAAATATACCGCAACCTGTCGTTCAAATTTTTCCCGCATTGGGACTTCAAATAAAGCCAGATCTGACGAGAAAAAAGCTAAAATGACAGCCCTGCCTCTATGCTCAATGTTTCCCTGCTCTCTCTCTCTCTCTCTCTCTCTCTATTGATGCTCTCTGCTCTCTCAAATGTGTATATGTATGTATGCACGTGAGTACATTGTACTCAGTACAAGCAACAGCTCACAAAAATTGAAATTTCTTTGCAGCAATAACCAATGTCTTCCCTTCTGTGTGAAGAGTTGGCGCGCATATTGAAAATATTTTCGCGACGAGCGTGCACACACACTACAGCCCCTTTCTGCATGTATGAGCATTTGTATGCCTGTGTGTGAAGCTCTTGCTGCCTGTAGCAATTTTAGATCCCCATATTTGCATTTGGTAGATCTTGTGAGCTGCACACCCTTACATACATATGTATGTACATCCGTTTCATTGTGTACATGTGCGTATGCATGGGACATGAACATTTGGATCGGATTGTAGAGGCGTGCTTACATATGTTTGTATGTATGTGTATACATATATCTTACTAGCTGACTAACTAAAGTGACAAGTGCACTTCCCAATACTTTGGGCACTGTGACCGGCGAGTAACTCCTACACATATGTACCTTCATATGTAGATGTGTGTGTAATAGTGAGTGGCGGGTAACTCGCGCTTATATGTAAGCACCTTTTTGAAATGACAATGATCGTGGGTTTGCCTATGAGAATAAATTAGAGAAAAAAGTAGTACCTCATTAAGCCCAGTGGCCAAATGGGAGGCGGTTTTCAACCCTTACACCTGTGCATATACATACATATGTATGTACATACATATGTGTTGTCTGGTTAGTGACTATACACAGTACAATGTTATTATATTTTTCGATAGCTCATTCGATATCTTTATCTTATCGAGGATAATCGATAAATGTATATTGTTTTCAGCATTTGAGCACTTTTAAACCTGGAGATTTACTGTGTATATTCAAGTACTAGAGACTTGTGCCTTGGAATATACACACATTTACACATTATGATTATATTCTAAAAGTTTCATTAATATTATACGTCTACAACAGAAATTATTCGCGGGCTTATGCGTGCGTGTGGATGCATGTGTATGTATGTATGAGTGCATAAAGGAAGTGCATAATGATTAGAATATCAGCTTGGAGGGTTCAGGGTATCTCCTAGTCGAGCAGTCTCGACTAGAGCTTTCTCATTTGTTTTTTTATTGTTCTCAGGAATGTGGAAAATATATTGGAAAACTCGGTTTGGAATGATGATCACAAGACCTGGAAACTACCCAATGATATTGAAAACAATCTCAAATTACCACCAGCCACTCTGAGGTCGGCATTTCACAATCGAAACAGCAAAAACTTGAAATCGCATTTAGAAGATGCTCAGAGTAGACTAGACTCTACAGAATTCGAAGACAGTACAGTAAGTATTTATTTATATACATGTATATATATATACATATATATATGTATATATATATATATATATATATATATATATATATATATATATATATATATATATATATATATATATATATATATATATATATATATATATATATATGCGCATCAGCGAGGAATCGCCAGAAACATATAAGGTGAACATACTGAAAAACTACTTTCGGCCCAATCGTAAAACCAATGATCATTGGCTAGAAAGAATCAAAAGCTCGCAGGCATACGTTCATGGTGAGTATAAAAAATTATAACTACAAAAAATGATAACTACATAACTACATACATATGTATAAATACAATATATATAATATACATATATTTATTATTTTATAGATTTCAAGTTACGTCGAAATACTCCATTGTCAATAAATGAGTTACAGTCGTCATATCATCAGAAAAATTGCCAATTAAGACCAGATTTTAGCTTAAGGGGAAATCCGAATGCGACGCCCCAAGAAATAGATAAAACAAGCTGAAATCTAATTTTTGTTAATACTGCTTTCATTACACTAACAAAAAAGCAATATATAAATAAAATAATAAATATATATTTAATTATTGTTTAAATATTTCTTCTGGTTAAAGGTCAGCTTATTTACCGATTTATAATATAGTAAATTTATATTGTTTTTACCATTAATTCATTTATTACTCGATTTGTTTTGCAATATAAGATAGAGTTCAATTAGCGTTCCATTTAATGACACTCTTCATGAGAAAATAAGTGTTTCTTATCAAATAACTTAGGTACGTAGCTACATATATACATACTATGTTCTTGTTATGATTTAATATATATCTGCTGTATATAATATAAAACCTTACGAATATAATCTTACACTAGATTTTGAGTGTTCTGTTTCAAATATACACACTAATATTTTAATCGGCATACATTACAAATGGGGCATGGGTTTCTGACATAGTTGTATCACGCAATTCTACTTTTATTAAGTTTGTAGAGCTTTCCCCACTGGGGCTTAGAGGTTCGTTGCTGGGGTAAACGTTATGGCGCGGATTGGATGTATTTCGCCTGAAATGACATGAATTAAATATACATATTCGATCGATTGTGTTTATAGAAGCATTACTCACTTAGCTTTTGCATGTGTTAAGATGTGCGATTTTAAATTTGTGGACTGAGCGAACTTTTTATTGCACGCATCGAACGGGCATACAAAAGGTCGATCTCCCGTGTGAATTCTCACATGCGTTCTGTTATAATAAACAATGGGCTTTAACATTTAATGTATATACAGAGGTAGGTGGATAGGTGGTGTTACCTTAAATTAAAATCTAATGAAAAACGTTTGCCGCAACCCTCGAATGTGCACTGAAATGGCTTTTCTCCCGTGTGCACTAATTGATGCCTCTTCAGTTTTGAGCTCTCAACAAATGCCTTCCCACATTCAGCACAGACATGAACGCGAGGTCCGTGGGTATGCAAATGCTTACGCATTGCGGACGAATCACGAAAGTATTTATGGCAGCCCTTATGAGGACAAGCGATCTTTTTATCATTGCCAAATTGTGCAAAGTCGGGGTTATCCGTTGACTCAACCGATTCTGTTGCTATTGGTGGTGCTGCTGCTGTGCCTGGGACTGATGTTGCCGGTGGTGGAGCTATATAAATAAAACAAATAAAAAATATTAAAGTCAAATGTATTCATCACCATCTGATTGAGTTATACCAAAAGTTACTGATGCTGATGCACTAGTGATGTCGTTATTTATATCACAATCATCATTTGGCACTAATGATTGACTGTTATCAGCTAGCAGCGTTTCGTCGTTGATTAGTTGGCATCCTTGTGATATGGCTACATACGATGACATTTGTGTTTCACAACACACATTTCTTTTTGAATTAAGATTACATTTATCTGCTGCCGCTACTGCTGTTGCTGCTGCCGCTGTTGCCCCATTCATTGGGAGAATTAATTGTGGCTGTAGTTGTAAAAATTGTTCTTGCTGCTGTTGAAAAAATAGTTGCTGCTGCTGCTCCTGCTGTTGTTGCTGTAATACTGTTTCATTCTTTTTGATCTGTTCAGGATTTAGCGCACTTTCATTGCCATTTAAATAGTCAACGTCATCGGCATTTTGATCTGAACTGGAATACTCGTCGTCCGATGTGCCCGATGCCCACATTGTAACACTAAATTCGCCCTCCATTGTCTTAATTTGAACTAGTTTCTGTTCCCACCGCCGGGACTTGCCATTTCCCGACATCAATGCCATGTGTTTCCTATTCATCGCTTGAACTGGTTCAGCATTTGATCGATCTTGCCTTAATTGTTGCATGCAATTAACCAAATCTTGTGAAACACTTTCCTCCAAATGCTTTGCAGTTGCCAAAGCCATATTTGCGTTTCCTTCCCTGTGCAAAAAGTTTTTAAAATATGTATTATTAAATCCGCAAACGGACACCGATCCTCTCAAAAGTTTACTCACATCTTCGTTGGCGGCTTTAATAATGATTTTCCATCAAAGTGCAAACTATTATTATGCAAATCCGTTTGACCAATGGTATCATGCTGCGAAACAAGGACCAATTCGCTATGTCCAATGTCTTCTGTGCTGTGTGTTAAAACTATAAAAAGAGTAGAGGAAAACTATATAACAGTGCCTTACATATATGTAATATATATATATATATATATATATATATATATATATATATATATATATATATATATATATATATATATATATATATATATATATAATTACATATATATATTACATATATGTAAGGCACTTATATATATATGTGTATCTGATTTACCATTACTAAGGTTTTGAACATTTAGGGATTTAGGCAATTCATCTTCATCATTTTGAACTAATATGCCGTAATGTTCATAGGCAAAGTCATTTGTATCCATAGCTTTTAATGTTCTTTTTCAATTGTACATTGCAGGATTCTCCAAAAATGTGGTTATTTTTGTGTGTGTACGTATATGTGTGTAATTCAGAGTTAAATTCGGCAGCAGTAGATTTTACTGCGTTTAAGCGAGAGCTGAGTGACAGACAAACATCATATGTACATATATGATTTCCTCTTGTTAATCAATAAATTTGTTGTATATTTCAATCGCTGACACGTTTACACACACACGTATATATGCATATACATATTCAAATAATTATATATACATATATGCATATGTATATGGTAAAGAAAGTATATTTTGAGATCAGGAATTAAGCGAGTGTTCCAAATGAAAGCATCGAACTGAACGAATCAAACCCAATGTCACTAAGCCGTATCCATAATTTTTGTACTAGTGTCGTTACGGATAGCCACTTAAAAAATATATTTCGTGCTAGCACTGAATATAATTATAGAATTGTATAAGATTGCTTATAACACAAACAATTAAAAACTTTTCATTGTAAAATTAACTTAAAGGAACTAAGCTGAACAAAAATGGATGCAATGAATAACTGAGAATGTGTGCCCAATCTCTACAAAATGATAAATACCAAATTTCGATACAAACAAACCATCAAAACGCCGTTGTATACCAATATAAAATGAATCGGAGACAAAAATGTAGCGATTATTGATATTCAATGAAATAGTTTTCACTAATATTAAGTAAAAATAGTAATAAATAATAACTTTTACTTTTTAAATAAATATTTTTGATCCCATAATCAATAGCAAAAATTTACAAATAAAATACTATTTGTTTTTTCCATTTCAGCATTTGTCTGGTTAGTGATTTCAGCTAGTTATCCAAAGAATAATCGCATATCGGTTGGTGCGAGGCAACTCTGAAGCATATATGTGAATTCAATTTAACAACACTGTTTTCAATTTCCTTTTTTTTTGACAGTTTACTCAACGTGGCTCGGCCTTTTCCGGTTTAGACGTTTACCATGGCGGTCGGCAAAAATAAGGGTCTCTCGAAAGGCGGCAAGAAAGGTGGTAAAAAGAAGGTAGTCGATCCATTTTCGCGCAAGGATTGGTACGATGTCAAAGCGCCAAACATGTTTCAAACCAGGCAGATTGGCAAAACCCTCGTAAACCGCACGCAGGGCCAACGCATTGCCTCCGACTACCTTAAAGGTCGTGTGTTTGAAGTTTCGCTTGCAGATTTGCAAAAAGACATTGACCCCGAGCGTTCGTTCCGTAAATTTCGCTTGATCGCCGAAGATGTGCAGGATCGCAATGTGCTCTGCAATTTCCATGGCATGGACTTGACAACAGACAAGTACAGGTATGACAGATAAATACGTACAAACATGCATACATATGTATATAAATATGTACATATATATATATATATATAATTGTTTCACTGATAAAAACTTAGATCAATGGTGAAGAAATGGCAGACTCTCATCGAGGCCATTGTGGAGGCAAAGACCGTAGACGGATATTTGCTTCGCGTGTTCTGCATTGGATTCACATTCAAGGATCAGCAGTCGCAGCGCAAGACCTGCTATGCCCAGCAGTCTCAGGTGCGTAAGATTCGGGCCCGCATGACCGACATCATTACCAACGAGGTGAGCGGCGCCGATCTGAAGCAGCTGGTGAACAAACTGGCCTTGGACTCTATTGCCAAGGATATTGAGAAGAGTTGCCAACGCATCTATCCATTGCATGATGTCTACATTCGCAAGGTGAAGGTACTCAAGAAGCCTCGCTTCGATATCTCCAAGCTTCTGGAGCTTCATGGCGATGGTGGTGGCAAGACAACCGAAGCTGTTGTTTCCGCTGAGGGCGCTGTTATTGACCGCCCCGAAGGCTATGAGCCTCCCGTGCAGGAGGCTGTTTAAATTATTCGATTTGCGGGTCAGTGAGTGGACACCTTCTGTGAGTGAATACCAACTCCAAACTCGGGAATGTCTTACAATATAAACAACAAATAAATATAAAAAAAAAAGTAAAGTTCTTCTACTCTTGCTACTTTGCTCGTGGCTACTTCGTCTCGGGCGCCAGGGGGTGTGGGTTTGTAGGGAAAAGCGGGTCTCTCTCTCTCTCTCTCTCTCTCTCTCTCTCTTTCTAGGAACTATACTAAGTCAACCTCTACAGCTCTCAAATGGTGAGTAATCTATTCTATATAGCTTTTAAAGATATTCATCTCATCAAATGATGAATTTTATTTTTCGTCTCTGATCAATTTTGATGGAAATTGTCAAATCAACTGAAACCAGTAAAACAAATATAAACTGCATATTCCACATGAAATATTAACTATATTATGCACTTTCAGGCCAATCAATAAGTGGAAATTGGATTTGAATATGGTAAGTTAACATTATAAAATTATAATAAATAGGTTTTATATACATATATTTATAAATACTGATGATATAGTTTATTATTTGCTACTCTTGAATTGTGTTCATTGATGAAAACTTTCACCATTGTAACTGAGATTTTACTGTTTCAAAAAAAAAAAAAGATAGAAATTGCTCTACGACTTTTTCATTATTACCGTTTTCCATTCCAGATATGTAAACAATTCAGAATTTACCAACAGTGTGCCAAGGTGAGTCAAATAAATAGTTTGTAAATTATTTTTAGATTATCTCTCCTGATGATTCTTTCATTATTTGCTACTCTTGAAGAAATTTGATGAAAATCTCCACCTTCGCAACTGAATATTTTTAAAATTCGAATTACATATTTTTTATTCAGCTCGAAATAAATTCCTGTTTCCCAATCGCTTTCAGCTTATCCACTCCCAAATGAAATGCCTATTGCTCTATTGGATACTCAACATCAAGGTTCGTAGAAATTTAGATAAAAAGTCTATAAATTACTTTTTAAAATATATTGTGATATATGATGATTAATCTACGGATTCCCCATCATTTGAACCATAAATGAAAAATTAATTAACTGAAAAATATAATTGCAACGGAAGTCAGACAAATTGTTTTATATTAATATACCAAATTATGCTTCGTATTAATATATTCTCTTTTGCGCAGGAAAAAGATTATCAATGGCCATACAGGATTCCCACAAGGTGCGCATATAGTAGATTCTTGAGAAATTAATTTAGATCATACTCTGATGGCAAACTTACCCAGCTCGCTTCGATATACCATGAAGAGAACTGTTTCAATCCAACGCAAAATACTAAACCAGCTGATTTTAGTTATTATTAATGAAATTGTATTATTTAAACATCGTCTGATATCATAACATTATTTCTTTTATAGTAAATCTGAGTCTGTGAAGTACGATGATTGAAGAAGGACACTTAATTGCCTAAGGTGCGTCATGAGAAAAAATGTAGCTTTACTGACATATATTTGCATAATATATTATGATATGTGATGATTTATCTTCGGATTCCCCATCATTTGAACCATAAATGAAAAATGAATTAACTGAAAAATATAATTGCAACGGAAGTCAGACAAATTGTTTTATATTAATATACCAAATTATGCTTCGTATTAATATATTCTCTTTTGCGCAGGAAAAAGATTATCAATGGCCATACAGGATTCCCACAAGGTGCGCATATAGTAGATTCTTGAGAAATTAATTTAGATCATACTCTGATGACAAACTTACCCAGCTCGCTTCGATATACCATGAAGAGAACTGTTTCAATCCAACGCAAAATACTAAACCAGCTGATTTTAGTTATTATTAATGAAATTGTATTATTTAAACATCGTCTGATATCATAACATTATTTCTTTTATAGTAAATCTGAGTCTGTGAAGTACGATGATTGAAGAAGGACACTTAATTGCCTAAGGTGCGTCATGAGAAAAAATGTAGCTTTACTGACATATATTTGCATAATATATTATGATATGTGATGATTTATCTTCGGATTCCCCATCATTTGAACCATAAATGAAAAATGAATTAACTGAAAAATATAATTGCAACGGAAGTCAGACAAATTGTTTTATATTAATATACCAAATTATGCTTCGTATTAATATATTCTCTTTTACGCAGGAAAAAGATTATCAATGGCCATACAGGATTCCCACAAGGTGCGCATATAGTAAATTCTTGAGAAATTAATTTAGATCATACTCTGATGACAAACTTACCCAGCTCGCTTCGATATACCATGAAGAGAACTGTTCCAATCCAACGCAAAATACTAAACCAGCTGATTTTAGTTATTATTAATGAAATTGTATTATTTAAATATCGTCTGATATCATCACATTATTTCATTTATAGTAAATCTCAGTCTGTGAAGTACGATGATTGAAGAAGGACACTTAATTGCCTAAGGTGCGTCAAGAGAAAAAATGTAGCTTTACTAACATATATTTGCATAATATATTACGATAACTGAAAAATATAATTGCAACGGAAGTCAGAAAAAAAATGTTTTATATTAATATACCAAATTATGATTCGTATTAAGATATTCTCTTTTGCGCAGGAAAAAGATTATCAATGGCCATACAGGATTCCCACAAGGTGTGCATATAGTAAATTCTTGAGAAATTAATTTAGATCATACTCTGATGACAAACTTACCCAGCTCGCTTCGATATACCATGAATAGAACTGTTCCAATCGAACGCAAAATATTAAACAGCTGATTTTAGTTATTATTAAATTAAGGATTTGTCACAAGGAAACAACTCTTTAATTGTTTTCTCTATAGTGTGAAGGCTGAAACCTAAAAGTAGAAATAAAGTAAGTGGAAATGGAAAATGATATATAAATATATTAATGATGAACGATTTTATAAATTTGAATATAAACCATGTAAATTATATATATTAAGATAGTAGAACTGATAAATTTATGCAGTATAGTAGTATAGTAGTATACTTCACAAATATGATACAAAAGTTTCGTCTTTTTCTTATATCTAGATAATGTCCCACTTAGATGAAACACATTTATTGGAGGACTTAAGGCGATTGTCGATGGGATTTTTTAAATATATATAACAAGAAATACTTAAAATGTTTACGTCTTTTATAATTCTGTAAATAAATGGTATATTTAATAAATTCTAAAGAATTACTAATTGTTCATAATAAATAATAAAGCTTAAATCTAACAATGAATGAAAGTCTGGACCTTTAGTCAAATTTTGTTTCAAGGGTATCTTATCAAAAGTATCGGTACTATTGCAATTTAATGTAAGCTGTTAATATTTTGTAGAACGTCCGGTGAGTCGGTCGACAGTAATACCACTAACCAGACAACACATCAGTGTTGCCAGATTAGCTATTTAATAGCATTTCTAGCTATTTTAAAATCCTAAATGCTATGAAGAGTTTGAAAATGGTATTAGCTATAAGCCTAGCTATTTCACAAAAGAACATTTTTACTTTCACTTTAGTATTTACAGAAAAAAGTTTTTTCGTTTAAGTCCCAAATTGTACGTAATGATCTCTGCGGTGCTACCACCACAGGTGCATATACACCATCAATAATTGCGCATTTATCGGCATTAATTGTGTGAAAGGGTGTATCATGGACAAAAATCACAGAATTTAAATATTGGAGAGGAGGATTCGGACAACACGCGGGCATATTGCATATACTGCAAATGAGCTATTTTTGGCAAATTACATGAAATTAAAATGCATAAAGAAAGTTCAGCTATTTATATTTTTTTAAAGCTATTTTCAGCTATTTTTTAGAGCCGATTTTGCTACTTTCATCTCTCAAAACCTGGCAACACTGCAACACATAGACCGGACAAGTAGTGTAAAGCGTTTTGCACACTTTTTTTTTCGAGCGTTTGTGGTAATACGAATACTATCGTGCAAGAAAATATCGATGATAAAGCTTTTCAATACATCTTTATCGATACTTAAAATTTCATGTAACAGCTGTTTATTTTTACGTTGGAAACATGACAGTTGCTAGTTCTGTTTAACAGTGCCCTTTTCAAAATATGTGATGTGCAACAGCTGTTTTACATTACTGTTGCGCTGTTATGGTTAACATTGCCCTTTTAAAAATTCTCTTCAGCGCTTACTGTTAACTATAGCATTCAGTTGTGTTACGGTAGCATCGCAGCTCTGTTAATTTTTAGTTTATGTTGCGCGAGGTTGAGGAAAGCGGTTGTGTGATATTTTCAAGTGTTTTTAATTAATAATTTAGCACATTTGAATTTATAATTAAATCAGAAATAGTGGTCTTAGTGACAAATTTAGTGTGGAATATATTTTTTGATTTGGAAATGTGCAAGCAAAAATTCCATAATTGAAGGATCGTACCGTCGCGTTGCGTGGCTTTGATTTTATGCTTCTTAATAAAATCAAGATACATGACGTATATACAGAGGAGTACATGTATATGAATATATATATATATATATATAAATATCAACAGATATATATATGTATATGTAAATCAACAGATACTGATGAATACATGCATATGACTGTATCTGGCTGTATCTGCATCTGTATCTGTTCACATATGTGTAAAGTGTGGCTGCCTTTGGCTTCACGATCGTGTCATCGTCTGCAATTGATTGCGTATTTTGCGTGCGCGCGCGCGTGTATGTGTATGTGTAAATGTATTAGTTGTGTAGCGGCAAATGCGTGTGACCAATAAAAGTTAACGTGAATAAAAGTTGAATTAGCGCAAAAAAGAAAATTTTATAATTCTTGTATCAGAATTCAGGCCATTAAAGTATGCATTACTTAAATGTGTAGGCAATATTATCTTTAAATGATTGCAATCAACGAATACACATGTATACACTTGTATTTTAATGCCCACACACATGCACGATTATATCGGAGTGCGCGTATATGTATGTATGTAAGTATATACAAATATTTAAAAATGAGATACAATTACACAAGTATCAAATGAGTGCAAAAGTTAATTAGTTAAAATAATAAGTTAAAATTGTTAAAATATTCTTATGCCAGTGTTAAAGCATCCAACTTCAATCAAAATATTAATAGCTTAAATAAATTAAAAACAAAAAGACTGGATGGCAAAATAAGTGCGTATACCTGTTATACCGACGGCAATTTTACAAAATATACATTCTTTGGGCGACCTCATGCGCGTTTTTGTTCTTACGCGAAGTATTCATAAACAATTTAATGAAGAGTGAATACAACTGTATTGTATTTATAAACACATGCACAAGCCTATACAGGCATGCATTGAAATGTATTCATACTTGTAGTTGGATTTTTTAACGTAAATTCTTCGAATTCTAATTCACCCAAATGTACAAATATTAAATGACACACACATTCGTTCATACGCACACACATGTACTGATCGTTGTTTGTTTATGTGTGTGCTCGTTTATTTGCTGAAAATACGAAACATTTTCATATTCTCTTATTTTTGTTTTGTTGCGCTCGTTTTTTCTACCTGTTGAAATCCTACAATCACGTCTCTAAATAGAAACTCGTATCATTAGTTTCATGCCACCGCTGTTGTTGTTGTGGTTGTTGTCGTCGTGGTTTTGGGTTCGCTTGTTACCTTGAACTAATAGTTAGCCTTATTCCCTGCTGAGAGTGCGCACACATACACATACATACACGAACCCAATCGCAAACTGTTGCCTGATACATTTCTATGTATTTGTCCGTAAATATGTTTGTAAGAATGTTGTGTATGCGATGCCGAGGCTCGAACTTCACATGGCCCTACGAAGGTACACCAGCACACCTCTCTCTCTCTCTCTCTCTCTCTCTCTCTCTATCTCTCTTTTTCTATAGGACGCTACGATATGGACGCACGTGTATGTGTTTAATATCTACCAATGTATGTATGTGTTTGTTCTGTATATGTTTGTTCGTATTCCATTGGGTCGCCTTTTGCATGTGTATTTCGTCTCTTCGGAAGACAGTAAAGCACTAGCACTAACTGTTCTAGGAAGAGACAGCCGTCGATCGCCTGGTCGGTTTGTCTACCATAAGACCTTGTTAATTTTACTTTTAACGAGAGGTATGCGATAGTGGCACATACATATGTATGTATGCATGGATCGCCTACCTGGCTCTAACGCCGATATTTCGGTTTTTAGAAAGTGCTGACTATTCAATACCCTAAATTGGTTAATAAACAATTGAAATTTTATCACGATGACATTAACTTTATTTAAATTAGTGAGGCAGCTCTGGACGGAAAGGCGGTAGTGCGTGACTGGAATATACTCTAACCCCGTGCAATATTCGACTACAGATAAGGTCAAGAGATTGTCGTAAGATAATGTCATGAAATTCCAAGCAACATTTCCACAAGCAAGAATATATATTTTCATAAGCAATTATGTTTGAAAAATATTTGATCCTAAGTCTTTGCATTCAGATCTGAACTTACTCTCTTGCGTTCCTCTACTATTCCAGTCCACTCCAGCAATCTGAGTGGAATGAAAATCCGGAGCTCAATCGCTCAACTCTATATATGTGATTTCAATTATTAAGCTCTCGTTTTCATTATAAGTTCGATTCAGTGAACCATTTGATGCATTGGCTTTACTTGCCTTAAAATGTAATTATGATTCGGGAATTTCGATTAAAAATATATGTATATACTAAAAATTAAATTGTCGACTCTATCGCTTAAAATGTATTATATATTGTCATATTTAATGCTTTAATATCTTAATTACGATAGTTTTTCCCCGTCTTTCTTTGAATGGATATTCCCTGAATTTTGAATGCATAAAACTACAAAATTGATTATTTTTACATATTAAGTATTACAAAAGAAAAACAATGAATAACTTTTGAATGCAACTAAGCCTTGTAATTTTAATTATAAAATTTGATTCTAGAGATATGCAAAAATAAAAATTAAATAATATCCCAAATGCCAGGGCTAGGGCAAGGGGAGCTGTGACTAAACCAAACAAAATTGATCATTAAATAATTAAGATAGAAAATAATATTCTTAGAATGAAGAATAAAATGCAATCTGAACTACATACATAGATAACCTGTTTATGTCTTGTGTTGTAGTATTTTAATCTCAAATTACTCAAAAACATCTATGTATATACCCCAATTAGTGAGAGTGAAGGAATTATCTTTGAATGCTATGCTTATACATTGGATAAATGGAGTTTTAAACTGAATTATAGAATAGGATGCGATGAATGATAAAGTTTTACACTTGATTTTTGCAAATTCATTTTGAAGTCAGTTAAGATCAACTGTAAAGTTTGATTAATAATAATATAATTTGACGTTTCAATATTTGATTTACAGATTGTAATTGGACACAAAATGGACGACGCTTTTTACGCAATGCCTTCCAAGAAAACGTGAGGTTGCACGTGGAGTACAGAAATGGAGGACAAGTCTTGTTTTCCCTGTAACCAAATAAGATCATATGGACTGATTTATCATGCCAATTATCAGAATCGTGGCGATATTTAAAAAAAAAATATAGAAATCCGGAAGATATAAACCATGCCGCATACACATACGCGTCATGGATCATCCGGTGATGATTTAGGCAGCACGGATGAAGTTAAGATATTTAAGGATGAAGGTGATCGCGAAGATGAGAAAATATCATCCGAGAACCTTTTAGTCGAAGAAAAGTCAAGTTTAATTGATTTAACAGAGAGTGAGGTATGATTTCGTTTCTCTTTGACTAAATTAATAAGATATTTGAAAAATAATATAATAAAATATTTGTAAATTAACTCTAACGAATTCTTTTATTCTCATAGGAAAAGAGCAGCAAGACGGTGACGCGGCCGGATCACAGTCCTGTATTTAGTGAGTATTTTAAATATTGTGGCAAATTGTATAAGCTAATACACATTCCTCCCCTTGGCTTGTTTGCATCAATAATTATATCTATAATTAAGAATATCAAAATATTACTACAGAATAAGCAAAAGTTATACAACTGAATTGCCAATCACGTGGTATCTGTCCATCGACTAAAGCACTCTTACTTTTTCCTGCATACTAAAAAACATACATATACATACATATATATATATACATACATATATATATATATACATACATATATATATACATACATATATATATATAATATATATATATATATATATAAAAACATTCACACACATACACACAAATATATATATATACGACGTGAGTTCATATGACTGTGTCGTTAAGAACGTATTTATATATGTATATACATACATATTTATGAGCGTATGTTTATTTGTAAATGTGTGCGGATTGTGTATGTATGCGTCATGCACTGTTTTTATAAACAAACTAAATAAGACGGCAAAAAAACATGTGCTCACAGTTGACGGCGAAGCCGATGTTGGTGTGTGGGGCGGGATAAATAACCGGCTGCTGATGTTGCTGCCGACGCCGCAGCCGCTGTCGTCGTCGGGGACTGTAACTTTAGCATCCGTTCCATGGTGCTAACAAGGTGATGCAGATCGGCTCGTCGACACGCTACTTCATTTCTTGTTTTTTTTTTCTCTCTCTCTCTTTTTCTCTGTTGCTATATATTTTTGCTTTCTTTGGGCCATCAGCGGCTTACGTAGCATGTTCGCGTACACACACACACACACTCATATATATATATATATATATATATATATATATATATGCACACTTACATACACATACATTTACATACATACATACATACAAATTGTTATTTGTTGTATAATTATACATACGCTGAACCCATTGAAAATGGAATATCAGGGCATATTAGTTTTGTGAAAATGTATGTAACAGGCAGAAGGAATCAATAATGATTAATATACTTTAAACTTGGCCAAAAACTCTGTAAATTAATAGGTAGTATCCTTTTTTAGGGGCTCCAAAAATAACAAGTAAGAAAGCTCCAGTAGATATCCGCGCTGTATATACGGACATTTAAATAAAATGCAGGTCTCTAGCTTTTATATCTTCTGAGATCGACGCGTTGAAACATACGGACGGACGGACAGACAGACGAACAGGGCTAAATCGACTCATGTCGGGGCCCTGATCAATATACTTTGTGGGGTCTGCCACGCCCCTTCTGTCTGTTACATACATTTCAACAAAACCGTTATACCCTGATTTCCCATTTTCAATGGGTTCAGGGTATAACAAGTAAGAAGACTCTAGTCGAGACTGCTCGGCTAGAAGATACCCTGAACCCTCCATGCTGACGTTCCAATCATGCAGTTCTTTTAAGCGCACACATCCATCCGCACACATAGGCCCGCGCTCTGCTAAGTGCGCAGTAAGCAGCTTGGGCTGCGCTTCAGTGTGGGCGATATTATGAGAATTTATTTGGTGAATAATTTTGTTTGTAGACGTACAATCTTAATGAAATTTTCAGAACGTAATCATAATGTGTAAATGTGTGTACATTCCAAGGCACAAGTCTCTAGTACTTGATATACGTTTTTTACAAATTGTGGGCGAAGGGGGCGTGGTATCCAAAATCTGTAAATTACAAAATGTGTGTATCAAATGTATATACACATTAAATCTGAAGTCTCCAGGTTTAATAGTGTTCAAATAAGACTGAAAAAACAATATCAATTTATCGATTATCCTCGATAAGAAATATATCGAATGAGTTATCGAAAAATATGATAAACTTGTACTGCGTATGGTATACACGAGTCTACATGCAAAATTTCAGCTCTCTAGCTCTTATAACTTCTGAGATCGACGCACTCATACGGACGGACAGGGCTATATCAACTCAGCTCATCGTCCTGATCAAGAAGATATATGTATACTTTATGGGGTCTGCGATGATTCCTTCTGCCTGTTACATACTTTTCACAAAACCATTATACCCTGATTTCCCATTATTAATGGGTTCAGGGCATAAAAATCAAAAGTGTATGTATATGTTCCGCAGCAGTAGCATTTACTTTAAATATGTAGTTTAAAAATTAGTGGTGAAGGGGGCGTGGTATCCAAAATTTGTAAATTACAAAATCTTCGTATTTATCAAATACATATACATATGTATATATATCTTCTGAGATCTCGGCGTTTATACGGACGGTCGGACGGATTGACTCAACTCGTCGTCCTGATCAAGAATATATGTAAGTATGTATATATTTATATAATGTTTGCAGAGTACATGGGGTCTAGTAGTCGAGCAGTCTCGGCTGGAGCACTCTTACTTGTTGGAAATTGATAAAATGAAGGAAATATCATTTGAAAATGCAATTTAAAAGTATGTAAACTAGGGCCGCGTGTAAAAATAATTCTTTACCCAAATATGCTTCTGTTTACCTACATACATATAAATGTACATGTGTATATTATATAATATACGAACATGCAACATGTACATATGTATGTATGTGTGTACATATGTATTGTTATGCACGTTCATGCATATCTGTGTGTATGTACATATGTACATATTTAGGGATATGCGTACATACATAATGTATGTATATACAATATACATAAATACATACATACATACATATGTACGATGGGCGTTGTGCTAAACATAACTTGTTAACAATAACATTGCCGTCTGGGTTTACGTCGCCGTTTTAAAAGCCCATAACAAAACAGTTAACGAGCTTTTTACCTTTACTTCGCCATTGAAGGAGATTCCGCGGAACACTGTTCGTTCATGCCGACCGTTAAAAAACAAAAAGAGAGAGAGATAACGAGTCGTAATCAGCCACGGGCCTCGGCGATCGCAGCCTCGTCTGGACTGGGACTGGGACTGGGAGTATGGAAAAAGGAACAGTGTGCATTGACAATACTGCATATGTGTGTATGTACATACATATATACATATGCATGTATGCTTAGTTCTTTCACAGTCTGGCAGCTCTGTCTCTCGAAAAAAGTAAAATACAAATTCAATGAAATTTGAATCAATACATATTTAGTCGCAGTGGCTAATGATAAAAAATCAACTAAACGGAATCACGACATTTAAGTTGAAGGAAAGTCAATTCGTCAAGTTTCTCGTACATATGTATGTATGTATGTATGTATGAGTATATATGTAAATGAAAAGAAAATTTGTGGGCATTACCCTAATGTGTGTCGATCAGTTTGGATTCTTGAGTGCACAAAATGCAGACGTGTGTAAGCTGTGCACAAGCATCATACACACGCATACAAGCATCATACACACGGGCGTGTGCTCATGCATTGGCGCATACATGTACATACATATGCATGTGACTGTGTATGCATACATACAATGAAATCTGTACCCTTTTGTTGTTGTTGCTGCTGCTGCATACAACATACATACACATGAGTGCATGCCCGCCTGTATGCATGTGTAAGTACGTGTACGTACATATGTATGTATGTACTCGTAGGCAATACAAACACGTTCTGTTGTTGTATTTGTGTATCCTTGGAAATTAATGAGTTTTCGTAGAATCGACGACGGTCTCGTTCGTGCTGCTGCAGCCGCTGTCGCTGCCAACGTCGCTACTGCAGTCGAAATTGTTAGTGTCTGTTGATGTTTTGAAGTTCTTGCTTGATTGTTGTTGTTGGCAGACGCTTGTTGTGTCGAGAACGCGTGGATTATTTTGTTACCCATTATTTTTCGTACCTTCTTTGGCTGCTGTTTCTGGACTGCGGCCCAGAGGCCGAGGCAGACCTCTGCTTCTGCCGTTGCAACTGCTACGTACATATGTATGTACATACATACATATGTTTGTACATACATACATACATACATACATATGTGTGTACGTTGGCTAATTCCCAGTCCGTGCTTACGGCTTCCTTCTCCTCCTAAAAATGTTGATATAAGACATACATACATATATACATACATACATATGTATATATGTAAATATATACATACATGCATATACACAAATTTATTTTATATATTTTCTTTGTTTATGTCTTCTCTTTACTATATTATTTTAGGTCACTTTCGCGCTTGCTTTCCTAACAAGCTGTGAATTATTTAATGATACGATTCAGATATTCTTCGATGTTCGATACACAAATTTTGATTCCGTCTCTAGTCGAGATTATTCAATTACGAAGTAACAAAATCCTCATGCTATATAATAAAAACGATGTTTTGTAAAACATCATTACCTGCGAATGCAGTTAAAGTCATGTGGAAGCAACCTTTTTATACCCTGAACCTATTGAAAATGGGAAATCAGAGTATAATGGTTTTGTTTAAATGTATGTAACAGGCAGAAGGAGGCGTGGCAGGCCCCATAAAGAATACACTATATTCATGATCAGGGCCCCGAGATGAGTCGATTTAGCCCTGTCCGTCTGTCTGTCTTTCCGTCCGTATGTTTCAATGCGTCGATTTCAGAAGATATAAGAGCTAGGGACTTTAAATTTGTTTTTAAATGTTCGTATATACAGCGCGCATATAGAATTTATCACAAAAAATCGATAACTCCTCTGGATATTTTTTATCGATAAACCCTATCGAAAATCAGTTATAAAATAATATCCATACATCTTTAGAGCTAGAGTCTCCAAAGTTCAAATGTAGATTCATATGTACTTTATAGAATTTCGATTTTTGTTATAATTCACCCTTATATCCTACCCCTCACCCATACATTTGTAAAAAGCGTATTTCAAATACAGGTATCCCTCGTAAAACGCGATAGTTACGTTCCAGAAGAATTGCGCGCTATGTAATTCCGCGCTATCTGAAACATAGTTTTCATAAAATTGGAGGTTATGTTCCAATGATTTTTTAAAAAAATAAAATACATGCAAAATAACATGCACATATATTTCAACTCAATACTAAAGTTCAGACTTTCTTATACAATTAAAAACACAAGATATGAATAATAATACATATGTACATGCATACATATTTAATTATTATTATAATTATTATTATAATTATTATTGTATTATTATTATCCCCTTCGTGCCTAAATTTCGCGTTGTACTGAAACCCAATTTTTCCAAATCGCATTATATCGAAACCGTTTTGTATAAGACCGCGCTTTATAAGGGATACCTGTACTAGAGATTTGTGCGCGTGTGTGTGTAGCTGTTGCTCGAAGGGTTCACGGGATCTCGTAGTCGAGCAGTTTTGACTAGAGCTTTCTTTCTTGTTTTTCTTTTGATTAATATATCTAGTAGAAACTTAAAAATATGCAATTACATATTTTTTCATAGAAACAAACTTTACTTTATTTCAACGTCAACACGGTACGTCCACATACTATGTTCTTAGCAGTCAATTAAAAAAATTGCAGCTTTTAAAATACAAAAATTATTTGGTTGTCAACCGCTCAAAAGTGAAAAGGCAAAAAAAAGTCAAAATACTTATGCCACACAAAAATTCGATGCTTCATGTATTCTTATCAGCAGAAAGAGAACGGAAAAGGTAAACATCATAAAATTTGACATGCATAGAGATATTAATCCACTCTTTGCTTTGATCATAATTATCGCTATTTTATTAAGCGGTACTAAGCAATGCCATCGTCAAAAGTCCTAAAATGCATTCGTCAAAATAGTTATGTCGACTAGTGTACATACATACATACAGAAGAATAAACAACAACAACAACAGTTAAATATAATTTAAAATATAATATCAATAATAAAAGCAGTAACAAGAGAGAGTGATCAGTCGAGACTGTTCGACAAAGAGCTGATAACGCATAATCACGCGTTCTGCTAACTTGCAGTTAATTCAGCGACTGAGCAGGGGCTGCAGTATTGGCTTTACTCTGGGAAATTTCTTGCTATCTGTTGGCAGTAGTGATGTAAATTTGAATGAAAACATCGATATCGCTGTCCATCAATGTTTTTTTTTTTTTTTTTTTTTTTTTAAATCAGGCATCGATGTTGGATTAATACATCGGATTGAAAATTCGATGCATCGATATATGGCCGATGTTTAAAATTTTTCCTTTCGAATTTTTTCTTTTATTTTTTAACTTTTTTACTGGAGCTCTAATAACCTTATTATTATATATAATAAAAAAAAAAAAGATAAAATAAACTTAAAAGTATTCTGCCGACTAGTGTATATGATCAAGCTCGATTTATATAAAAAAAAGATGAGTCTGTTAAGAAAATTATAAATTTTGTTTTGTTTCTCTTCAGATAAACTTGAAACTCATACCCCGACCTTTAATATGGGATATTTGGTGTCTCCGTACTCGTATGCTAATGGTACGCCAGGCGGTCTGCCCGTGACTATGGTAAGTTTTATTTTGTTCATTTTATATATGTATGTTTTACAATATACAATATGAATATACGACATGTCATACAATACACAAAAATGTTATCAAATAAGTAATAGTATTGTGGGCAATATCATGAGAATTTATTTGTTGAATAATTTCTTTTGTAGACATACAAAGCACAAGTCTAGTCTACTACTTGAAATGAGTTTTTTACTAATTTTGAGCAAAGCGGGCGTGGTATCCAAAATCTGTAAATTACAAAATCTGTGAATTTACCAAATGTATATACACAGTAAATCTGAATACTCTATGTTTAGTATTCAAATTAGGCTGAAAAAAACATTCTAGATTTATCGATTATTCTCGATAAAAACGATATTGGAAGAGTTATCGAAAAAATAAGATTAACTTGTACTGCGTATGGTATACTTAATATGCATACCAAATTTCAGCTCTCTAGCTCTTATAACTTCTGAGATCCTTTTCCTTATACAGACGGACACACGGACGGACAGACGGACAGGGCTATATCGACTCAGCTCGTCGCCCTGATCAAGAATATATATACTTTATGGGGTCTGCGATGATTCCTTCTGCCTGTTACATACTTTCACAAAACCATTATACCCTGATTTCCCATTTTCAATGGGTCTGAAGCTTTAGAAAGTAGTTGTATCTATGTATGTATACATACAAAGGCGACAAGATTTGTCTAATACATCAGACAATCATAAATACGGGCCATGTAGAAGAGCAGTACACCCTTTTCATTTCGCATGCCAATCAAATTTGACGATAACGATTGATAGGATAATAATTAAGACAAGAAGAACTGTTGTTCATCAGTTGTCCAATGTATTTACACTTATATTATGTAATAGACAGTGTCAAAGTATATTCTAGTCGGACTTTCTTCTTGAATAAATGTATGTGCCTTAAAGCTGTACTTTCCCGTTTGTCTAAAGTCTGGGTAAAAAAACTGCCCCAGTGCAGAATTCCAGGCAGCTTTTAGTGTTTGCATGCTTATAAAACGTAAATCATAAAGAAGTCCTATAAGAGGATTAGATAAATGCTTTCATTTTTTTTATGTGTACATCGGTTTGAGGTTATTGTGCCTAAATATAGACATTTAATTTGAGTATTAAAGGAAATCAGGAATATTGAAAATTACATTCGAGCTGATTTTATCAAATATTTATATATAATTATAAGATATATTGTCTTTGCGGAAATATAGATAAAACCATAACATGTAACATGAAATAATTCTCTGTACTTTTTGTAGTCTATTTAATTATAGTTTTAGTTGACTCTAGATCTGACACTCGTCGATAATATTTTTCCAATAACTTATTCTTTTAATTTTCTATCGATAATAATCGATAGTTTCGTTTTTTAAACCTAATTTGAAAACTGTTAGGGTTAGAAATTTTCACACAACGGAATAAAAATCGAATGCTGAGATAGTCAAAAGCAGTATGAACGTTTCAGTCGAGCGTTACCGATTGCAAAATACTCATTCAGCCCAAAAGCTGTGCGCAGCAAAAGCAGGTCCTGATTCCATTAAAATTGAGAAATTATCGATATATGTAGTACATCTTTGCAGAATAGGATCTTCAAATTGCATGTATAATATTATATTTTGGATACCAGCTCCAAGCTAGCTGAAGATCAGGGCGATTTTCCTATTAGAGGCCTGCATGGGTATGCTTGCTTGTGGTCGTCTTCCAAATATACTGATATTTGCAAGTGTTTGAGCATACCAAGCATTGCTGCAAAACGAAACGAATAGTACCCGAAGTTGTCAAGTATTCTGTTTTACTTTATTTGTTACGCTTCAAGCAGAGTAAAACGAAAACCTTGACAAACGAAACGAAACGAAACGAAAAGCGAGTAATATCCAAAAAAAATCGTACGGTACTTTTATTGTGCGTTGACCGCCGTTGCTGAGCAAAAATCAGGCTAGAATTGGCTAAAAATTGTAAATAATATACTGCAATAGAAAGTTAAATTATAAAAAACTAACTGATATGTTTATTTATTTTTCATTTTGGTAACATGATGCAATATTAAGTACTACATGAAATTGAAAAGATGTATGATTGCTTGATTTATGGCTATAGGCTATAACGAATTTGATAGTAAATAGCGTAAACTGGCATCACTATTTACAACTATTCGCCATGTAATAACGAAGATTATAAAATTACGTTTATATAAATAAAATTTTGTTATTATTTTTATATCTAAATAAAAATGTCTTTGTGCATTCAATAGTAATATGCTATATCTAGCTTGAAATAGTGTAACTCATCACTAGCTGACAGCTAAAACGAAACCAATACTTGAATTATGCTTTATCGTTTCATTCCTTCGTTGCTTCTTTAGAGTACGAGCAGCTGCATACCGAACTTTTCGGTATGTGAGCAATGGTCGTTTTGTTTCGTTCGTCCACGATGCTTGGGCTTACACTATTTGAAAAAAACGAAACAGTGTGAAACCAAGCACCACCAAGACACGGGTGTCTCGTTTGGCGTTTGAGACGTATTCGTGCAGGCCTCTATTTCCTATGCCCGTACACACACTCATCGTTTATTCTATGCGTACGGACAAACGCGCAGCTTCTATCTATTCTAAGAACTGCGATTGTTTTGTGGTTTTTAAGTTACGTTATTTACCTACTAAGTGACCCAGCGAGGCAGTGGCATTTGTTTAATAGGTACATATTTTACTTGGAATGTGCGAGCTTAAATAAATGGCACTTAAAATCTTTCGAACATTTTAATAAGTTTAAATTTGTTTTTTCTTAAATTGCCCTCGAATATAAGTAAAGAAAGTCTTTACGCATAACTTCAAGAATTCCTGCCTATCTTATGCACGCGCTCATTTGTTTCAAATTTCAAGTTTCTAGTTTAAATAGCGCCGAAATAAATTACGTTCATACGGTCAGACGAGCATGAACAAAACGAATATACTCATTTCACTTTGGTGAATGAGTATAAAAATGTCCAAAGCCAAGTCACCTTCCAAGCTTTAATTCGTTTTAGAAACGAGGGGCGTGTTATAAGTAACACTAGATAACAAATGCATGGTGGACCATAACCCATGGATAATGGACTGCCTTATGGTTTGGGTTTGTGTGGACAATATATAATAGATGTTACTAAGATAATATAAGATGTTACTATTATTAAAATGTAATAGATGTACACTTATATCCCTCAAAAGTTTCTTATACAAAAATGTATAGGGAGTACGCAGACTTTAGTGGGACAGTGTAAGAAAAACACTTCGCACTGCTTAAGCAAATGGCGTGAGATAGAAGGTCAAACATTGTGATTTAATATTAGGTATCAAGTAGAAACGGGAATACTTGTCGCATTTTTACATTTGAGCAAAACTATTGTAGCCAGCTCTGTAATTTTCAGTGGTTGGATTCAGGGCTTCAAAACCGGTTGCAAACAAAGTGTCAGCTCGACTACAACGATTTGCTTCATAAGGCAGAATGTATTACCATGGAATTTTAAAAGAATTCATAAAATGCGAACATTTAATAAACACACGCCTCTCGATAATTATAGACTTTTTTAAAGAACGAAAATAATTTGTATGGTATCGTGGCTTCTTTTAAAAAAGGGGGAAACGGCTTTTAGGGCGGATCGGCTTATCATCACGATAAAAAACACTGTTGAGGGATGACAATAGGTTAGAGAGATTCAAATAAAAGTCTCGCCCCATCTCAATGTATTGTAGCAAAGCGATAATTATCTACATGTCAGGTTCATGTAATAGGTTATTAAGGGAGGGCTGTCATACACCCTCTAAGATTTATCTGCTCGTCCCAATACTTTCTATTGAATATATGAATTCTATATATATATATATATATATATATATATATATAGCTGGGGTAGCTAGTATATATATATATATATATATATATATATATATATAAACAATAAATAAAAAAAAAAAAATGACCCCACCGGGTCTGGACGACTAAATAAATTCCACAGCTGCTGCCCTTTATATAGGGCGACTTCCACTCAAATTTTGAGCAGGGCGCCAGATAGAGCAATGGGGACATTCTCTGCTGCTACAGGCATTTTCTAAATGCTCTAAATGATCGCCTGAGGCTGTGCCGTAGACTGACTGACTACATTTGTTTATTTACTTCTATACTATTCTATAAAATGAGAGCAGGACCGAAAACTGTCACTGTTATAAAGCCTACTGAGTATCAATGAAAATTTGAACCTTTGGGGAAAAAAACGCGTTTTTCAAGTCTTCGTCCAATTTTTTCAGTATTTTTAAGATCTACTATCCTACTTGTGGCGGAGACAAATCCAACAAATCAAAAACCATGAAAATTGGTCCATCATATTATCGTTATAATCATATATTACGTTATAAGTGTACTAACACTTTTACACAACTTTCTTTTATATATATATATATATATATATATATATATATATATATATATATATATATATATATATATATATATATATATATATATATATATATATATATATATATATATATATATATATATATATATATATATATATATATATATATATATATATATATATATATATATATATATATATATATATATATATATATATATTTATATTATTATTATTTTTATTTATTTGGAACATATTGGATTCACAAAATCTACAATAGTTAGATAGAATTCAGTTATGAGAGCAATACAGCTCTTAATATATACCAAAAGCCATAATAACCATAATTGAATCGAACTTTCCTTCGTCTCCAGCACACTATAAGACATTCCATATGTACATTGAGCTGTTTGCAAGACTTTTCTTTTTACTAGGCGATGAAGCGTTCTGATTAGAAACGGATATATTAGGTTAACACAAGGACAATTGATGTTGGTGTCTATATAATTTTTGGGCATTTATTTGCACGTGACGTCGTACACTATGAAGCAAACATTTCGGCCAAAAAAGTGTGAGGACCAAGAGAACATTCTTTAGCGATATTCTTGAAATTGAATCTTTTGGAATCATAGGAAAAAAAAATAGTTGTTATAAGAAATTTAGGCTTGTAAATTTGCTTCGATATTCTGACATTCTTCGCATTATGGAACTTCTACTATGAGAAGGAAGTGTTTGTTAAGCAGTGTTATTTCGGCGAGGACATGCGCCAAGCGAAAGCCGAAACGGCCAAGCAAAGGAAAACATTCTGGGTTGAGAGGTCAGCTTGGTCAGCTGAGAGAAAAAGCTCCTGTGACGGGGACAGTGAGAGACATCTCACGCCTGAATAGGCCTTACCACACGGGTTCCTTTTTTATTTCCGTTTCGTTTCGTTTTGTGAAACCTTCAGGCTGCGTAACAATAAATGACAAAGGGAGGTTAACTGCAATACTTTGAGCAAACTTCTTAAGACCATAGAAAATTTGCCATTTCTGCTTGCAACAGGTAGTCAACTTAAGGAAGGTGTCTACTACAGCTCTGGACGAATGAGGTGTTCTAATCACAAGTGTCATGCTATGAAATTTCCTGATCAATACTGAGGGCTACCATTTAAGGCATAGTCCTTTACAATATAATCTCTACTATATAGGACTACGAATAATAATAATAAGCTTCCTTATGTGTGTGTGTACACATATGTTCATGCGTGAACTTGGAACTTGGGTGGCAATATTTCGTTGCAATTTACCCACCGTTTTAGTACCACTCAAGTGTGGGGTTTTTTCGGATTCGGATGGCGGTTGAGATAGGTATCTAAAATATTTCTTAAGGTTTATAGCGAACTTAAGCTCTCCAACTGATGCTAAGCCTGATCGATAATTACAATTGATTTTGGTAATGTCGAAATAGGACGATATAATGGGATAAACCGTTTCGAGTTTAGTAAACTATGTATGTGGTATCGTTACTTTGCTAAATGCTCCATACTGAATAGGTGTATGACTGTTCCATAAATTTTCATTAGACTTTCCTGAATACCATTTTTAGTGAGTTGGCTAAAGTTTTTAAACAATCACGCTTCTAAAATAATAAAAGCAATTTTCATGGAAAATTAGCTGCTTCAAGCACAGTCTAAAAATAAATACAGTAGAACTCGGTTATAACGACGGTCATGGAACTGTCGTTCTAAGCTGAAGACGCTTTAAACATATAACTTTGTAGATAGAGATAAAGCTGTAAATCGGGTAGAACAATGCCTAATCTAGCTGTTGATATATACGCCGAAAATGCCTATGTAGTCTTGGACAGCTTGTATCTTCTATAATTTGAGAGCTGGGGAAGGCGAATAGTAAACAACTTATTTATGATTCACTATTTATGAATTGTAAATCTTTACAACATTAATTTGAAGATTTCAATTTTGAACTAGTACTTTAAACGTTTGCTCGACACTTCAATTTCTTCTTAGGTAGGACTCACTAGTGCTTTCTACTTGAAAATTCTTTTGCTTTTACGGCTCGAGGAAATTTACCATTTGTATAAAAGCGCCATACAAAAGGTTAATTTCTTCGAGCCTAAAAGGAAAAGAATTTTCAAAATGAATTAACTAAAGAATAAACTAAAATGTGTAGGTAATTGTAAGTGTTATATAAGAAATCTATTGGAATACCGGTATTTCAGCTTAGCATCTTAACCATTCTACTACTTATTTCTTCACTACTAAATTATTTTTAGCGTGCCATGCATTAAACTTGATGCTATTTTCCGATTTCAGAGTTTAAATGAAATATATATTCAGGTAATACTTATATAAACTAACTCGAGCGGCTAATGCCGCAGATAATCCATATAATTTTGAATTATGTGACTAAACCAAGAATGAGATTACAATAAAAGGCGGAAAAAGCAAAATAAGTTCTTCTACATTTATTCTTATTTTTCCTTTTCGCTTTTCAAAATGCCGGTGGTCGGGAGTGACCGATTATAAGGTACTCCTTAAAGTATGATCAGCTTCCACGAGGAGAGTTTTATAAAATGATGGATGTAAGCTGAAAATATAATATAATTGAGAAGAATCGAAACCATAATCATGGAGCATCAATGCTTTGAACCAAAATTGATCTGTACAAATGTGGTCATGGAGGAGTCAGAATCGTTACATTTATATATACGCATATATGTATATATGTATATATTTAGATATACATACAGATATACTATCCGTATATTCTGCATACCCACTTTCCATTCAATTCATGGGTATACAAATTTTCAATTTAAATCTCTTTAATCAACGTCTACTACTACTACTACTACTACTACCAGCACCGCACAGTGCAACACCCCCAAAAGTACAGAGTACGCGTATTGCTCCACCCTCTTGTGCCGTATCTGATGTTGGCTGCTATCGGTTCGCTGTGCTTTGGTGGTAGAACTTTCTAGGCCTTCGTCGTCGTCGTCGTCGTTGTGTACATTTCAAACGAACTCTACTTTCGCCCTCTCTCGGTCTCTCTCTTCCTGTCATTCTCTCTCTCTCTCTCTCTCTCTCTCACTAGCTGTCTCTCACTCTGTTTCTCCTTTTCCCTATCACACACTTTTCGCTCTCTCAAACATGCTCTCCCTGTTGCGCTCTCTCTCCCTTCCTCATTCTCTCTCCGTCTCTCTCTCTCTCTCTCTCTCTCTCTACAACTGACTTACGTATGTAAACATAATCAACGGACTTACATCCACTATACACACACGTATGCACATACTCAAACCTTTGAGTTGGTATGCGTGCGGAAGCAATCTAAAAAAGCGCGCCGACTACCACAACTACAAATCCTAAACAGCAGCAACAAGCAGCAAAACCAACCACCCAAAATGCTCTGCGCTAAGTGCTGGGCTGTGGAAGTGGATGTGCCTTTTAATGAGAGACAAAAAATGAAAGCAAAAAAAAAAAAAAAAAAAAAAAAACAACCCCCAAATCTTACGCTGCAATTCACTTTTAGACAATGGCGTCCAATTTCAATTCTTACAGCATCATCTAAAGAAATTCTTTTTCCTTGTCGGCTCTCATTTCCATTCCTTAATTTAGCTGATTCTTTAAACAAAACAGTAATATCTGTTGACCTGTGTAGAATATGATCTTAAGACTATTTTGGAGGCATTCAAATTGCATAGTTTAAATTATTTGTGTTTTATATATGCATCGATTAAAACATTAACTATACAGAAATTGCAAAAAAAGAAGAGAATAGAAGATAACATCAACTGAAGATGTGATCTGAAATTGAAAGGGGGAAACTAGGGCATAATGGTATTATTAAATATATTTAACAGACACAAGGAGGCGTGGCAGACCACATAAAGCATATATGTATGTACATATCAAGATCAAGATCAAGATCAAGAGATCAGGGAGACAAGCTGAACTGATTGCTCTGGTTACTATTGTAAATAAATACATACGGGGTATCTAATAGTCGTACTTCAAAGTGAATGATTTATATTTTATAATTCCAACGGGTTCACACTACCTACATATACATACATACATACATATACATACTTAAAAAAATATTTATCAATTTTCATCGAGTACAGGGTAAATAAGACAAGATTGCAAATGACGCAAAAATTAAGAAAAAATACGCCAAACGCAGGCACACAACATACACATTCGCACACATTCACAAACACACACACAGACATGGCTACGTTGGCAGCACCATGGGCGGCGACCGTCGGCTGCTGAGAATTGGGGAGGTGGGTGGTGTAAGGGTCGGGTACCGTCGGTTATCGTCGGGTAGCAATGGACTCGAGGAGGTGTTGGGGGTCTGCGGTTGGGGGCACCGCTTAAAACAGTGGGAAAGCCGCTGCGGCGTTGGCGGCACTTTTTATATTCGTTTAGAGGCGGCTACATCAAAGGCATATTTTCGGTTTCGCTGACTCGCTTGCTTTGTAGCCGGTCACTGCTTGTTATTATTGCTGTTGTTGTTGTTGCTATTGTTTGCATGTTATTGTCGATTTGTTCATCAACGACGGCATCAACAACAAATACAACATCGCTGATAATACGGAACAAACTTACAAATATACTCACATATATGTATGTACATATGAAAATATGTAAAGAGAACTGTTGATTATCGAATAGAAAACCTATTCAAGATATAAATTATGAAAAGGAATTTCTATGCCCACATATGTATGTATATGGCGTCAGATATATAGAACTATGAGCAAATATATTCGTTTCTATGTGAATTTTTGTCTTGGAATTAACACAAAATATAATTCAGCCGCAAGATGCCACTATAGTCACGTGACAGATCAGAAAATACTATATCTTTTACTGACTCAAAACACTATATCTGCTCGACTAAGAGATCCCCTGAACCCTGCAAAGAGCTGATATTTCAATCATTGTTCACTTCTATACACAATAATAAATAAATTCCGTTGTATTGGAAGTATCTTCATCAAACTTTCAATTTTCAAATCGCCAAAGTTCATACATATGTACTTTAAATACGTTTAGCTCAAATTTGGTCCAAAATCTGTAAATTAAAATAAGTAAGAAGACTCTAGTCGAGAGTGCTCGACTAGGAGATACCCTGACTCCCCCCAAGGTGATATTCGAATCATTCCGCACTTCTTTTATACACACATACATACATACATACATACACATGCATCCACACGTACGCATAAGCCCGCGCTCTGCTAACTGCGCAGCGCTTGGGCTATGCCGCAGTGTGGGCAATATTATGAGAATTTATTTGTTGAATAATTTCTCTTGCTGGAACTTTCAGAGCTTGATCATATGGTTATATAAATATGTGTACATTCCAAAGAACAAGTCTCTAGTACTTAAGATTCGTTTTTACAAGGGGCGATGGGGCCGTGGTATCCGAAATATATAAATTACAAAATCCTTGTATTCATCAAATATATATACATATATACTGTATATATATACATATATACTGTATATATATACTGTATATATACAGTAAATCTGAAGACTTCATGTCTAAAAGTGTTTAAATTAGGCTGAAAAAACAATATCAATTTATCGATTATCCTCGATGAAAAAAGATATCGATTGAGTTATCGAAAAAATATTATAACCTTGTACTGCGTATGGTGGTATGGCTGTCTCTGTCTGTCTGTCTCTGGTTAGTGGTATGGTTATTATAACTTTTGAGATCGACGCTTTCATACCGTCCGTCCGTACGGACGGACAGATCAGAACAGAGCGAAGGTCAACAACAGTCCAATGACCTGTGGTGGAATTCAATTTCAGCGAATTCGATTGTTTCACATCCACTTCTATTAAATATTTAGCGCTAAAGCAATTTATGTATATTAATTGTTCAATATGATGTAATACGAATCACAAACTCATTTAAGACATTTAAAGCAAATATATTCATATGTAGGGCATATCTAAGCTCTGACTTTTTCGGTTATTGATAATAAAGTTGCTGTTGACATGTTCTTGCTGAGTTACTAAACATAGTTTTGTGTCTTTTAATCGCCTGCACCGCACCGATCTCCCGCCGTCCTAGGTGCATATACATATCAATTATTTCAAGCGATCAGCTGCAAAATCGTTATATAATTTGATTTCTAATTCCAAAACTACAGAAGTGGATGTTCCCGCTTCGCCGCATTTTTTGAGAATCCTTAGGTATTCACCCAAACTATATTTTTGCGGTTTATATTTGTCATATATTATTTTGTTATATTGTATGTTTTAATTTGGAACCTTCTTTCTCTAAAATTTGATAAACATCAACTCACAAGCGTTCAACGTTCTCGCTTTAAAACAGGCGAAGATATGTACATATGCATAAATGAATAGTCGGGCACACACGACAGTACTATATTACTGGCTTTTAATTAAATTATGTTTTTATTTGTAGGCAAATAAAATTGGTCTACCTCCATTCTTCTGTCACAATGGAGATCCATTAACAACGCCACCGCCTGCACATTGTGGAATACCTCCTTATCAGCTGGATCCTAAAGCAATAGGTAAGTCTATTTATTTGTTCCACTTTATATACCCTGAACCCATTAAAAATGGGGAATTAAAGTATAATCGTTTTGTGAAAAGTATGTAACAGGCAGAAGGAATCATATAGCCCTGTCTGTCCGTCCGTATAAGAAAACCGATCTCAGAAGTTATAAGAGCTAGAGAATTGAAATTTTGCATGTATACTCGTGTATACCATACGAAGTACAAATAGTAGAGAATAATCGATCAAATTAGTTTGTCTTTCAGCTTAATTTGAACACTATTAGACACTAAGCTTTTGTAATTTAGAGAATTTTGATGCCATGCCCTTTCTCCCCCAATTTGTAAAAAACGTATTTCAAGTACTAGAGACTTGTTCTTCGGAATGTAAACACATTTTCTATGATTACGTTCTGAAAGTTTTAATGAAGATAGTTCTACTACAACAAGTAAATTCTCATAATATTGCCTGCACTGCAGCACAGCCCAAGCGCAATCGCTGTTTACTGCGCAGTTAGCAAACGTGGACTTATGCGGGCGTGTGGTTGAATGTGTATATATGTGCGCATAAAAGAAATGATTAGAATATCAGCTTGGAGGGTTCAGGGTATCTCCTAGTCGAGCAGTCTCGATTCGAGCCTTCTTACTTGTTATACCTAGAAAGCATTGAAAGTGGGAAATCAGGGTATACTGGATTTGTTGAAATGTATGTAACAGGCAGAAGAAGGCGTGGCAGACCCGTCGAGCTGAGTCGATTTAGCCCATTCCGTCTGTCCGTATGCTTGAACGCGTCGATCTCACAAGATATAAGAGCTGGAGACTTCAAACCATTATACCCTGATTTCCCATTGAAAATAGGAGAGAGAGAGAGAGAGATATGAATGCAACCATTACTCACTTTGAAGCTTGCCAATAATCGAATTCGAAGACTTTCGCCTATTTAAATGAAAATGTGTTCGAATATGCAAATGTATGCGAACTGGCAAATACCATGAATATGATAATGATTTGCCAATTGTCTGGAAAATTGCAATCATTGTCTTGAACTTATAGAGTTCTCTAAAATGATTTTTGCTGAACATGAATGCCATTAAAGAATTTAACTGTCTTTAAAACATGAGCGAAATAAAATTATATATATATATATATATATATATATATATATATATATATATATATATATATATATATATATATATATATATATATATATATATATATATATATATAATGTGAGTTTGTTAATGTGAGTTCTCGCAGCAGACCCCCATAAAGACATTGCATACTATTTCGTTGTATATTTGTCTTTTGCTGCATAGTGACAATGGGCTATCGCTTCTTATCCATTCATGTTTTTATACTCATTCACGAAGTGAATTAGTATATTGGTTTTGTGCAATGTCCGTCTTGCTGTCCGTCCGTCCCTCCGTCTGTCTGTCTGTCCGTATGAACGCAACTCATTTCGGTATTGAAGCTAGAGTCTTGAAATTTGGAACACATACTCGTGTATATCTCCGATTTATTATACCCTGAACCCATTGAAATTGGGAAATCAGGGTATAATGGTTTTGTTGAAATGTATGTAACAGGCAGAAGGAGGCGTGGCAGACCCCACAAAGTATATATATTCTTGATCAGGGCGACGAGCTGAGTCGATTTAGCCCTGTCCATCTGTCTGTCTGTCCGTCTGTCCGTATGTTTGAACTCGTCGATTTCCGAAGATATAAGAGCTAGAGACTTGAATTTTTTTTAAATGACCGTATATACAGCGCGGATGTCGAGTTTATCACTAAAAATCGATAAATCATCCCGTTATGTTTTTATCGAATAAAAACATTCAAGTTCAAATCAGGCGCCAGTATAGCCAATTGTGAATGATTTTTCATTTTTTTAAATTTGTCACATATTCAATAGAATATGTAGATCATATGCTGAAAGTTTCATTAAATTCCGTTAGTTCTATCAATTTTTTAAAAATCTTCAAATGTTTGGCTAATTAACAAACGCACGTGAAACAGTCACAGCAGTTTTCCTATACGTGTGCACACACACATTAAAATAAACAATTAGTTTAGTTTCGATTTGCTAGATGGCGCTGCAGCACTAAATATATTGCTGTTTTGCCATTAGTCTGTCAACATGTGAAGTGGCGTTGTGGAAAGCAGCGTGCCGCACGATCGAGAAGTCTCGGGTTCGAATCCCAGAGCGGGCGCAATTTAGGTTAACTTTTTTAATTGTTTTAAAATATTCAAGTATTTAATTAAATGACTCTTCTATTTCTCTTATATTTTTAAATACGTTTAAATTGAAAATTTAACCACACTAAATGTACATTTTTATTAGTTTGGTTCAGGGTAGTATCTAGTCGAGCACTCTCGACTAGAGTTTCCTTACTTGTTAAATGTTAAAACTTTCCCGATCCGCCCACTAGGGGCATGGCTAATCGGAAAATGCATTTTCCGATATACCATATATAATTCTATAAAGACTGATGAAAAAATATACACCTCCGCCTACTAGGGGCGTGGCAAATCGGACCTGAAGATAAAGTGATTTTTTAAATTTTGCTATATTTTACGCACTATTGATGCCAGAGACCTGAAATATATACGCGGGCTGACCACCCAAGTCCAAACTTTATATCTCCTAAAGTATAAGAGCTAGACGCTTCAAATTTAGATAGTTGAGTTACTGGTAACTGGATGCCGCAAAAATAATTGTTACGCCTTACTAGCAACTCGAAAAATACCCTGTAATTTTCACATTTTTTAGCGTAAGCATCCATGTTTTGGAATTAGGTTACTGTTAGGTCGTTCTAAGAACTGGCCAAAAATGAGATGTTTATGCGTGGCAAATCGCAAAAATACTGAATTTTATATTTGAACTAAACTACTACTACTAAATTGCTAATGCGATGTGAATGAGTATTCCGCAGTCGGTACCGCCCGACTGCAACATTCTTACTTGTTTTAATTTAAGCTTGCACTTTTTGATAGTGTGACTCAGGTACTTCACCTTGTTTGCTCGTGGTATAGGAGATCCTAGAGTTACTTCGAGGCAGAGTTGAAAAATTAATATGCGTAGATTTTTGGGCGTTAATACCGATGCTCCAGCGAGTTGGCCACCGATTGAGGTAATGCACGTATATTTGCATTTGAGTAGAGGCTACTTGGAGCTACTTGTTGCGACTTAATATGGCGGTATCGTCTGCGTACGTCGCTATGAGCATATCGCTGTTACGGAGGGGCAGCGGCATGCCAGCGGTGTATAGTGTGTACAACGTTGGGCCAAGCACCCTACCTTAGGGCACGCCTGCTCTGACTGGTCCACTCGACGATTTTGCCTGTCCTTTTAGGAGCTGGAAGCTCCTTGTGGCAGATAGGAGGCTGGCATCTTGATATTCTTTCGAATTGGAGAGTACCGGTAGCAGGCTGATGGGTCTATAGGAAGCAATTTCCTTTTCGGGTTTTCCAGGTTTCAGGATCATGATTATCTCAGCATGTTTCCAGCAGGACGGAAAGTGCTGAATGCTCAACATTTTATTTCTACATTTAGTTTTATTACTTATATTTATTAATTTCTAAAAATACCATTTTCGTGAATGAAACTTTAAACATATAGAAGAAAAGCATGTCGCACATTTCGTTCAAGATATAGAAGACAGAGGTACAATCGTGCAGGCTTGTATAGCTGGTATGTCAATTATACCAAAGTCGACAAAAAAGCTTAGTATCGTTATGACATTATATTTGCATTTGCGATCATAAGGGAGGGGAAAGGCAGATACTCATGAAGGATGAAAACAATTAGTGAAAAATAGTTGTTACGCAATCGGAGTAACCCAACCGCGAGCTATTGACTTTCTCACCCTTCATCTCAAACGAATTCAAACAAATTATGAAATATAATAATTGCACATGATGAGATTCCTCTTTTTTTTTTTTTTTTTTTTTTGTATGGTCGATTAGGGCATCCATTCATACTGCCCTATACATCTCTCTCACACTCTCTTACTCACTCTATGTGGTTTGTTAAGGATTTTGCGGTGGTTGGCCGTTTAAGGGCTCTGCTAATGGGTATACATGGTCGGGGGGTACGTTCGACTGGTTGGATCTGAATGGAAGCCAGCAGCGTAAATAAAAGGCCATGCACTTAAGAGCTGCTTGCGGATTACATGGCATTATGATCCTTAACAATGGGTGCCATACTAATAATTGAATAACACAATATACAACAAAATATCCGACCTAGCGGCGACTCTGATTTCAGATCGACTTTAGCGGGGGTAGCTATGCCATTCTCACACCAGGCGCACGAGCGCAGCCACCAAACATAATGCAAATCGTTCTCTATGAAATTATTATATGCTGTTAAGAGGCGTGTAATTAATTGTTTTCATAAGTTTTGATCTCTATATTTTGGGAATATTGAAAATTATTTCATTTTTAATTGCCCTTTGACATATTATTTTGTTTGATTAATTTATATTTATAATTTTTTAAATAAGTGACTTGATCAAAAAATCTATTCAGCATAAACTCTTAAATACAATGAACCCTCGGTAAGGAACGCCTCGGATAACAAACATTTTGCATAACGAATACTTTTTATACCCTGAACCCATTGAAAATGGGAAATCAGGGTATAATGGGTTTGTATGTATGTATATGTAAAAGTATGTAACAGGCAGAAGGAATCATCGCAGACCCCATAAAGTATATATATTCTTGATCAGGACGATGAGCTGAGTCGATATAGCCCTGTCCGTCTGTCCGTCCGACCGTCCGTATGAGTACGTCGATCTCAGAAGTTATAAGAGCTAGAAAGCTGAAATTTTGTATGCATACTCGTGTATACCATATGCAGTACGAGTTTATCTTTTTTTTCGATAACTCATCCGATATCGTTTTTATCGAGAATAATCGATAAATTGATATTGTTTTTTCAGCCTTATTTGAACACTATTAGACCTAGAGACTTCAGATTTACTGTGTATATACATTTGATGGACACACACATTTTGTAATTTACTTATTTTGGATACCACACCCCCTTCGCCCACAATTTGTAAAAAACGTATATCAAGTACTAGAGAAGCTTGTGCTTTGGAATGTACACACATTTACACAATATAATTACGTTCTGAAAGTTTCATTACGATTGTACGTCTACAAACCAGGGACCGTAACGATTATAAGTTTTTTAGCAAAAAATTGAAAAATAATTATTAATTTTTGATAAATTAAAAAAAAATTATTTTTAATTATTAAAATTAATTTTTATAATAAAAATCAAAAATAATCATTACAGAACAATGTATATATGAAAATCAAATCATAACTCTTATTTTTGATTTTTATTATAAAAATCAAAAATAAAAGTTATGGCTTAACTTTTATTATAAAAATTGAAATAAAAATTGAATTGATATATCTCCGGAAGTAAAGGAGCTAGATCATATATCGGCATATATATATGATCTACGCATTATTACCTTTCAGATGATATATAATATGTATGTAAATATGTACATGTATACGTACATATACATTAATTATATACTTAGGCGCTTTCCTAGGGCACTTGCGCTGTGTACTTGCTCGTACCTATTCAGCAGATAATGTGAGGGGGAGACAGATGCAAATAAAGCATAATCACTATATATATGTACATACATATGTTTATATGTATATATACGTATTATTGTCGCCTTTCCCTGCTCCCATAGATATAACACGTGATCTAAGTTTACTATTTATATATCTATAGGGGCAGGGAAAGGTGACAATAATACGTATATATACATATAAACATATGTATGTACATATATATAGTGATTATGCTTTATTTGCATCTGTCTCCCCCTCACATTATCTGCTGAATAGGTACGAGCAAGTACACAGCGCAAGTGCCCTAGGAAAGCGCCTAAGTATATAATTAATGTATATGTACGTATACATGTACATATTTACATACATATTATATATCATCTGAAAGGTAATAATGCGTAGATCATATATATATGCCGATATATGATCTAGCTCCTTTACTTCCGGAGATATATCAATTCAATTTTTATTTCAATTTTTATAATAAAAGTTAAGCCATAACTTTTATTTTTGATTTTTATAATAAAAATCAAAAATAAGAGTTATGATTTGATTTTCATATATAAATTGTTCTGTAATGATTATTTTTGATTTTTATTATAAAAATCAAATTTAATAATTAAAAAAAATTTTTTAATAAAAAATTACAAATAAAAGTTTATCCTTTTTTTGAATTCGCCATAAAAAAATATCCTTATGTGTGTTTTCCTTTCTCTTCTTGGGAATTCTTTTGACCCTCAATTTTTTTAAATGTGTAACACTTATTTGCGGTCCCTGCTACAAACGAAATTATTCAACAAATAAATTCTGATAATATTGCCCACACTGCAACGCAGCCCAAGCGCAATCGCTGCTTACTGCGCAGTTAGCAGAGCGCGGGCCTTTGCGTGCGGGTGGATGCATGTCTATGTATGTGTGCAGAATGATTGGAACATCAGCATGGAGGGTTCAGGGTATCTCCTAGTCGAGCAATCTCGACTAGAGTCTTCTTGCTTGTTTTTTTTGGGAAAATAAGTTTCGCTTGACGAACAATGTTTCACATAACGACTAACAACAAAATTTGAAAAATTTATTGTGTGCAAAATTTCTGTCTATGCTAAACAACGAAATAAGGAAACTCCCGAATATAAATGCAATTAGGAGCCAAATTTTAGGTTTTTCGGTTAATGAACGTCTAGCTTAACGAACAATTGTCGAATTGTGTTCGTACCCGAGGGTCCAGTTGCTTCCCCATGTTCCATATCATTTTAAAGGCTTCATTCCTGTTAGGTGCTAACTGTTAGTTGGACAAATCGGCTATGATCTAGCTACAGATTATAGCACATGCAAATAGTTTAAATTTTAATTAAATAGATAATTTCAGCTATCAATATTTGTATCCGAACTATATTAGTACTAATAGGAATTGAGAATATACGTTGGGAATAACATGAGTACAGACAACTTGTGGAATGCGTTAGAAATAATCAATTATGCTTTATAAGAGCTAAAGTACATCTATGGGAGCTAAGTTTTTAGCAATAAGATATAATACTATATTTGATTTAAAAAATGCAATATATCTTGTAATTTTTGTTTACAATGGAAAGCTCTACCCAGAGATGATATGAAGCTGCTTCGATTGCGTGCAACTATTAAAACGAAAGTGGTTGGGATAGAAAACTTGCTGTTATAGGACTTATGGCAGTCTATTCTATTATCTATTATCTATTAATAATGCCGCGGTGAGTAACAGGAGCTTAGGAGTCACCGGCTATTCTCTTTGGTACCAATGATGTTGTGAAATATCTGCCCACCTTTTGAATGAGTATAGCAAATGAAAAGTTTCATTAATGGAAATATTTAGAAAAAAGCCGCAAAGACCCATAAATATATAATATAAATTGTGTAAACTGTATTTTGACATAATCTGTTTGCGTTACAATATAAACGCCTAATTGTTGGACTATTGAGGATGTGCTGAATAGGAGGGCGTATTTTGCCTTGACCGACAACCCACTGTCAGCATGAATAGGGCGATGCGCATGGTTTTTGACAGCGGGGGTTGGCAGTGCAAACAACCCCCACAGCTCGTGCCCGTTCATAGGGATCGAAATTGGGTTGGGATCGCAATCGTTGTCGTCGATGTGGTCGTAGTCGTCCTTGGCACATGCCTCTTTAGATTGCCCGATAATGATATGCGCAGCTTAAGTATTACCCACAGCACAAATAGCTGCATTGAGTATGACCAAAGGGGAATGGGAATTGGAAATGGAGTTTGAAACGGGGATGGGAACGGGTAACGGCTTGGCTCATTTTAAAGCAATAAGCTTTAATACGACATTCGCAATGACAAACGGGGTTGACACTCATGAATTCGTCCGAACTGTGATGCATAAGCTACGTCGACTAAATAACATCCTTTAGTTTTTTAATAAAATGAAAACGAAAACTCATTTTTTACTGCAAGAGTGGGATTCACTTCTGCAACATCTCCTGGTTTCTTTTTTATGATGAAATAGGGTTTCTAGAATCTAAAATAGTTTGAATATGCTTCTTGAATATAAAAACAAATATATTAATCATAATATTATTAATTTTATATAATCCTTTACTATTTAAAATGATTGATGATTATGATTCGGATATTTCATTGTTCATATACATATATTATATATAAACATATATACATACATATGAGTGCTTTCCTTCAACTAATCGAATGTGTCGCAAATTTGTAGGGCAACGTACTTAAGGGTTGCGAAGCGAACGACAAAAAGATATCAGTATCACTAATGCGGCCAGACTCATTCAACTAGAAATCTAAAATGAAAAATAAAAAAACAATTAGAAGCGGAAGTGCTCGACTAAGAGATACCTTGAACTGCATACTTAAGTTTTATATTTAGCTCAATATCGATCTGTTGTCATAGATTTTGTGGACTCAAAAACTAGGAATATTGTCTTTTAGGGCGCTATATCTTGAAATGTCCGACCTCACATAGAGGGTCGTGTCTCAGATGTTCATCGTGATTAGGATTATAGGCATTTTCCTGCTCTACGCTTCGTATCATCAGTGAAATGATCGCATTTTCAATCAGCATAGGGTATCTAATATAGAGAACGCCTAATGAATAAAAAGCATGTTGCTCAACCGCATAATAATGACATCCTTTTCTGTCGTTAGATTCGTGTCTTTTTTGCGCCAGCCCTTTGCGCCCCTCTGTCGCAGCACACGCACTCGATATAGCCCGCGGGTCATTGCTGTGGCAAATGACAGACCCTTTACACCCTAGCTTTGGATATAACCATGTCATACCATACTGTGCCATACAATTCAACTTGAAAATGACAACACTAAGATGTTCATTGTTAAAGTGAAAAAAAGCGGTCCATGAAATAGATGCGACAACAAATCTTCAATTAAAATGAATACACGAGACATGAGAGAATCGGGAACTGCAATTTACTAAATAATCCCATATTTACGCACAAAAAAAAAAAAAAAAAACAAATAGTCGAGACTGCGAGATCCCCTGAACCCTTCGAGGAACTGGTACTTCAATAATTATACGCGCAGGCACACATACGTATGCACGTATAAACACGCATGGGCTGAGTAATTAATTGTTCAATAACTTTTCTTGTGGATGGATTATCTTCATGAAACTTTCACATCATGGTTATAACATTGAAATGAGTACATTTGCTAAGGCACAAGTTTCTATCATTTGAAATACGCCTTTTATGTATGTGGGGGTAAATTTTAACAAAAATCAAAATTTTAAAACGATAATATTTTTATTTAGCAAAAAAAAAAAATAAAATAAAATAAATAAATAAAAAATAAAAAATTTTTTTTGATAAATTAAAAAAATATATATATATTTTTAATTATTAAATTAATTTGTATTAATTGTATATATTATATAAAAATTGATCTGTAATAATTATTTTTGATTTTTATCATACAAATTAATTTAATAATTAAAAATATATATTTTTTTTAGTTTATCAAAAAATAATTTTTATTTTTAATTTTTTTTTACAAAAAATATCGGTAAGAATTTGATTTTTCTTATTTAAAAATTGATCTGTAATTTTTATAATAAAAATAAAAAATAAGAGTTATGAATTAACTTATATTATAAAAATTGATTTGAAATATCTCTGGAAGTAAAGGAGCTGGATTATATATATATGATCTACGAATTAATACCATTCAGTTGATATATAATATGAATGTAAATATGTACATACATGTATATGTATATAAATTGTGTATATACATTTGGTGAATACACACATCTTGTAATTTACAGATTTTGGATACCACGCCCCCTTCGCCCCCAATTTGTAAAAAACGTATAAACGTACTAGAGACTTATGCTTTGGAATGATCACACATTTACACTTTATGATTCCGTTCTGAAAGTTTGATTAAGATTTTACGTCTACAAACGAAATTATTCAACAAATAAATTCTCATAATATTGCCCACACTGCGCACACTGCTCAGCTCAAGCGCAGTCGCTGCTTACTGCGCAGTTAGCAGAGCGGTGCTTAAGCGTGCGTGTGATTGCATGTGTATATATAATATACATTGTATATGTACATACATAAAAGAAATGCAGAATAATTAGAATATAAACTTGGAGGGTTCATGGTATCTCCTAATCGAGCAGTCTCGACTAGAGCCTTCTTACTTGTTTATTTTTATCATAAAAATTAATTTTAATATTGAAAAATAATTTTTTTTTTAAATTTATCAAAAAATAGTTCTTCGTTTTCTCTCCCTCTCTCCTCCCACCTACCTATCTATCTTTTTCATTTTCTGTCTCTCCTTCTCTCTTTCTCTATATCTAGCTCTTTCTTTTTCTCTCTCTACCTATATATCTTATTCGTTTCTCTCTCTCTCTCTCTCTCTCTCTCTCTCTCTATCTCTTTCTCGCTTTCTCTCCCTCTCTCTGCCTTTCACTCTCTCTCTCACTCACTGAAAAGGGATAAAATATTTTGTTGAGTTGACCTGAATAGGAATTGTCAATGGGCTCAGGGCATTCTAATATAGGAATGCAGCAGCAAGACTAATCAATTTTCGGTCCAAGGCACTAGAACGTCCCGATACCTGATAGTCCTTAAGTGCGGTTACATTATGATCATTCTGAGAGGGACCAAAAAATATGACAGCCATTCAGTAAAAGATATTTGAAAGTGATATAATTATTACTAATCCCAATGATTAATTTATTTTATATTTTAATGAAATGTACGGTATTATTTTCATGGATTACATAGAAAATATATAATATAGAACAATATATATAACAAATAGAAAACTGTTTAATTGAAATATTCCAAACCCAAATATGAAACATTTTTTAATTACTAATTATATAAAAAATATATATGTATGTTACTCTCATTTAATAAATAATACGATTTTATATTATATAATCAAATTATTACTTTATATAATATAATTGTATATTATATTTATACTCATTCACGAAAGTGAACTGAGTATATTGGGTTTGTACAATGTCTGTCTTGATGTGCGTCCGTCTGTCCGTATGATCGCAACATTTTTCGGCGCTATTGAAGCTAGACACTTGAAATTTGGAACACACCCAAGATCAAAAGCTATGGTACATATATCTAATATCATTTATATGAAAGACAAAAAGAAAAGATTTAGTAACTTTCACAATCAAGTTAAAAAAAAAAAAACAAGTAAGAAAGCTCTAGTCGAGACTGCTCGACTACCAGATCTCCTGAACCCTTCGAGCAACTGCTATTTCAATAATTATTCGCGTCTTTCTGTTTACACAAGAAACCCACATACTTATCCGCATGCACGCATAAACTCGTATGGGCTGCAGTATAGGCTTACTATGGGAACTTAATTGTTTAATAACTTTTCTTGTGGATCTTCATGAAACTTTAAGATTGAGTTTATAACATTGAAATGCGTGCATTTGGCAGAGTACCTCTCTAGTATTATACGCCTATTACAAATTACTTGGTGATCCTTAGATCTGTCTGAAAATATGGTTTTCAGTGGCAACATGAATTGTAAAACTTGCATGATATGCTAAATTCATGTGCAGTCATTTCCTGACGCAACTGCCAATAGAGTACAAGGCATAATGAGACCCAAAATTACATGAATCCGTTTGCATATAATTTGCCAATATCTAATGTTACCATGCAGCCTGGTAGCGGGAATGATGGCTCTGGCAGTTGCGAACTTATCTTATCGGTGAGCTTGTAAATATATCGAAATATCAATATATTGATATTTTGCAGTAAAAATTACATTTATATCTGGATATATTTTATGGTTAAATATCGAATATTTGTTTTGAGTTTTTGATTTATTGTAAACCTATTTTGTGATAAGTGAAACAAACGCAACAAGTAAGTAAGCTCTAGTCGAGACTGCTCGACTCGGAAATCACCTGAACCCTTCGGAGAATCGATATTTCAAGCTCTAAAGATGTGGGAGATATAATTTTATAACTGTCTTTCGATAAGGTTTTTTATCCATAAAAATAACAGGATGAGTTATCGATTTTTGGTGATAAACTATCCGTGCTGTATATACGGATATTTAAAGAAAAATTGAAGTCTCTAGCTCTTATATCTTCTGAAATCGACGCGTTCATACATACGGACAGACGGCCAGACAGACGGACAGCTAAATCGACTCAGCTTGTCGCCCTGATAAAGAATATATATACTTTGTGGGGTCTGCCACGCCTCCTTCTGCCTGTTACATACATTTCAACAATTTTTTTTTTTAAATTACTGTATATACAGCGCGCATATCGAGCTTATCACCAAAAATCGATAACTCATCCCGTTATTTTTTCATCGATAAAAACATGATCGAAAATCAGCTTATAGAATTATATCTCCTACATATTTAGAGCTAGAGTCTGTATACCCGTATGTACTTTAAAGAATTTAGCTTTTTGATTTTTCAAATTATTATGGGAAAAAAATGTTTTTTTAAAATCGAAAAATATTGATATATCGATTTTTTTTTTAAATTGCATATCAAATATCATTTTAATATTTTTTTCAAAACTTAAAATATCATTAATATAATATATTAAAAATTTTCGACAACCCCAATATGAAGACCACATCAAATCAAATTGTTGTTTTTAGAGTTAAGCTAGTAGGTTTTTGTCAAATATAAATAGTATAGTATAAGTCGATTGATCTGAATAATTTTCTAATCCATCTCAAAGTGCTCGACTCTAAAAGCTTTGCCATCCATTATCCATGTAAAACTATATATTGTAGATGATACCTCGTATTATATATCTGCGTTGGTTCCTTACGAGATACTTTATAATCCATGTGGAAATAATGAAATTTGATATATTTACACTCCTTCTGTTTTAATTGAGTTTAAGTTATTAAAGCTAGTGGCTACTGGCTAGTGGCGCAAAAAATCCAAGGAAGTCGTATCGTCTACAGCTTTACAGTTAGGCGATCAAGCTTCTGTGGCCTTCTTTACCTTCTTAATACATATACATATATAAGTATGTGCTGCTGTCGAGAACATCGAGAAAATTAATATTATTCTGTACCTAGAAGTCCATCAGTTGACAGATTAGTTATTCCAGAGTTGATTATATATATACAATTTTCTTATTATATGATCGTTACCAATTAACCATGATTACTTGTTTTTCTTGTCATTTTAGGTTTAACTCGTCCTGCTTTGTATCCGTTCGCTGCCGCGCAATATCCTTATCCGATGCTAAGTCCCGACATGTCTCAAGTAGCTTCATGGTAATGGGATGATTAGTAGTTCACTAACATATCGAGCTGTTATCTAATTGGCTACGTCCATTATTTGATAACGGCGATGCTACTAGCTAATGGACTTCAATGAAACGTCCACTACGTGATCTACATATTTTATTTCATATTTCAAAGGTGTTAATTATGATTATTTTGTTTTGGTTCCATATTTTTTAGGCACACACCATCTGTATACTCAGCATCTAGTTTTAGAACACCCTATCCCTCCTCGCTTCCAATTAATACATCGCTGCCAAGGTGATTATAAAGTCGATTACTAAATATAAAACACAGTTGAAAGCGAATTTCTTAAATTTTTGAACACTTTCAGCGATTTTCCATTTCGGTTCTCTCCGAGCTTGTTGCCTTCGGTTCATGCCACATCACATCACGTATTGAATTCCCATCCTGGGATTGTAGCATCCACGGCAAAACAGGATTGCGGTGTGCAGGATTCCACAACGAACAATCGTTATTCGAGGTAAATTATATATACATATAAGTATATGTACATATATAATATATAGATCAGTAATTATGATTAGGCTAAGGACATATGTATATATATGGGATGCTTAAAGAGTATAGAGTATCAAATAACATCAGATTATGTGGCACTTGGTTAATGATCTATGTGTTTTCGTAATATTTTATTTCTGTTTCAAAGCCTAATTGATTATTTATTACGAAGCTTTGGTCATATATTGTTAGAAATAATTATTACTTTTTTTTTATTTTATTTATTCTTAAATATATACATATGTAAAATGTGACGAAATAAGGGGTTTGTTTATATATTATAGTCCTCTATTGACTTCTATAATACTGGCTTATTGGGTAGGCACTTAATGGACGCCATATTTAATTTACACACAACCCACTTGTATGTACATACACACTCCCGCACGCATACAGGGACGCAGACTCACATACACATGCATATACTACACAAATGTAAACTTTCCTATTGGCCCACTCCAATGCTCGCGTTTGCGCATTACTAAGCAACCCCTAAGGGGCTTTGCCCTGCCGCTTTCAAAAAAAAAATAAAATAAAATAAAAATAAAAATAACATAAGGTAAAAAAAAAGATGAGGTATAAACAATTTGCCTTATATCCCATTTTATTTAAAATCGAAGTGCGATTTAGGTTACTGTCAATTGCAATTTCAATTTTCAGCCCCTCTTTGAAATGCTCCCTTATGAGATTAAATTTGCATATTATTAGTTAAAGTATTATATTGATTCAATTACTTGGATTCAAAAATAATTATATAAAATAATAAAAAGAATGTTATATTATTGGGAAATTTTTATATTTCCCGTTTATTTGTAGGGAAATAATAGTAATGCCTATCGAATCACTCAGAAAGCGTTTTTCGCCAACAGATGGCACCACTGTGTTTCTTTCTCAATAAACAGCTGCACAACTGTTCACATTAGCGAACAGCAAGGTCGTGCCCAAAGATGGTAAATAACTCAGAGCTGTCGTGTATCGGAACTAACGTTTAGATTCTGTCAATGCTACTTTAAATACTCGCTTAGCGAATAAAAGTTATGTTAAATAGATATATACAAATAAGGGCTCGTCAAAAAATGATTATTCGCTTTTGCATTATATACATAAACTAAACTTCAATGATTGAAACATAAAAGCCTTAAACAAGCTATATATGTATATTTATATTATATAAATATATAATAAATTATCGATTAATTAGGATTTTAAATATGGCTAAGAAATTTGTAAGCATAAAGTTGTAATCAAGTCTTAGTTGAAATAAAGTTTAATTATAATATAATTTGAATATAAATTAATAGATTAAATAATTATGAATAACTAGAGAAGGTTGATTTGATTAATAAATTAATTATTTCAAATGCAAACAAAATTTCCATGATTAACACAATAGACAATAAAATCGCACCTTCTTTAATAATTACAGCCGCTCAGTTGATGCTGAAGCTCTATTTTAGTCAAAGCATTTGAAAACATTGTTCGAGAGAGGAGAGAGGGCAAGAGAGCCTTTCTCTCTTCTTCTCCTGCTTCGTTCTATCACTCTCACCGCGCAAATATTTTGTGAATTGTCGCACACCGTGCTCTCTTTCTCTCTCACAGACACACACACTCATACAACCAGAGAGAGGCGAATAGTCGAATACAATTGTAAACTTTAGCTTAAAAGCCTCCGAAAGTCGAAAGTAATTCGTCAAAATTTGTTGGCCAGACAGTTTAGTTAAAATCAAAAAGATTTTCCTATCAATGAAATCTATTTAAACCGTCAATCTCAAACTCCTAGAACACTTCATTATAAAAGGAACTAATCCAGGTTGAACGTGTCGCCATATCGAATAAGCCCAGTGCCCAGTGTGCCAAAATCAAAACAAAAAAAGAAGGCCAAAAGAAAAATATTTATAAATTACTAAACTACATTTTTTATTTTGCTAGTGATAATTAAATTTCCAATTCAGTCAAAGAAATCATAAGTGAATTTTAAGTGCGTCTCTAATAACGGAAAATGTATCTACATTCAATTACAAATTATATATATATATATATATATATATATATGTATACATCACTAAAATGTGTTTCAGGCGATGGCCATAAATCAAGTCAGCAATACAATATATATATATATATATATATATATATATATATACAAGTCAGTAAAGAGAGAAAACTGAATAGCGGGAGAGATAGCAAGCGCTTTTTATTGTAATAGAATCAAAATAGTAAAATTTCAGGACCGATTAATATATATATATATATATATCATATATATATATATATATGATTTCAGAATAAAGATATGTATATATAATTATATGAAATTTGGTCTACCCAAAAAATCCGCAACAGGCAGGCAACAGGGTTGTAGATACTGTTGTTTACTGCGCTTGTCCGCTGGCTCTGCTTTCTTCAAGAGCGACTGGGTGTTATCAACTGTGCAATACTCAATCTACGAGCAGTTAGATGCCCATTTTGGCCAGCGTCATTTAAATGGTTGAGTTGTGTTTCATTACTGCAGACTTGACGCTTATATTATGTTTTTTTGTTCTTTTTTTTTTTTACTAGTGCACTAAAAGCTATAATATGTTTGTATGCTCAGGAGAGAGCTTTTTGAGAGCAAAACATTCACGAGAGAGTAATATATTATTGATATGAATACTTCTCCTTAGGTTTCTCTCTCTCTCTCTGAAAGAGCTAGATAAGTAAAGTTTGAGGCTGGTGTAGGTCAAGAACAAAATATAAAATCATGCCATTGGTCAAATTTCGATAAATGCACATACATTTATGGACAAGTGAGCAATTATCCGTTTGTGTAGAGAAATAGGTATTCGAATAAGATACGAAAATAATAATTACTAACTTTATGATGATGGATGTCGAAACAATAGGGGATTAAATTTCAAATGAATTTTAAATAACGCTATATATAAACAGAAAATCGAATTCGGAATCGAACTAAACCCCAAAAGTAAGAATTCAAGGAAAGCAGTATGCGAATCTAAATACCGCAAATCGGAGTTGTTAGTATCGGCTGCGCGAATGAGAAGAGTGGACGAGTGCTGAAAATGATTCTATGCGATATGTTGGACTGTTCTGTGCAAAGGAGTGAAAGTATTAATAAGTTGTAAGTAGAAAGCTGTACGAAATTGGAGGAAGCACTGCACTTGGGACTCTGATACCTTGTATACGATGAGAGATTCCAGAGGCGGATTATCTCCGACTAAAGAGATAAGTAACAACACGTATAGGCAAACAGTGCAATTGAATGGCAACGAAATGCCCGATGAGAATAAGGAGCCAAAGGAGCTTTCCATGCCGATGGGCAATATGATAAACGATTCGATGTCACAATCATCTTCTACGACATCGTCATCTTCATCTTCATCGTCCTCGTCAACGCCAACGCCAACGCCAACGTCAATTCAGCCGCATAGCGAAGCATTGCCGAAAGCCAACTCTGATGCAATGGAGCATATTTTTAATGCACCAACCTCAAGTAATGCTATCCCTGTATTGCCAACGACAGCATCATCCAATTTGATGTCGGAAATTTTGTTGAGACAACAGCAACATGATATGCTCCAGCATTGGTCCAAAATGGAGGAGCGAGATCAGTTGGAGGGCAGTTGCAATAATCGTGAGTCCATATTGGCCCATTGCATATACAACACAAATAGTTCGACACAAAGGCAGCATCAACAACAACAACAACAACATCAACAACAATTGCTGGCAACACAATTACTATATGCACAATTTTTGCAACAGCCTCATTTGTCCTCGGATGTTCAACAGGAGCGCCAGCTAGAGCGTAGGCTACAAATTTTTGAATATTCGGGCTTACCGAAATCAGATTCAAAAACTATTTCATTAGCAACGCCAACGCGAACACCAACGCCAATGCAATTGCCATTGCCATTGCCATTGTCGGCGGCAATATCGCATGACAACAATAACAATAATCGAAATGGAGTCGATGAGCAACTGGGCAGCAAATGTAAGTCAGGCAAGCGAAGGTCAGCACGAAACAGCGCAAGCGATTCGAAGGTCTATTTTTTTCGAGAGCAGAAGAATGTGTTGTTCGATGTCAAGAAGGGACTAGAGCAGCTGACATTACTTTGCAGTCAATTTCAGCTAAGTCTAATTCAGCCATCATCGACGGCACAGACAGCCATTGATGAGGACAACGACACAGCAACCAGCGCGTCCGCCGCGTCACTTGAACGAACCGTACAGCGCGAGTTGGAGAGCAATCGAATGAAGATCGATTGTATGCTGGGTCAAGTGCGCAAGCTCTATCATCAATGGAGCAGTGCCGAGCTCTACTATATACGGAGTCTGCAGCGGTTGGGCCTGCACCTGGATAGCAAAATAATAAACAGCAGCCAGTCGCCAACGCACAATGTGATGGCTCTGGCTGCGATTGCGCTATCAGCTGAGTTTGATACGGCGTCAAGTAGCAAAGCCGATGTGGAGAGTGTCGTTAAAGATAGCTACAAGCAGGAGAAGTGCAACAGTAAGCCTGAAACAAATTCGTTCGAGAATCGGCGTACACTGCAAGAGATTGAAAATATTATTATACAGCAAGCAGCCGCCGCTGCCAGAGTTAGCCAACAAACAAAGCTATCTAATTCCGGATACGAGAGTGCCGAAAGCAGCAACAGCGACGACGATGACAAGCGCGATGAAGATTGCTCATCCTCACCTGTTTGTATCTGGCACTCGAAGCACAACGCACACCCGGCTGAGGCAAATGTTGCTGATGCACCCGAAATACTGTTAGAGTACAGCTCGCTGTCAACAGTGCAGGCGAAAATGAATGCCCTAATAGGTGCTGCGCCTGCGTCTACTCCTGCAACTGCACCTGCACCTGCAACTGTTTCTGTTTCGAATACCTCCGTCTTAAATCTAACGCCCAGTAGCCAACGCGGCTCGCTCATTCGAGAGTCAATGTCAAGCTGCGGCAGTGATTCAGCCTATTTGGCCGATATACAATTCCCACCAACACCAGCCACGCCGCCGACCAGCAGTAACAGCAGCTGTTCAACGGTCACTGGAGGACCACCTCCACTCAAGTGCTCGAGTGCCACTCTAGCACCGGCTACTACTAGTAGCATTAGCAATAGTGGCAAATACCATCACCGGCGCAAGTCACGGTATGCACGCCGCATTGCAACTCCCACCAGCCAGGTGGACAATCAGTCAAGCAAAGAGCTGAACGGTAACGCGTATCATGTCGGTTCCTCATCAATGTCTTCATCTGTTGCATCATCCTCCATATCTTTACCCCCGGGGCCAGCGGCGGCAGCAGTAGCAGCAGCAGCAGCAGCCATTCAGGATAGGCATTCGCCCGCAGCAGCTGTTGCAGCTGTTACAGCTATGCAGGAAAGAGCCCTAAGCGATATGTTTAAGGCACAGTTTGACGCTCTTACTGCGGCTGCTGGGGTTCGATCTCGAACTGGAGCTACAATTGGAGCCGGGTCTGCTCAAGCTGGAGCTTCATCGGAAGGTGTGCTAAATGAAAACTGTGATGGGTTATCCACTATGCCTATGTCTGATGCGCCCTACGATTTAAGCATTGGAAACAGGCTAAACAAAATGTAAATTTCTTTCATAAATATTTTGAAGTATTTTTTTTTTTTTTACGGATTTGTAAATATACTCCTATAGCTGAGAAGTTTTATAGTTACATATAAGTCATGTACAATTATATCGTTTATTACTCCCTGAACCGCTGAAATGAACCAATGAACCAATAGAATATGTAGATCACAGAAGTTTCCATTTCGAAAAACATCATCATTCATAAAGCGTCCGCACTTTCAAATAAGTGTTTCTGTACCGGAAGAGCCATAAATTTAATATTTACTGTATTGGTTCGAATAAAAAGGTAGAGATTTTGTTGATTTTTGAATTCGGATAAACCAACACCTGTTACATGTGTGTGTCAAACACTGGAAATTTCGTCATGTCTAGAAAATGGTTATTCACCACCGTCCAAGCGTAGCATAAATGGGATATCATATTGTGGCAGTGTTCAAGGATTCCTTGGTCGAACACTCTTACTTGAGCTAGTTCGCAGTTGGACTTAGATGTAATGAAACAAAGAACAGCACTACATACGTTTTATTTACAGAAGTAATCGATTCAACTATAGTACTACAGTCAATTAACTAGTTATTTTAAAATGATATGGTTCTAAAAGAATTATTTAAGATTATTTATTATGTTTGCTTATCTGGTTCCGGTTGTCATGTATGAGAAAATATACATATGTAATACTGTTTACATATATACATACATACATATTTAATACTGTTTTCTCGACAAATCCGAGCATAATTTCTACTATTTATCTAATTGGTTTAAAATAATAGATTCGTTTTCTATTTGCAGAAACTTGGATACGAAAGCCTCCTCAAATTCGCAAGCTAACGACTGTAAAGATAGTTCAAACGATAAAAAAAAGCCACATATCAAGAAACCACTAAATGCATTTATGCTATATATGAAGGAAATGCGAGCCAAAGTTGTCGCCGAATGCACACTCAAAGAGTCAGCGGCGATAAATCAAATATTGGGTCGGCGGGTAAGCTTTATATCTATACCAAGAAAACAAATGATTTTTTTTTTGTTTGTATCATAATGATAATATTGTTATCAAAATTTTGATAGCGTTATTGGGGTTTATTCTAAATACAATACTCAAAATACTCAAAATTTGTATATTTGTATTTGTATACATAAAAATACACGAATGTATTATTCGACTTCTGAGAGTATTGTATTTATGCATGAATAGATTTATAGATACTTGGAATACTGCGAAAGGCTTACGGATCTTTTATCATTGAATGATAAATACACTCACTGACTGACTGTATGATGTTTAGAATTGAGTATATATTTCGACATATATGTATATACTTAATTGACTGTCAATTGGTAATATCGCAGATTCAATACATTGAATAATACATATCAAGAGAAGTAGAACATGATTTTGAATATTAACATTAATGGAATACATTTTTGTAGTGGCACGAACTTTCCCGCGAAGAACAAAGCAAATATTATGAAAAGGCGCGACAAGAGCGCCAATTACATATGGAATTGTATCCAGGTTGGAGCGCTAGAGATAACTACGGTTACGTTTCAAAAAAGAAAAAGCGTAAAAAAGACAGATCGACTTCGGATTCGGGAGGTATTGCACAAAATTGTCAAATTTCTAACGCTAAATATATTTTCTTTCTTTCTCCTCTAACCGCATTTAAATTCTCCTTCTTTTGTGTTTGCAAAATTTCATTAAACCACACACACACATGCATACGTACACAAACACAAATATATTTAAAAAAAATAATAATAATAATAACAAGCACACATTTAATATCAGCTACTAACCGTACTACTAAACCCAAAAATAATAATAATAATCACATGTACCTCAACTCTATTTATGTAATTTGTGTAAATACGTAGATTAAATACTAATTGTAAATCGCATCAAAAAAGATTTTAAAAAAGAAAACAATACAAAAGCAATCAAATAATCTTAACTTAAAATTAAATCTTTGAATACTACATCAGAAGTTTTAGTTAGAGTCGTAGAATAGATATGTTTATGTTCCAAGCAGAATGCAAAACCTTATTTATAGACCACAAGTAATGGAAAATCAAATAGAAATTTAATTTTCATTTGATCCGATCTTCGGTAGAGCCTAGATATGCTTGTCCAAACATTTTCGTTTTTTTTTTTTATTTATATATATATATATATATATATATATATATATATATATATATATATATATATATATATATATATATATATATATATATATATATAGTATATATATATATAAAGTTCTGCTTCATTATATATATAATATATATATATACATGTATATATATATAGTGACTGGACTCTGAATGTTGTCCAACTTTGGGTTGCATTATTCCTTAAGATGACAGCTAAGGCAAAAATGATATATAAATGATATATGTATATGCATATAAAATCATCAAATCATTAGAAAAAGTCCAGATACTGCAGTCAAACTTTCTAAAGTCTTAGCATATTCGAATACACAACGATGTGTGAATATAAATAAAGGATAATGAAGAATGAATATTTCCTAACGCATACTGAGTAATGGATAATGGATATGGATTATGACACTTAAATGAAATATTTTTTTGTGTACAAAATATTGTTTGTATTAGAGGAACTGTTGAACAGATATCGGGAAATACGAGAAATAGAGAATGAGAGAGAGCACGAACGAGGTGAAATGTTTTGTAACATTAGTGGGCTGTACACATATACGGTTCTGCAGGACCAAGAACTTATCTTGTGGTTCAATTGGCAAAATATTACACTTAACACAAACACAACATACTTATGAGTGAATTATCGAATTATTCAATTGGCAAGCTGAATCGGAAAAAAAGAAAAACGACTGAACGAGACGTTGATGAAGAAGAACAAATTTCATTTTATTTAATGCTTTCATTTCCAAGGATTCCTGATGAATAGAAATCACATACGGTATATATATATATATATATATATATATATATATATATATATATATATATATATATATATATATATATATATTATGTGTGTGAACTTAAAATTGGCGAATTGCATGCACCCGAAACCGTCTACAAGATCGATCCGTCATAAGCTTTTGAAAGATTTGCGCCGATAATACGTATAAAATATGTATGTACAGATGAAAATGTGAAAATGTATATTCGATTGATTGGCGGGTGCAAACAATATTAATAGTAATTATAGCATATAAACAAGAAATAAGAATCAATAATTAATTAATGTATATCTTCGTATATATTATCTCTTTTTATTTTTCATCATTATTCATTTGCGCATATCGCAATAAAATTTCAAACAAACAAATAATTTCCAAATAATATCAAATCTGATTGACCACTTGTGTGCATGCATACAATATAAAAATAAACAAATTTGGACCATATTACATTTTTTATATGCAAACGATTGCACACAACAACAATAACAACAATTTGTACACCACACTATATATATGATTATATATATATATATATATATATATATATATATATATCGCATATATATGTGCGTATACCACGCCCCCATTCAGTGGCATGCCTTGGGGCGTGAGGAGCAGGCGAAATATTACGAGCTAGCTAGAAGGGAACGTCAACTGCATATGCAAATGTATCCCGATTGGAGCTCGCGAACGAATGCATCGCGTGGCAAGAAGAGGAAACGGAAACAAGATGCTAACAGCGATGCAGGAGGTTAGATACAATAAATTTTATCTTAAAACAAATGTACTTTTTCATATATACAAAAATACCAAGAAAATTAAACTGAAACTAAAAAAAAAAGGAAAAAAAAAAACACATATTTATATATATATATATATATATATATATATATATGTATATATATACACCTGTTGCAATTGGATCTCGGCTGAAGTGCACATTGGTTATTGACAAAAATAAGCATTTGTTAATCAATGAATGAATTTGTAAATACGATTTGGACTTGGAAACTACCCCTTGTGATGATTCAGCTTAACAAATCATAGAGTACACACACTTATCATTCATATCATTTAACCCAATATGTATATGTAGCTTAATATATATGTATGCATGTATGTATGTTCTTTTTCTTACCCATAAATGTGAATTTTCTTTGTAAGCACACACACATACCGATTTTATAGATACATATATAACAATATTCATATAGCCAAATTTCACTTCACAGATGCAAATTAAGATTATGTTCCGATACATAAAACTTACGTACTTAGGTTTCTTTTGTCTTAGTGTTTATAATATTTGCGATCAGAAGAAGAGATACAACTTACTCATAATAGATGTAAACAAAGCGAATGATACGCGACAGATCTCCGTTTATAAAGATACGAGGTGTGTTCAAAAAGTATGTTGAATTTCACGAGTTATGTTCAGTTCATTTTTGAGAGCTATTTGATTGGACACCTCAGATTATAGTATAACAAACAAGTAAGAGCTCCTAAACTTTCGAGCAGCTGATATTTCAATTATTATTCGCATTTTTTCATCTTACACAAGAACCAATACATGCACATACACACGCAGACATACACAGTGTGTGCTAGAATAGTACCGAATTCAATTTATTGATTATTTTCGATCAGGGTATAATGGTTTTGTGAAGAGTATATAACATGCAGAAGGAAGCATCGCAGACGCCATTAAGTAAAGATATTCTTGATCAGGACGATGTGCCTGTCTGTCTGTCTGATTAAATGCCTTATCGAAAATCAGTTATAAATAAAATATAAATAAATATGTTATGTTATATTAAAGCTACATACAGTCTCCAATGTTATATATAGATACTGGTGAACTTTTTACAGTTTCGGTTTTCGTTATATTTTGAATATCGGCTGAAAGCCAGCAAACTCCCCAGTGAAGATCAGATGCCAGTATAGCTAATTGTGAATTGACATTTTTTTAAAATACGTATGTTGAATTTTCAATAGAATATGTGGATCATATGCTGAAAGTTTCATGAAATTCCGTTAAGTCAATAGATGTTAATTAATTAATTAATAATACCTGTGTAGCCATACATTGAAATTTATTCTAGCATATTCTTAGATTCACATTGTTATTGAAGTGTTAAAATCAGTTTTGTTACATCGTCTTGCAACAGGTCAGTGGTGTTCTTATTAAAGGCGAGGCGCAAGGCATGAAGTCTTGTCCAACTTTCAGAGTAAGTGGGGGATGATAATATGAACTATATTATTAGATTGAAGTGCCAATATGAGAACGATTTTTATTTTTACTAAATTGGCAGAGATGATATGCTTCTTAAGCTATGCATTCTTAACAAGAAATTGTAATTGTGATTGAACACTGTTCAGCTGCTACTTTTGTATTCTATTTGCAACTGGCCAATATGAAATCAATAAGTAACTTGTGTACATTTCATAAAGCAAAAGTCTATAGTACTTGAAATACTTTTGTTACGGATTCAGGGCAATAGGAGTGTGGTATCCAAAATATGTAAATTACAAAATCAGTGTATTTATATTGTATAAGAAGTGTAAATCTGAAGTCTCTAGGTCAAATAGTATTCAAATTATTCTTAAAGCACGAAATCAATTAATCGATTATTCTCGATAACAAACCGGATGAGTTATCGCAAAAATATGATCAACTCGTTCTGCGTATGGTATACACGAGTATACAAAATAATGTGTCCTTCTGCCTGTTACATACTTTTCACAAAACCATTATGCCCTGATTTTCTATTTTCGACATATGCCTTCATTCTTTGCATGTGAAATGAAAAAATAAACAGGAATTTTTCATAAAGCCATTTAAAAGTTCAATTACCAACGTAAACGTGTAAATATTTATGTATGTATGTATGTATATAAGAACGTATTTTTTTGGATTATAGTGTAATATTCTTCTTTAAGAAAATATCTTTTTGGTTTAATAGAAATTTATTGCGTATAATTAAAATCAATAGGGATGCTCTTAGTTTAATATTTTGAAACGGTAAATTGATCTAGCTATGAAGCTTACGTTGGAACTTTTATTTTTCCTTATTCTTTGCTTATTTCGTATTAATCGTAGTGCCGCTCTCCCCTCTTGTTACAATGCTAGATTTTCGTAAGCTAACTTTCATTGAATGCTTTGACTACCTTTAATTTGCTGTCCAACTAACAAACTTGACTTCACGCTCAACTTAATTAAATTCACCTAAATATGAATGCCTTAAACTTTGCCAAAACAAGCTTAATACTTTCTTTCCTAGGCAACAATATGAAAAAGTGTCGAGCACGCTTTGGACTGGATCAGCAGAATCAGTGGTGCAAGCCTTGCAGGTACGTTGAAAACAGATGTTAAGTATCTTGTAAATTGACAGCTTGCTAAATCCAAATTAAATTACTGCGTTTATCGATCGGTTCACCAACTCTCTTTACAAGATTTTAGTTAGTCGTCCATAAAAACGGGAAACAAATCAATCAGTGCTGCCAACCTAGTTTCATTCAAGTCACACGATAATTTTAATGTTTTTTGTTTCTTCTCTCTCTTTATTTTATAAGGATCCCATTCGAATATCTATATTTGTTATTTGAATTTATTAGACAGTAATTATCCTTGGACAATATTAAATTCGAAAATTGAGATGTTTCCTGAATTAGTTTTGCGTAGATTTCGTATGTATAAGCGCAGTGTGGATGTAAGATCTTAGGAGTTATGCATACATTCGTATATAGGTACATGTATATTTGAGTTGTGGCTACGTATAGCTGGTTTTCAATAGATCAATTTATCAATGGAATTTGATTATCAGTTGTATACTTATATATGAATATATATTCAATGCAAACAACATAATTAATAGCTTTGCCTTTGAGGGAGCAAAATTAGGCGAGTGTGGAATTTTCCGATTTGTCAGCAAGAAAGAGAGAGAATAAGATATAGACAGGAAGAGAAAAAATGAAGAAAGATAAACAAAGAAAAGGATGTCGAGAATGGGAAGAATATAAATATAAAATATATAATATAATACATACATATATACATATATTATATTATATAAATATATATATATATTATATTATATAAATAAATAAATAAATATATATATATATATATATATATATATATATTATATTATATAAATAAATAAATAAATATATATATATATATATATATATATATATATATAGAAAGAGAGAGAGAGATAGAGAGAGTAGAATCCTTGACAATTCAAGTAACAAATGTACATATCATATGCTTGTGCGTAAAGAGCTTAACGGCTAAACAAACAACTTTGTCCCATAATTGAAAATCCCCACTATTCATATTAGTACTATAAGCTATCTCACGGTATTCAACACTCACATACCATAAACACCTAAACTCACATACATATTATTGAATTGGTATTGCGATTCTTGTTAATACGTTATACTAATATTGACATTAAAGTAAAATAAGGATGATCGAGATTCTATGTAATATGTATGCATGCATGCAAATTATTTCTCTACTTTGACCTTGCCTGCACCTGGCTCAGAAGCAAAAGACGTTTTGATTTATCCATTTAGATATTGACCAACTTGAAAATGGCATATCCATTAGTCCATCAGCACTTACCTGTGACAGTTTGCGGAATCGGAATCGTTAAAAACAAACAACTAAAGTGAGAATGAAGCTAAAAAGCGATTCACAAGCAACGGGGAAGCGTATTCCTCTAGGGGACATACAAGAGGAGAAAGTAAAAGCGAGACAAAATAAAATTTAACAAAAATCGAATTTCTATAACATACATATGAATCTAAATTAATAATTTGGAGACTCTAGCTCTAAAGATGTAGGAGATATAATTTTATAACTGGTTTTCGATAAGGTTTTTGATCGATAGAAAAATAACGGGATGAGTTATCGATTTTTGTGATAAACTCGATATCCGCGTGCTATATACGGACATTTAAAAATAAAAGTTGAAGTCTCTAGCTATTATATCTTCTTAAATCGACGCGTTCAAACATACGGACAGACGGACGGACGGACGGACAGGGCTAAATCGACTCAGCTCGTCGCCCTGATCAAGAATATATATACTTTATGGGGTCTGCCACGCCTCCTTGTGCCTGTTACATACATTTCAACAAAACCATTATACCCTGATTTCCCATTTTCAATGGGTTCAGGGTATAAAAGCGTAAAATTAATTCAATTTATTTATTCACTTTTTCTCTGAAATACTCTGTTCCCATAATAATTTGGTGTATTTTTCCTTTATGTTTTCCTTAAATTTATTAAGAGAAGGCGGTGGAGCAGACCCATAAGTATGTACATATGTATATGTATATACATATATTCCTGATTAGGATACGCGATTTTCGTCTGTCTGTATGTATACGAGAGACATGTGTGTGCTTAAATAATTTTGGGTTACTATATTTTGATACAATTATGCATACCGAGATTAACTTTCAAATTTTTACTTCTCACTAAAAAGACAAAAGAAAAACCAACAATTCAATAAGCATGTATGCCAAAGGTTTTGAAATCCGTTCGTAACACAGGATATATTAAAGAAAACGTAACTTCAGTTGGACAATTGACAAGCAGCTCCTATCTCAGCTTATATATCCATTTAGGCGTGCGTATATATATAAACAAAAATAGTATATATTTCCTTGTCGAGCCAACATCTTTGTATTCGGTGACACCGACACTTCACTTTTGTAACGAAAAAGGGTAAAATTGAGACAAATAATAAAACTCTTGAATCTACGCATTTATGTGTCTACTGACGCAACTATGTGTGTAGCAAAAAGATTCGAGGGCAATTTTGAATCTATGATTCTTTAAATGTGTTGGAATTTACACAGTTACATGTATGTGTACACTTGCGTGGGGAAAACGAAAGTTGGACTATTATCATTTCCCATTTTCATAAGATTATTATTATGAAAAGCGAAACGGAACTTCTGATCTCAAATAGTATGTTTAAGGCGACGAACCGATTCCCCTAGCATGTCCGTCCGATCGATACCCATATAACTTCAGGCCAAACTGAAGGACTTCACATTTCAGATACTAGCAATGCCATTCACTGTACCACTCTATATTAATATAGATGTTCATACTACAAGCGATTTAGTTTTGAATCAGAAATTATTATTTTTATTATTACTAGACTTGCCTTTTTTTGTTTAATTTGAAGCTTGTTTATTTTTTTTTATTTTTATTTATTATTTCTTTGTTACTTGCAATACATAAAACAACAAAGGACAGTAACTTTTAGACTTACATATATGTATAAATACTTTGTGTCAGTTGGATAGCGAATACTCTAATATACCATCAAAACGCTCTGGCCCTAGAAGTGTTTTCTATTGGGCTAGAATAGGTTTTGTTATTTTTAAACAAAATTAAATTTTAAAATATATTTCTTTAAGAGCTAATAAAGTGGTTGTCATAGCGCACTCAAATTCAATTGAGAATATGTATCTCTTAATTGATATTTGACGTCATAACATTGAACTTTGAGAGGGAAAAAAACTATAGAAAGATATATATCTTAGCAGGCAATCAAAGATGAACTTTTATTCTTCATCCTTGAGAACTACGTATGCTGTTAAAAAACGTGATTATCATTCATACCTAGATATTACATGTAAGAATTTAAAATCAATATCAATAAGCTATTAAGGCTTATGTGGGTCTCTTAGCTTAATAATTGCTAATGAGCCTTATTCATTGAGTTTCATTAACAGAGGGCATGAATATACATATATATATATGTATATATATATATATATATATATATATATATATATATATACATATAGTAGCGATCAAAAATGAGTGAGGGTCTCACTATATTGTATTTTATTACGCATAAACAAATCAAAGTGAAACATTCACTCATTTTTGCTGGCTACTATATTTACTGGGTATTACTTACTTACTATACTATTCTGTCGGCGTAACTCGTAATTCATTTCGTATACGTCACACCCATTTAAAATGGGATATTGAATATGGTAAAATGTGCCGAAAGGATACCGAGTAGAGTTCTCATTTTATGTTAAAAATGTATTACAGTTTGTTTAGAAAAATGTTATGTAAACAAATGTAATTCAATGATTTTTGTATTCAGTTCAGTTTGAACCTTTCTGAGTTCTACTCAAATTTAGCATTAAGCATAGCAGCCTGATGCCTTGGGTGACGATTATCTGTCGACAAACGGCTTTAGCTATTCAGCAAGAGAGTCTATAGAAGAAGTCCTTTGGGTTCAAAAGAGAAATTCTTTCGTGTTTTGCCAGTCTGTTCCCAGTAATGGAGTGGAGTGTAATAACTGAGAGTTTTGAATTTTTTTTTTTAAAGTGGCATTATTAAACGATTTCCAAACGCACCCACACACACACACATATATATACACATATATATATATATATATATAAATATAAGGAGTTTGGAATTTTGAATTGTGTATAAAAAAAATTTTTGACGAAATACAATTCTCGTTTTTCCCAATATTCAAATTGCTTGGATCACTAATATACATATATAAATCAGTCCCAACGTCGGTTTGGGGATCAACAGCAGCGTGGGCGTCGGCCTTGTCAGTAGTGGGCCAGGCGTGAATAGCATAAGTGTTGGCATGCTGACACCGGCTATGGTAGGTGCGACAACAGTTATGCTGCCCAACTCGTCTTCGAGTTCATCATCCTCGTCTACGTCGTCCTCGCACACGCACACACACCTGCAAATGATGTCCAATAGCAATGGAAATAATGGAACAGTGACATCAATGAATGGGTCAGCTGCTGGTGCAGGTGGTGCCGGTGGTCCAGGTGGTGCTGGTGGTGCGAGTGGCACTTCCTCAACTACTCAACAGCCTTCACCTCAGGCACCGCCGACCTATGTGAATTTGTAAATAAACAAACCCACGCAGCACATCCACCGGGACAACATCGAACAAATCAATTTACACGGCAATCCAAATAGAACAGAGGCAGGTGTATGACTACGACTCTGCTAAAATGCCAGTAAATAAATCGTATATACCTTTGTACATACATAAATCAACTGAATGCAAATTTGCGTTAACTAATTTTAAATATATATTTGAATTATGTATAACTATATATAGATGTTTCCATTTTGTTTTGCTAGAGCTGTTTGTTGCTATTGTTGTTGTTGTTGTTGTTGTTGTTGCTGCTGCTATTGTTGTTGATGATGATGATGATGATGTTGTTGGTGTTGCAATGCTGCAACACTTTGTACATTATCACTTGTTGTGAACATACTCAGTTTATCGACGATTTTGTTATTTTTATTAAATGTCACCTAACATGACCGTAATGTTTTTTTTTTTTGTGTTTTTTTCCCTTTTGGTTGCTTCATTTTTTCCATTTCTTATTTTTTGTATTGCCTTTGCTTTCCATATTTAAAAAGTAGAATTTTCGTGCTGTAATTTTTTTTTTTTTTTTTTTTTTTTTTTTTTTTTTTTTTGTATTTACACACGATTTAAAATTATGCTATAAATTTAGCCTGGATGCTAAAGCTTGTCTTATAAGAAATCACATTTGACTTCAAATTATGTTCCGGATAATAAGGTATAAGGGTGGTCTGAAAACGTTTTACAAACAAATTCTTAGTTTTCGCTCTACACTGGAATACCTTTATGTCTGATCAATACGCAATTGCAACATATTCGTGATATGGAATACAAATAATGTGCAAGTTTTCATGAAATACAAATTGAATAATTGCTTTCTTATTTGCAATCAATACATGTTAATGTCTGCATGCAGTAAAACCACATAATAGCTTGTATTTGTTTTACCGCGATGCCAGTTTTGAGCTATATTACTAAAAGAAGTTGATTTTGCCATGTTTATAGATATAGATATTACATATATAGATCAAACTATTTACAATACAAACGTTGATATTTAATGTAAATGCCGAAATTAGCTTTAATATAATTTTGTGCGCTCCCTTTAGTATAGAAAGCATTATTTTTATCAGTTTCATTCCTACGAATAATTACGAATTAATTTTGTCCGTGTTCATTTTCATTTATTCAACTAAACAAATTAAAAATATAACTTCTAATATAATATCAAACATCAAAGAAGCAAATGCAAAGTGAAATAGTCTATAAAAAATAAAAATATAATACAATAAAAATATAAACTGAAATAATATTTATGTGTGTTTATTTAAGTGTTTTAAGTATTCACATTATTATTAAAAATGAATATTTATCACACATGAAGAAAATAAAGAGGATAGCAATGCATTATCGGCTTCAATATTGCTTAATAAAAAAATAAAAAAATTGTAGTAATAATATAGTTGATTTATATTCAGTTGTTTCGGATAATATTAAACAACATTAAAGAAATTTATAGATATTATGAACTAAAAATGTAATGCACAAAACAAAAATTTATTTAAAATAAATTTCAAGTTGAGTGAAAAATTAATTGAAAATCGATTTTCCATTAAAAATATAATTTTGTTTATTCACTTTCTGTACATATATATATATATATATATATATATATATGTACTGCATGAATTATGTATGATAATTATTATTTGAATTTTTTTCTGCATCTCTGTTGTGGAATGCCCTTCATATTATAATAGCTAAAGCAAATGCTTTCAATAGCGTTTATTGTCTGTAATTAACTAATAATAGTTCCTATTTTCTACCACTTTTTGATTGTACAGACGCAAAAAGAAATGCATTCGCTATATGGAGGCACTGCATGGAGACGGCCATGGGGAAGGCAGCGGCATGGACGACACTGGAAATCTAAGCCAGCTAAGCGATGATGATGATGATGACGATGAGGATCTGATGGTGAGCGGTGGCGGCGGCATTGGCAGCTCGGGTAGCGGTGATGAGATGATCGATATGAATCGGGATAAGATCGCCGACAATGAGGACACTGAGTCAATGAGTCAATCGCTGTCAAGTCCCGGATGTCTGAGCGGACTCTCTAGCCTACAGAGTCCTTCAACAACGACGAGCTTGGCCAGTCCACTTAATATGAATATGTTAACTAGTCCAATGACGCCCGTCATCAACACAACCACAAATCCGAGCAACAACAATAGCAATGTTGTTCCGCTTTCTGTTATTAATAGCAGTAGCACAGAGCAACAGACGTCGTCGGCGAGTAGTCAGTTGTTAATATCTGGGTCTGGATCTGGATCTAGTTCCGGTTCCGGTTCCGGTTCCGGTTCCAGTTCCAGTATTGGCTCAACATGTAGCATTAATAACAGCACACCGAATACCTCCAGCACTGTTTCATCATCGGTTACTGCGATAACCAACTCTGCTAATGAGCGCGCCATGATGCTTCGCAATCGATTCAGCCATCTAGGCATGGGCTTGAATCCGGATCAACTCTTCCCAGCTGCACCTGCCCCTGTCAGCAGCAGCACCAGTGCTATCACAGCTATCTCCTTGGCAACGAATAGCTTCAACTGTTACAGCAACGCGGCCATGAAGACAACGTCGGTGACGATTGCTGCTGCTACACCTGTATCAGTATCGGTATCTGCACCGGTATCTGCACCGATATCGGCATCGGCATCGGCGTCAGCATCAGCGTCTACACCTCCAGCGCTACCTACAATAAGCTTACATCGCAATCCGATTGGCGCCAATCCGCGTGACATTAACAATCCTCTAAGCATCAATCAATTGACTAAGCGCCGCGAGGATAACAATGTTGCACTACTCGAAACTCAATCGGTCTCAGCGGCTTTGGCTCACAATCCTTACACGCACTCGCATTCGCCACATCCACATCCGCACCCACAGCCACACCCCCAACAACAACCGCAACCACACCCGCACCCACACACCCACGTGCACGTGCACTCGCACCCACATCCGCATCATTCGCTCTTTAGCAGTAGCTTCAGTCAACACTTCCAGCAACGGTTAAGCAATCATCTGGCAGCCACAAGCAGCAGTAGAACCAGCAACAGCAACAGTAATAACAGCAGCAACAATCACATCGCTCCAGTTGTTCAGTCGTCCAGTGACGCCCCTACTTTAAGTATGAAGCGTCGCAATGCAACCGATCCGCCAGCAGCAACTGGCAATGGCGCGACACCCACCTCAACTGAAACTGGAGCAATAAGCGTTTCGTAGCAGTCTAGCAATAGCATATGCGGCCATAGCTATAATGTCACTCAGATTTTATCGCCTGCCGAAGATACTGTACCAACACCCACTCGAACTGAGGCGTTTCGGAGTCAGTCAGTCAGTCAGGTTTATTCGCTCTTGTTCCAGGATCAGCGTACGCCAAGTAACCAATTAGCTAAAGGGCAACAGGTAATTGGGTCCAACGTGCAATACCGTACTACGCTTCGCTCTCTTTCACTCTCTCTGTCTCTCTCTTTCTCTCTCTCTCTCTCTCTCTCTCTCCCTGTCTCTCTGTCTATCTCGCTATAATTCACCCATCATCGTCATTGCCATAGTTGTAACATAAGTAACATGTGGCCATTATTGGATAAGTGCCAAAAGTACACCATATATTCATAAATGCGTACATGTATATACATATAATTACTTAATAGACCAGCAGCCAATAACATTAATCGGCCCATTCATTATCCAAGTGTGTGCCTTAGTCCAACACACTATCTAATTCTCTGAATGCCAAGTCAAAATAACATCATCAGTATATATTAATATATGTATATGTATGTTTGTATGTTTGGAACGTCAATTGAATTCAGTCCCACGATCTATAAGGATCGAACATACCATATATGTATATCTAGTTGTATCTCTATTAGGTAACACTTTTTCACCCATACATATGCATACTACACTGCGAAAGGTGTCAGTTTAACAATAGCAGTATTAATGTTTTTTATGTTATTCTTTTTGAGGAATGTTAGTCATGAATGTATATATATATATATATATATATATATATATATATATATATATATATATATATATTATGTGTATTTATAAAAGATGAACTTACGAATTTATTATAAAAAAAAAATGGACCTGATAGCTACTACTGAAAAAGTATCCGAGTCTTTGAGTAAATATATATATATATATATATATATATACATTGGATCAGATTCTCCTTGAGGCATATAAGGTGCGATAAAGATAAAAAAAAAAGATATGCTGTTTCAGCTTTAATTAATTATCAATACTTTTCATCATAATAACACATAAAACATAACAACATTTATAAAAGGATAGTAAAGAAAGTAAACCACATATTTTCAAACGAAATAAGTATCTGGAACAAATGTATAAATTTTATCTAAACGCCACAGATGAACTTTGTTGTTTTAACCATTCCATTATTCTTAGAAGCATTAAATTAATCAGATGTTGGAGAATTTGGATGTCCACTTTTTCCCCTTCAGTAATCCGCAATATTTACAACTCCAAATGTAAGTGAAACAGACCTCAATAAATTAAAGTATTTCAATTATAGCCGAACATAGCCCACATCATTACCCTAATGTACCCTAATGTCTTATTCTCATTAGCGAAACTCAATTTAGTCTCTTTTTTCAGATGACTATTTTTTCGGGCTCCATGTGATCAATGTTTGAGTAAAATTAAGTATTATTAGTATTCTTCGTTCTTTCAATATATGTACATGCGAATTTACATGCTCATATCAAGTCGAAGACCTAATATAATCATTCTGAAAGCAAAGAAAACTGTCCCATTTACTTATTTCGTTCGCAAAACTCATCCTTATTTAGCTCACCTCATATTCATATATCTGTATATGTAAACATAAAAACAATGTGCGTTGAGCCATTGCCAATTATGAAAAAAGACTGTTAAATACTTAATTTCACAAACTGACATATACATATGTACATATTGATTGATGTGTTGTAGATGTACAAACACAAGCACATTCAATCACATACATATACACACACATTTTAAAGTCAATTGAAGTATATGCCAATCTAACGAATTACACACACACACCTCCCACTAACAACAACTTAACGGATTTAGATATGTATGTATGCATTACTATGTGAAATTTATTAAAATGGCATAATTGAAGTATGTGTGTATTCGCCTGTCAAGAGAGACGGACACATACATACATACAGTGTATGTACATACAACAAGCAACTGACTGTCACAGTCATATACACACACACAGTGTGAGATATGCACAAATAACTAGGTACAATGCCCTACAAAAGTGTGTGTAGATAGTTTATTTTGCTTATTACATTTTTCTTAATTACAACAAAATGAAACTAATGTTCAGCCACAATATTAAAGACAGAATGGTTTGAGATATAATTCTATAGGTAAAAATACATATCTATAGTCGTATATCTAGAAACTAAACACTAGCTTTAGTCTATATTCTAATCAAAAGCAAGAGCAAAGGCAAAAACAAAACAAACAAAAACAAAAAGAAAAACTTATATTTACGTTAACTATGCTTCCAATTTTCTGTGTTTTTATTTAATTGTTTACTTAGTAAAAAGTGCATATGAGAAACAGTTTTGCAATATTTACAGTTTTATTTATTGATCCTAACATCTAAGGTAATACCAAGAAGAAGAAGAAGCATTTTGCATTTGTACATGCTAAGTACATTCTAAACATTAATTTTGTAATAATATGTATGTATGTCCATAAATGCCTTTTCATTTCATTGTGCATCCAAGATACATACGTATGTACGTACAATGAAGCATATTTACATTCATATGCATGCGCATATTAATTTACATAATTGAACACGTGTTGTCACTACTCTCGCTCTCTCTCTCTCTCTCTCTTTCTCTCTTTTTCTTTCTTTCTATATAGTATATGTATATACATATGTATATGCAGGTATCCCTCGTATAACACGATAGTTACGTTCCAGAAAAATTGCGCGTTATGTAATTCCGCGTTATCTAAAACATAGTTTTCATTTGAAATTGGGGGTTATTTCCAATAGTTTTTTTTTAAATACAATACATATAAAGTAACAGATGCACATATATTTCAACTCAATACTAAAGTTCAGACTTTCATTACATATTTCAAAATTAAAAAAAAAAAATAAATAAATAAATAAATAATTTGTGCACATTAAAAAATAAACTAAAACAAATTAAAGGTTTATTAAAAACTTTATTGTTATTCTTCAAACTTCATATGGTAATTAATCTATTTCACTGTCTTCAAAGCTCTTTGCATGTATTATGTATTATTGTATTATTATGTATTTTCTAAATTTCGCGTTGTACTGAAACCTAATTTTTCCAAATCGCGTTATATCGAAACCGCGTTGTATAAGACCGCATTATACAAGGGATACCTATATATATATTGGACTGAGAGAGATTGTTGTTGTGTGTGTGTAAATATGTATTAAATATATGCACAGAAGATGAAATGGCAGCGTTAATAAATAATTTTCGTTCAATGAAAAAATAAAGTTAAAATATATTTTTAAAAGCTAATTGCAATTAATATTGGTTAATTGTTCCGTTTATATTTAATAGAACTTTTTATAAGTAAATAGATATAAATATGTATAGTTAAGAGGTTAATACAAATAAATGCGTCTAGATTTAAGGAGTATTTATATACTTATATCTATTAAATGTTATATACACCCCACTTATTATAAATACGTAGTTACATTACCTATTAAAAATCGAAGCAAACGCAAAAATAATTAAGGCATTAATAAGGATATAACACAAAAATTAATTTAGAAAACAATTTGATGTATTAAAACAATTAATGATACAAACGAATACTGATATATACAAAAATAAATAAAATGAAAAAATGTTGAAAAGAAATACATAGCTATAACTATTTATTTTCCCAGAATGAATACATCTGTGAGTATAGTCAATCTAAATATGTTTATATTCTAGCATAGTGATTTTTGGCTGTGTTTTTAGGTTTATTGATAGCTTGAAGTAGAACTCTATTTGTTAATTATGACTAATAATATATGTTTGAGCGCGTCGATTTCAGAAGATAGAGCTAGAGGCTTGAAAATTTGTGTATACCACGCGCGTATCGAGTTTTTCTTCAAAAAACGTTCATTTTTCCCGTTACTTTATTATCGATTAATTTATATATCTGCTACATCTTTTCAGCTAGAGTCGCCAAATTTTAAAAGTCGATTTATATGTACTGTATAGAATTTGTTTGGAAAAGGCGTATTTCAAGTACTAGAGACTTGTGCTTTGGCAAATACTTGCAGGTTCTAATCATAATTTGAAAGTTTCACGATAGTCTGAACTCACATCAAAAGAAAAGTTATTAAACAAGACGAATCATGGAAATAGCAGTTCCTCGAAGGGGATCTCGTAGTCGAGCAGTCTCGAGTAGAGCTTTCTTACTTGTTGAAAATGAGCGTGGTATCCAAAATCTGTGTATTCATCAAATGTATTAACACAGTATATCTAGGTCTAATAGTATTCAAATTATGCTCACAAAACAAAATCAATTTATCGATTGCTCTCGTTGAAAAAGAAATCGGATTAGTTATAGAAAAAAAATATATATGATAAACTTGTACTGCGCATTATACAATGTGTATACACACGACTATGCAACATTTCAGCTTTCTAGCTCTTATAACTTCTGAGATCGGCTTGTTCATCCGGACGGACAGGGCTATATTGACTCAGTTCGTCGCCCTGATCAAGAATATATATACTTTATGGGGTCTGCGATGATTCCTTCTGCATGCTACATACCTTTCACAAAACCATTATACCCTGATTTCCCATTTTCAATGGGTTCAGGGTATAACAAGTAAGAAAGCTCTAGTCGAGACTGCTCGACTACGAGATCCCCTGAACCCTTCGAGCAATAGTTATTTCAATACTTTTTAGCGTCTCTTTGCTTATACAAATACGCACATACACACGCAAACACACATACATAGACACAAATAGGCGCGCACGCATGGGCTGCAGTGTGGGCTTACTATGGGATCTTAATTGTGTAATAACTTTTTTTGTGGACGTACGTTCTTCATGAAACTTTTAGATTGTGTTTATATCATTAATATGCGTGTATGTGCCGAAGCTCAACTCTCTAGTACTTGAAATACGCCTTTTACAAACTTGCTGGAGAGGAGGTGGATAGAAGGGTGGGGGTGAAATTGAAGAATAATCGAAATTCTATAACGTAAATATAAATCTACATTTAAAATTTGGATACTCTAGCTCTAAAAATGTAGGAGATATAATTTTATAACTGTCTTTCGATAAGGGTTTTTATCGATAAAAAATAACGGGATGAGTTATCGATTTTTGGTGATAAACTCGATATGCGCGTTGTATATACGGTCATTTTAAAAAAAAGTTCAAGTCTCTAGCTTCTATATCTTCTGAAATCGACGCGTTCAAACATACGGACGGACGGACAGACAGACGGACAGGGCTAAATCGACTCAGTTCGTCGCCCTGATCAAGAATATATATACTTTGTTGGGTCTGCCACGCCTTCTTCTCCCTGTTACATACTTTTAACAAAACCATTATACCCTGATTTCCCATTTTCAATGGGTTTAGGGTATAAAAAGCTATTTGAATTATTAGTGGTTGTGGCTCGTATCAGTACAGTCTTTGCTTTTGATGTTATTTTTGGCAGCGCATTCAACTTAACAGCCCAATTTTAGTAGTTTTTTATAAGAGTAGTACTTTTTTGTAAAACCGCTTTTTCGAAACTCCACTTGAAGATGCCCTGAGCCCGCCGAAGAGATATTCCAATCACCGTACGCCTTTTTCATAGCCAGCATGATTTCACTGGTGGAGTTGGGAGTTTAGGACGGTAAATGTATGTGGTTTGTGTATCTATCAATTATCTATCATTATAAATATAGATTACCGGAGCTGACATGGTCGCGCCAAAAACAGCTTTCTTATGGTTTTTATATCCTGAACCCATTTAAAATGAGAAATCGGAATAATAATGCGTCTTATTTGTCGTAGGTATATCTGCCATATCTTATTGATTTTGGTATGTCACTACAGTTGGCATATTAGATATATTCAAAATTTCAAGCCTATAGCACTAAATATATGTGAATTTGTGAAGACTCGAAAAGTTAAGAACCGATTTGCCACTCACCCAATAGACGTTAATTTGTTCATACTTAGAAGACGTCTCGAGTAACATAAGTGCAAAGGACTTAAAGTTTCTTGCTAGCATGCTGTAAGTGAGATAAACTTTTCCTTTTTACCACGCCTCCAATGGGCGAAACAAACTGAAGAGTTCAGGGGATCTCGTAGTCTAGCGGCCTCGATTAGAGCTTCCTTACTTGTTACTGTTTGCTTTTGGGTTTCATGTCGACAAGAAACTTTAAAACCTCCTTAATGAGCGTGAGTGTCAACGGTGTTAAAAAATAATGGATATGAAATGTAACCATGAACTGTGAACTATGGATGAGTACTAGGATTTCGCAAGAGAAGCATGCGGTCTGGCAGGTGTTAAAATTGGGCTCTTTTAAGTCTGTAGTCTGGAAGGATCAGGAGTGTCAAGTGAAATGATTGTGCAAGTGGATGTGGATGAGCTGAAAGCCTAGAGCTCTGTTTGATGGAAGAGTCTTGAATTTTTATACCCTGAACCCATTGAAAATGGGAAATCAGGGTATAATGGTTTTGTTAAAATGTATGTAACAGACAGAAGGAGGCGTGGCACACCCTATAAAGTATATATATTCTTGATCAGGGCGACGAACTGAGTCGATTTAGCCCTGTCCGTCTGTCTGTCCGTCCGTCCGTCCGTCCGTCCGTCTGTCCGTCTGTCCGTATGTTTGAACGCGTCGATTTCAGAAGATATAAGAGCTAGAGACTTCAAATTTTTTTTTAAAATGACCGTAAATACAGCGCGCATATCGAGTTTATCACAAAAAATCGATAACTCATCTCGTTATTTTTATTATTTTATCGATACAAAACACAGTTATAAAGGTATATCCCCTACATCTTTAGAGCTAGACTCTCCAAATTTTAAATGTAGATTCATAAGTACGTTATAGAATTTCGATTTTTGTTTAATTTCACCCCCCACCCCTATATCCACCCCCTCACCCATAAGTTTGTAAAAGGCGTATTTCAAATACTAGAGACTTGAGTCATACACGCATATTAATGATACAATACAATACAACACAATACAATACAATCTAAAAGTTTCATGAAGAACGTACGTCCACAAAAAAAATTTTTAAACAATTAATTTCCCATGGGAAGCCCTCAATGCAGCCCATTTGTGTTTTTGCGTGCGCGCCTATGAGTGTCTATGTATGCTATGTGCTGTTGCTCGAAGGGTTCAGGGTATCTCGTAGTCGAGCAGTCTCGACTAGAGCTTTCTTACTTGTTTATTGACATATTTGAGGTTAAAGACCTTTAGTGATGGTGTAATCATTGGCATATTGGCATATGGAAAACCAATGAAAAGTCGTAAAATACATGGTAAGAGGTAAGGAGCAGCCGTTCTCCAAATGGAGCATCCGTATCTCAATATAGGTTGAATAAATGATTTGTGAATTGTGACTTTGGAATATAAAGGAGTGGCAAAGCGGAAAATGTATTTTCCGATATATCAAGTATGTATGTACATACATACATACATAGGTAGTTGAAGAGCTAGAAAGCTAAGATTTGGAATTTAGATCCGTCTCGACCCAAGATCAACGGGGGCAAATAGGATAAAAGTGTATCTCCTAGAGTTTTAAAGCTAGAACGCTAAAAAATAATTGTTAAATCGAAATTGCACATCGAGAAATACCGTATAATTTTCATATTTTTTGAGCGTAATCATTCAAGTTTTGCAGTTGCGTTACCGTTAGCACCGAAAATCTGTCCAAAAATGAGGTGTCTACGGCTAATAGAGGCGTGGCAATCGGCATTTGTAGTGCCAAGTTGCGACACTTATTTTCATGAGCCATCTATGTATATAAAAACAAGTAAGAAAACTCTAGTCGACTCTGCTCGAGTAGGAAATCCCCTAAACCCTTCGGAGAACTGATATTTCAATAATTTTTTGCGTCTTTCTGGTTACAAAAGAAACACATACGTACAGGCGGACACACATAGACACGCACGCAAAACACGCATGGGCGTGTTCTCCTGTGAATGTATATGGGCAATTCTCTAGTGGCGAATGTGACAATCCAAACATCCTGCACACATACATACACATGCATCCGTCGCACGCAAAGGCCCGCGCTCTGCTAACTGGGCAGTAAGCAGCGACTGCGCTTGGGCTGCGCTGCAGTGTGGGCAATATTATGAGAATTTATTTGTTGAATAATTTCGTTTGTAGACGTACAATCTTAATGAAACTTTCAGAGCGTAATCATAATGTGTAAATGTGTGTACATTCCAAAGCACAAGTCTCTAGTACTTAATATACGTTTTTTACAAATTGTGGCCGAAGGGGGCGTGGTATCCAAAATAAGTAAATTACAAAATGAGTGTATCCATCTAATGTATATGTATACACAGTAAATCTGAAGTCTCTAGGCTAAATAGTGTTCAAATAAGGCGGAAAAAACAATATCAATTTATCGATTATCCTCGATAAAAAAGATATCGAATGAGTTATCGAAAAAATATGATAAACTCGTACTGCGTATGGTATACACGAGTATGCAAAATACAAAATTTCAGCTCTTGTAACTTCTGAGATCGACGCACTCATACGGACGGACGGACAGACGGACAGGGCTATATCGACTCAGCTCATCGTCCTGATCAAGAATATATATACTTTATCTGCGGGTCTGCGATGATTCCTTCTGTCTGTTACATACTTTTCACAAAACCAATATACCCTGATTTCCATTTTCAATGGGTTCAGGGTATAAAAAACGAATGCCAAAATGTTTTTTTTATTTTGACGAATAGTGAATCTTTTAGCTCTTGATTAGCTCTATAATTGGTGCTAAATCTGATTTTAGGCAAATGTTAGTTATCAAGACAAAAACCCAAGAGGTTCGCAGGCTACAAAAAGTGTAAGTCGCTTGTTAAATGAACAGTTCAACTTGAGATTATAGCGAAACCTTAAGTGACAAGTTATTACGAATAATTTTTAATTATTAGAAATTGGCACATCTTTACAATGTTTTTTATTTGATTCAAAAATATTGAGTAGGTTTTATACCCTGAACCCAATGAAAATGGGAAATCAGGGTATAATGGTTTTGTTAAAAGTATGTAACAGGGAGAAGGAGGCATGGCAGACCCCACAAAGTATATATATTCTTGATCAGTGCGATGAGCTGAGTCGATATAGCCCAGTCCGTCTGTCCGTATGTTTGAACACGTCGATTTCAGAAGATATAATAGCTAGAGACTTGAACTTTTTTTATTATATATATAGTGCGGATATCGAGCTTATCACCAAAAATCGATAACTCATCCCGTTATTTTTTTATCGATAAAAAACCTTATCGAAAGACAGTTATTAAATTATATCTCCCACATCTTTAGAGCTAGAGTCTCCAAATTTTTAATGTAGACTCAAATGTACGTTATATAATTTCGATTTTTGTTAAATTTTACCCCCCACCCCTATATCCACCCCCTCACCCATAAGTTTGTAAAAGGCGTATTTCAAAGACTTGAGCACATACACGCATATATAATATATAATGATATAAACACAATCTAAAAGTTTCATGAAGAACGTACGTCCACAATTAGGCTCCCATAGTAAGCCCACACTGCAACCCATGCGTGTTTATGCGTGCTCACCTATGTGTCTCTATGTATGTGGGTTTGTGTGTGTATGTGTGTGTTTGTATAAGCAGAGAGACGCTAAAAATTATTGAAATGGCTGTTGCTCGAAGGGTTCAGAGGATCTCGTAGTCGAGCAGTCTCCACTAGAGCTTTCTTACTTGTTAATTTTATAAAAATGTTTCCTTCCGTGTTATCAATGCCTATTAAGCCTATTTGTATATACATGTACATACATAGATGGCTCGCACATATAATAATCGCAATTTGATACTACATATACGCATATATATACCAAATTTCAGATCTCTAGCATCATAAGTGCCTAAAATATAGCAAAATTTTAAAAATCACGATATCTTCAGGTGCGATTTGACACGCCCTTAGTAGGCGTAAAAATAACATTTTTTCTTCAGTCATTATAGAATCATAACATTAGCTCACGTGCGAAATTTCAACTTTCTAGCTTTACGACTTTCGGAGATACAGTTTTATCCGATTTGCCACGTCACCAAATAATTAATAAATTAAATTGAATTATAAATATATAAGTTATTAAACAATTAAGTTTCCATGGTAAGACCACACAGCAGCCCATTCGTGCTTATGCGTGCGCGCCTATGTGTGTCTATGCATGTGTGTGAGTGTGTTTTGTAAACAGAAAGACGCGAAGAATTATTAAAATATCAGTTCTCCGAAGGGTTCAGGGGGTTTCCTAGGCGAGCAGTCTCGACTAGAGCTTCCTTACTTTTTATACCCTGAACCCATTGAAAATGGAAATCAGGGTATAATGGTTTTGTGAAAAGTATGTAATAGCCAGAAGGAAGCATCGCATACCCAATAAAGTATATATATTCTTGATCAGGGCGATGAGATGAGTCAATATAGCCCTGTCCGTCCGTCCGTATGAGCAAAAGGATCTCAGAAGTTATAAGAGCTAGAGAGCTGAAATTTGGAATGCATACTCGTGTATACCATAGGCAGTACAAGTTTATCTTATTTTTTCGATAACTCACCCGATATCGTTTTTATCGAGAATAATCGATAAATTGAGCACGTTTTTACAGCCTAATTTGAACACTATTAAACCTGGAGACAGATTTACTGTGTATATACATTTGATGGATACACACATTTTGTAATTTACTTATTTTGGATACCACGCCCCCTTCGCCCACAATTTGTAAAAAACGTATATTAAGTACTAGAGACTTGTGCTTTGGAATGTACACATTTACACATTATGATTACGCTCTGAAAGTTTCATTAAGATTTTGTACGTCTACAAACAAAATTATTCAACAAATAAATTCTCATAATATTGCCCACACTGCAGCGCAGCCCAAGCGCAGTCGCTGCCTACTGCGCAGTTAGCAGAGCGCGGGCTTTGCGTGCGGGTGGATGCATGTGTATGTATGTGTGCAGAATGGATCATCAGCATGGAGAGTTCAGGGTATCTCCTAGTCGATCGGTCTCGACTAGAGTCTTCTTAGTTGTTTACATTTGAATTTGAAAAATTGCATGGTTGTAATGCAAATATTAGTATAATTATAAATATGTATGTAATAGATTTGTAGCGATTTATTTATTTGTGTATATATTATGAAACATACTGTATTTAATTAAAAGATCAAGGTTCCAATTGGTATGTCAGAGTTTTCTTGCTTCTCAATTATATTTTGTAATAAAGGCCAGATGTATAATATTCTTATTTATACATACATTTAAGTATATAATAAGTAGATTGAACTATTATTATCTTTTATAATTTATCTTATTCTTTTGTTCTTGCACATTTGAAAAATAGTCACTTATATTCAAACTTCATTGCTGAAACAAATTAGTTGTATGGTGTGTGAAATAAAAAGAATGATTTTAAGTTATAGTCAGAGAGCCGAAAACTTTTAAACATGCCAGATATTTACAATATTGCTGTTTAAATTTATTCACTTATATTTCGTTTAGAGTTTAATTAATTTTTATTATTATTGCAATATTTTACAATTATCTTGCAGAATCAGAGTCTCAACAGCCAGAGCGACAAACCATTTAATACATGTATGCATTTAAATCCCATAGTTTAACATAAAATATTCTGTTCTAAGAAATTTGCACTTTAATTAAAATGTTTTAAAGCCTTACATTATAAGAGTACATATAATAAACGTTTTACATAATTTTAATATTACTTGTTATTCATTGGAACCGAACAAATATATATATATATATATATATATATATATATATATATATATATATATATATATATATATATATTTACAATTGTGATATAGCTCAATTTGTTATAGTTGGCTTACTTCCATATAACTACAGCTAGAAGAAACGCCTCTGATGAAGAAATATGCATGCAAAATTACTTAACATATTTGCTATCCATTAATATTTTATTGTTTTTTGTAGTTAATATATAATAATATAATATATTTATATAATATATTTATATAATATAATGTATATAATTGTGTATACTATACTATTATTCGAGAGGTAATTATGTTTTTTATGTTTATGATTTCTATTAAGAACGGTTTGTAGATACCAGAAATAACTGCTCTTTAAATAATAACACCAATGATTGATTTTATACATAAATATAATGAAAAAGAAATATACATAATAGCAATGGATATTATATATATCCGCTGATACTATGGACTTGTATAGATGCATCAACGGACTTATATTTATCGAATACATTATTTTCCGATATCAAACAAAATAAATTGAATCATGCGACTGTGGACTTGGTTCTTCGCAAAGCTACGAAGCTGTCATCAGATGCTGGACGTTAAAATATATATATATATATATATATATATATATATATATATATATATATAATCAGAGGATTTAAAACCAGCCGCCACTTCCTAGCTTTGAGCTAAGTCCGCCAATGCCTTTGCCTAGCAGATTTCCAACACGGCCAGCTACCACATTGGTAACAGCCGCTGCTTGAGCGGCTCCAATCTTTGGCTTTGGCATGCTGCGCGATGCATGGGTACCTGACTCTCCACCCTCGTTGCCGTCGTCTTCATCGCCATTACGCATATCTTCGCAATTTCTATAAGTTGCAAGCAAACATAATCTTAGGTTAATGTCCCTTATTTTCGACTGTGACTACGTGGCTACTTACAGCTCTCCATCGGCTACATCAGGCATAGACAGCGCACAAGTTGCCTCTTCGGCAGTCATTCGTTGTATTACTGTCTGATATGCTTTTGAATTTAGCTTGTCCTCAAGCACACCTTGCAATTCAAAGTCCGAATAAATTTTCTGGTTTAAAATACATAATACAGTAGATTTAGTAAAGTCAAATCTAAATTAAAATCGAAAAATTTTAAATGGTAAGTTATTGATTCAAAAATTATTTCTTCATAGTGTTATATTTATTTAACATATCTGAAAAGAAACTAGATAACAACTATGCGGAAAATGCATTTTCCGATATACCAGAAACCATGTTAGTTGAAGAGCTAGAAATTTGGTATGTAGATCCGCGTCGACCACCCAAGTTCAACAAGCTATGGCGGATATATCTACGCCCATTGGGGGCGTGGCAAATCGGATAAAACTGTATCTCCGAAAGTCATAAAGCTAGAAAGTTGAAATTTTGCACGTGAGCTAATGTTATGATTCTATGACTGATGAAAATTTTTTATGTTTACGCCCACTAGGGGCGTGGCAAATCGGACCTGAACAAATAGTGATTTTTCAAATTTTGCTATATTTTAGACACTTATGATGCTAGAGATCTGAAATTATATATATATATAAGTTATATATATATATATATATATATATATATATATATATATATATATATATATATATATGCGGGGCGACAACCCAAGTCCAACGAGCTATGGTGGAGCTAGAAGCTTCAAATTCGGATAGTTGAGTTACTGCACTGACTCTAAAACAATCAGGATATCTGCCTAGATTAAATGAACATGCTCTTTCGTCGGAAAACAGATCATTTCCAGCCTTTGACTGGATATTGCTGCAGTATACCATAAGGGATCAATACCCCAGAGCTTTTCAGGGATTTAAACCAAGCCGTTCTGCCCTGGTCTTCGCAAAGTCCGGACCTTAACGAAGAGAAATGTTTGGGTTTTCATGAAAACTAAGAAATTATTCATCAAGGACAAAAAACGGGATGATACCACCCAAATTTGGTCAAAAATAACAATTGACTTTGCCCGATCCGTGGTGGCATCAATTCCAGCCAGACTTCAGGCTGTAGGTAACACAAAAAAGGTGAATAGCTAAAATAAGCCCTTTGTTATATAAAATCAAAATCCAAAAAATATTTCATTAAATAATAACAATAAACATTGCTTAAGTTTTGTGTAAATACATAAGACGCAAAAAAAATGTGTGTAAATACTTTTGACAACCCTAAGTAATTTTTCTTTTTGCTATATTTTATGAACCTGTACCGTTATTTTATTAATTTCTTTTGCCGATCGCTTCTACACAGAATAAGCTTTGTGACACAAAAGCTGTTTTTTTCAAAAACAGCGAACAACAACAACAAAAAAAGCTCTTGAAGCTGAGCATGCAGAAAAATGCTCGGTGTGTAAATACTTTTGACCACCTCTATATGTTGATGGGGTATGTCATGTTCTAATTATTTCTATTGCTCTCAGAAGTTTCATATGTGAATTCGTATCTAATTACCTTAATAATATGAGAGATAGACGTGACCTGGGCATAGTGTAGGGAGTGATCCAGACGTTCTGATAGCCAAGTGGAGAGCATATTTACTTGCTGAGAGTACCAGTGCTCGAAGAAGTTTAGTGTCCATAGATCATCGCCGATTTTACCACGTATTTGATCCATATTATTTCGAAAAAAATTCACATATCCTTGTCCAAGATCCTTTCCAGAGCTCGAGACATTGGTAAAACTAAGAATTGATCCAATGAGACTGCCCTCGTCGTAACGCCCTAACTTCGACAAAGTCGACTCTAGCACTGACATAAGTTTTCCACTTAATCCTTGTGTCATGGCTACATTCGCTTTGTCAATTTGCTCATCGATTCTTGCATGGAATTTGTACTAAAAAATTTAATAATTAATAATAATAATTATAATATTGTACGTATGTGTCTCCGTGTGTGTGTGCGAATGTCTCACTTACCAGATCGATACCGTCAATGGTAGTTAACTTAAAGCTTTGATTTTTAGCATCTAATATCACATTTACCATAGCGCACATCTCTGTTGGTATTATATAATCGGTCGATATGAAGGCAATATTTTTCTTTAACCACGACTGAAACGACGAATCCGTTCGCTGTATACACTGTTCAATCATATCCACGGCCATCATCTTAAGTCGCTGCTCCAAATGCTGTCGGAACTCGGCGTCTGGCCAATGCAGATCTCTAATAAAAGATTGCAATGCATCCAATTTCCAGAATAAATCTTCCGATGTTGCACAACCATTTCTGTGCAATCAAATAAGTAAATCATCGATATGACATTAATACATTAATATAATGTCATTTGATATTTTTTAAGTGTAAATGGAATAGACAAAGGCATTTTGCAATATATATTCAATACATCAATTTATTAAATAATCATTTATTATATATATTATTAGAGTGATCTGCGCTACAGTACTTTGCTAAAATATGATTATCAGATAATTTATTGTGGTTAGTACTTGGAACACATTATTGATCTGGTAGTAGGTAACTAACCAGCGATTCAGTAGGTAGTATTCTCAATTTTAGTAGCCAATTTGATATTATATTCTTGTTTTCATATATGAAATGCTATGAAATATTTAGAATAACAAATTTAGCCCAGATGTACACGTATCACATATCCCTGATAGCCTAATTTGCAATTTTGTTTGAAATGCTCACTACTATCAGAACGCATAACTTTTATAATAATATGATATAACTACAAATATTGGCGAGTAACTTCAATTATAAGCAAGCAAATGCAACTACAAAAATTTGAATAGGGATGCTTAATCTACATTTAATTGCTAATGCTAATGAAAAGGTGTTATATTGGCATGGTAATTAATTGATCGATTGAAGATAATTATAGATAAAAAGCGCACGCATAATGAGAGTTATATATGAAGAGCTTAGCGAATGAATATACTGTTTAGTCATTCCAAATTGATTTAATCTTGTATTCAACTCTAATTTCAATTATGAGATCAATAACACCCATTCAAAAATGAATAATGAGCAGATTCCTTTAAAAAATCTATATACAAATAAGACTTTTCGAGACATGAGCGATGTCTATCAACTATCTAATAGTAAAATATATTGTTATGTGTCAGATTTGTTATTTTATTTAAAAACTTTAGCTTATATACCTTGCGAGGCTAACGGACATGATGTATTTATATGTATGCATGTATCAGAAGCATTAAATAGTCTTGATTACCTCTTTTAATCTCTTTTGCTAAACAGTATACTTTCACCACTGACAATTTCTGACATCTAACATTCTATAGCAAAATTAGTGGGGCCCACCCCAAATTACAGATGAAAAACATTTTTAATACTCATTCACGAAAGTGGATTAGAATATTGGTTTTGTGCAATGTCCGTCTTGCTGTCCGTCCGTCTGTACGTCTGTCCGACTATCCATTTGTCCATATGAACGCAGTTCATTTCGCTTTTGAAGCTAGAAACTTGATATTTTAAACACATACTCGTGTTTAGAGCCGATTTATAAAGTCTTATAATTTTCCGACCACCCAAGATTACAAGCTATGTGGATATATCGGATGAAACTGTATCTCCTAGAGTTTTAAAGTTAGAACGTTAAAATTTCGTGTGTGAGCTAACGTTATGATTTTACAAAGACTGAAAAAATAATATGTCTACGCCCACTAGGGGCATAGCAAATCGTACCTGAAGAAATACTGATTGCTTAAATTCCGCTATATTTTGGGCAGTATTGATGCTAGAGACCTGAAATATGATATATATACCATTTCTACTCGGGCTGACCACCTAAGCCCAAAAAGCTAATTCGGATATATGTCCTCAAACAGGGGGCGTGGCAAACCGCAAAAGCTTTTATTTCCTAAACTATAAGAGCTAGAAGCTTCAAATATAAGAGTAGGTTACTGTTAGCTCGTTCTAAGAACTGGGATAACCCAGGTATCTACTACCAGTAGGGGCGTAGCATATCGAGAAAAACAGCATTTTCTTCTAATTGAACTAAATTTAGCTACTAAATTGCTGATGGGATGTGAATGAGTATTCCGCAACGTTCTTACTTGTTAGAAATTACTGAAAACAAAACAAGATCTTTATTAAACGCAAAAAGGTTATGTTAAAACTTAACAGAAATTACAGAGGTCACAGAAATATGATTGATTGCATTGGCAAATAAAAAATAACGATTTATATCGTAAACACGTAGGCCTTGTTTTTTAGGAGCTACTCAAGTTTGAGGAAACTCTTAGAAAGTCGGAAAATATTGATTTTCTATTTTAATGAAATGTTTTTGCTTTTGGATCGTTTAGGAATACTGTGCAGTCGGTAGCACCCGACAGCACCGTTTTTATTTGTTATTTGTTTGTCCAGAAAAAGCGCTCATTATTATATTCGGGAATACTTAGTGCTATATATAAACATCACTATAATGTACATATATAATATATAATGTAATTAATGTACATATATATATATATATGTATATATTGTGATGTATATATATATATAATACTAGGGCTCATTGATGTGCTTGCGTTGTGAAATTATGCAGTAAATATGCATTGTATTCTTATTATTGGTAATTAAAAAATGTACATTGATCATCATTGTCATGTATTGTCGAATTTTACTAGTGAGAAATTAATTAATATATGAATTATGCTAAATCTACGTCGTGTTCTAGTTAAATCAATTCTCGAAGCAGCAACAAACACAACAAAATGCAAAGAGAACATATTTTGGAGTATGTTATATAGAGGCACTAATGGTAAAAACCTCGTTTCGTCAACACCACCCGCTGCAGCCGCCGCAGCAGCTGTGCATTTCGATAGCTTCGGCACATAAAAATTGATTTGCTCTTTCTTGCCACTCAGCAGGGCCGCAGGATTAAGAGCAGCCGTGTTTAAAGCCTGGGCGGCATTATTTAATGCAGCTGGATTCAAGGCGGCGTTAATCCTAAATTTTCAGCACAAATATGAAAATAGAAAATAGAAAAAGTGAACGGCACACGTTTCAATAGCTAAATAATGATTGAAGGCAAAAAGATGATGAAAAATGCAAAGAGAGAGAGAGAGAAAGAGAGATGAGCAAACAGAGATAAACATAAAATGAGGCAGAGAGAGAGAGAGAGAGAAAGAGAAAGAAAAAGAGAGAGCTCTATCTCTAGAGAGGAGGATAGTAAAGAGAGAGAGTATAGATAGAAGAAATCGATATATATTGTTTTGTTATGCTTAAGACTCCAATTCCGACCGTAAAGACTTCCGTATTGGCTCAGCAACTGGATTTTCTAAAAAAAATTTCCAATGAAATTTCGCAGAGGACCATTTTAATTTTGTTTTTATACCCTGAACCCATTGAAAATGGAAATCAGGGTATAATGGTTTTGTGAAAAGTATGTAACAGGCAGAAGGAATCATCGCAGACCCCATAAAGTATATATATTGTTGATCAGAACGATCATCTGAGTCGATATAGCCCTGTCCGTCTGTCCGTCCGTCCGTATGAGTGAGTCGATCTCAGAAGTTACAAGAGCTAGAGAGCTGAAATTTTGTATGCACACTCGTGTATACCATACGCAGTACAGGTTTATCATATTTCTTCGATAACTCATTCAATATCTTTTTTATCGAGGATAATCGATAAATTGATATTGTTTTTTCAGCCTTATTTGAACACTATTAGACCTAGAGACTTCAGATTTACTGTGTATATACATTTGATAGACACACACATTTTGTAATTTACAGATTTTGGATACCACGCCCCCTTCGCTCACAATTTGTAAAAAACGTATATTAAGTACTAGAGACTTGTGCCTTGGAATGTACACACATTTACACATTATGATTACGCTCTGAAAGTGTCATTAAGATTTTGTACGTCTACAAACAAAATTATTCAACAAATAAATTCTCCTAATATTGCCCACACTGCAGCGCATCCTAAGCGCAGTCGCTGCCTACAGTTAGCAGAGCGCGGGCGTTTGCGTGCGGGTGGATGCATGTGTATGTATGTGTACAGAATGATTGGAACATCAGCATAGAGGGTTCAGGGTATCTCCTAGTCGAGCAGTCTCGACTAGAGTCTTCTTACTTGTTTATACCCTGAACCCATTGAAAATGGAAAATCAGGGTATAATGGTTTTGTTGAAATGTATGTAACAGGCAGAAGGAGGCGTGGCAGACCCCACAAAGTATATATATTCTTGATCAGGGCGACGAGCTGAGTCGATTTAGCCCTGTCCGTCTGTCCGTCCGTCCGTCTGTCCGTATGTTTGAACGCGTCGATTTCAGAAGATACATATAAGAGCTAGAGACTTGAACTTTTTTTTAAATGTTTGTCCGTCCGTCCGTCTGTCCGTATGTTTGAACGCGTCGATTTCAGAAGATACATATAAGAGCTAGAGAATTGAACTTTTTTTTAAATGACTATATATACATATATATATATGAGAATGGGGATTTCGGATGAAGTTATTTTGAGTCAAACGGGAGTATCACTTACCCTTTGCTCTCCCAGCGTTCTTTCTCGAAACCCTTGTGTATCGATTGAGCTATCGAGGATTCCATGAGATCTACGTATCTCACCACCAATGGAGCAAACGTGTCACGCAGGTGCTGATGAAATCTTCCATTTCGCAAATTATCTGAAATTATCAACAGTCAAGCTATATTTATGTATAACTATGCTCGTCAGACCGTATGAAGGACACGATTTAACCACAAATACTAGAACTTGGAACTTCAAATATAAACAAGAGTCGCGACTGCTCGACTAGGGGATCCTCTGAGGCACATTTACATTTAAAGAATTTATTCGAATTATTCTAATCTATACCCTTGAGTGCGGCTGTCTTCAACAAAAATTAGAGCATTTAGAAAGTGATATTGTGTGTGTTTGCCGAATCACAAGTCTGTAGATCTCGAAATACTTCTTTTTATACCCTGAACCCATTGAAAATGGGAAATCAGTGTATGATGGGTGTGTGAAAAGTATGTAACAGGCAGGAATCATCAAACCCCATAAAGTATATATATATATTCTTGATTAGGGTGACGTGCTTAGTCGATATAGCCCTGTCGGTGTATCCGTCTGTGCGTCTGTCCGTATGAGTGTGTCGATCTCAGAAGTTATAAGAGCTAGAGATCTGAAATTTTGCATGTAGACTCGTGTATACAATACGTAGTACAAGTATATCATATTTTTTCGATAACTTATTCGATATCTTTTTATCGAGTATAATAGATAAATTGATATTGTTTTTTAAGCCTAATTTGAACACTTTTACCGCAGATACATATATGTATATACATTCGAATACGAAGACCTTGCAATTTACCACAAATTTGTAAAAAAACGTGCATGTACATATGTATGTATGTGTGAATAAAAGTGCAGAATGATTAGAATATCAGTTTGGAGGGTTCAGGCTATCTCATAATCAAGCAGTCTCGACTAGAACCTTCTTACTTATTATACCCTGAACCCATTTTCATGTTTTTGTTTAAAAAATGTAACAGGCAGAAGGAGGCGCGGCAGGCCCACAAAGTATATATATTCTTGATCAGAGCGACGAGCTGAGTCGATTTAGCCCTGTCCGTCTGTCTGTCCGTCCGTCCGTCTGTCCGTATGCTTGAACGCGTTGATTTCAAAAGATGTAAGAGCTAGAGACTTGAAATTTTTTTCCGTAGGTTTGTGTATACCACACGCATTTTGAGCTTTTCTTCAAAAATCGATCAATTTTCTCATTATTTTGTTATTAAAAATTAAAAACATTATCGAAAATCAGTAATAAATTTATATCTGCTACATCTTTAGAGCTAGAGAAATTTTAAATGTATACTTATATGTACTTTAAATAATTTCGATTTTTAATATAATTTACCCCCTCCCTTCTATCGAGTTTGTAACATGCGTAAATAGAAAAAAAGCGAATAATTATTAAAATATCAGTTGCTCGAAGGGTTCAAGGAATCTCTAGTCCAGCAGGCTCGACTAGAGCCAACTTACATGTTTTTAAATTGGGGCGAATGGTATGGTATCCAAAATATGTTTATTTATATTAAATTTCAACTCGTATGCATATATATGGGTCGGATTGGATGCAATATGTTTGACACCAAACAAATACCGGGCTCCAAGATCAGCACCTAAAATCAACTATGAGCTATGGCGATGGCAGTGTCATGGTTGGTTCTAAATTACGACATCGGGAGGTGGAAACTTAGATTTCATAGATGGTAATATGAATATAAATATCTTTTTAAAAGAGAATTTGCTCCAAAATGACAAAGAAACGGTGTCTGGGCGTTCCCGATTTGATCAGGTTAATTACCCAAAATATAAATCGGGTATTGTCCAGTCCTGCAACTGTCCAAATGTGGCCAATCCACTAGCCCAAGGGTCACAGCTAAAAGTTATAGAAAATTTGTGGGCAAAAATGTGCGTGGCCGTTCGGAAAAGCTCAATATCTAATAAAGATGACATAAAACCGGCCCTATTGGAAAAATGGTCAAAAATCTCCAGCGAAGTCACCCGAAAATTGTTAAACTCGATGGTATCACGCTTAAAAGAGGTGATAAAAAAAAAGAAAGTGAAACCAAATACTAATTGCACGAAATTAGCTTTGATATGGAAAAAGCCAGCTATTTTAGTTTTCTTTAGTTTTTAATGTTATTTGTTAAAACACAAAAATAATGAACTGCCTCAATACATAATGAATCACTAATAAATAACACCTAATTTTTTTTGATATTTTTACTTGTTTTGCGGGAATAAGGTTTTAAAAATGTACTGACCGCTGCACGAAATAAGGTGTGAGCCACTGTACATATAAGCATACAAATGTACATATGTTTTGAGGAAGTTAAATATTTTGAAACAGTTAAAATAAACATAAATTGCGCGCTCTGGAGTCGAAGCCGAGACTTCTCGCTGCTATTAACAACTTGCTATTAATAACTTAACAACACTTCGCTTTTGAAAATTATGATGCCAAAACTGAAATAGAGATTGATTCTAACAGTTCGTAATGCGATTCTAAGAATATGCTGTAATAAGTTTGAATGTGTGTGTGCACACGCGTTTGTTAATTGGCCAAAGTTTTTGTTAATTTATTAACGTCGATTGACTTAACGGAATTTAATGAAACTTTCAGCATATCTACACATTCTACACATTCCATTATACCCTGATTTCCTATTTTCAATGGGTTTAGGGTTTAAAAAATACAAATAAATAAAAGCTTTTTTAGATAATCAGACGATGGTTGGGAGTACAACAGTATACTTTGTAAATTCTATGTCTCTTCATAAAATTGATTCGGATTGATCAATGGATGTTACATAGACCAAATAATCTATTAGTACTTCGCCCCAGATTATATATGACTTAATGCTCGTACACTTACCATCAGATCTTAAATAATCATTAAGTATTTGAAACAATGGGAACGAGTCCCATGTATCTGGTGCTTGCTCGGACAAAACTCGATCCATGTCCACTGCGAATAGAGACCAGAATATTTCCGCATGCTCAACTAGTAGATCGCTGAACCAAGCAAATGCCTATATAGAGGATTATACAAAACAAATATTAAATGAAATAAATTATCTGTATGTATAATATAATAATATATTATATATAATATGTATACTTAGAGCTTTCATTTACATATAAATAATAGTTAAAATATGTATATATATACATATACTATTTATATATAAATAAAAGCTCTACGACGTTTTTTTAGAAATAAAAGGAGTAGATGACAACGAGAATTAAAGCAATCGTTTTTAGCAGGTGCATATATGTATGTATTTAGTATATATTTAAGTTTACATTATAAGATTTTAAAGGAATCAAAAATATACTTGTTATATTAAGATAGTGTGTAAAACTGAAACTGTTATAGCTTTAAATTAGCTACACTGGTCTGCATAATTATTTTTAAACAAACACGAAAACTCTAATCGAGAATGCTCGACTAGATACTACCCTGAACCAAACTAAGAAAAAAGTACTTTCAGTACGGCTAAATATAATATATAAATGAAATAAAAAACTAATTTAATTTCACGGTGTGATGTAGTTATATATGTATATGTACATATGTATTGCAAAAACTTTTACTAGTTTTAATTGGAAAAATTATGAATATATTTTGAAGCAATAAAAATAAACATAAATTGCGTACTCTGGAGTCGAACCCAAGAAGTCTCGATCAAGCGTCGCGCCGCTAGTCACAACGGCGCTTCACTTTTTGAAAGTGTGATGGCAAAACTGAAATAGTTTCACTGCTGCAGCGCCTTCTAGCAAAACTAAACTAAACTAACTGCTCATGTGATTCTAAGAATGTGCTGTAATAAGTTTGAATGCATGTGTGCACACATATGGGAAAACTGTACGTGCGTTTGTTAAGTGGGCAAACATTTTGTTATTTTTGAACGTCGATAGACTAACGGAATTTAATGAAACATACAGCATATGATCTACATATTCTATTGAGTATTTGACAAATTTAAAAAATGGCAAATCATTCACAATTAGCTATACTGGCATCTGACTTGATTCTTAATATTTTTAATCGATAAAAACATAGCGGTATGGTTTATCGATTTTTAATAGTCTAGCTCTTATAACTTCTAAGATCTCGGCTTTCATACGGACGGACAGACAGACAGACGAACAGGGCCAAATCGACTCAGCTCGTCGCCCTGATGAAGAATATATATACTTTGTGGGGTCTGACATGCCCCATTCTACCTACCATAAATTTCAACATTATACCCTGATTTCCCATTTTCAATGGGTTCAGGGTATAAAAACATAAGCACATTTTCGATAAAATTTTAAAAGATTTAATCAGGGTTTGTTTTTTAGTTTATCTATTTTATATATACATATGTACCTAATACAAACCTAAATATACGAAACTATATATGTATATGTATATGTATATATTGATTGACAAATAGCTTTAGTTTTAAACTTTGATTGATATTTATACAACCTCATATATCTTCAATGGCCGTAAATGAATTTCAGTTGTCCTCAAGCTCTGCTCTATCAAAATAATTTCAAAAGCATGAAAACCTATAAATCTTTACGACTCCAGCTTATACGCATAAAAGTTATCATTAAAAATAAAGTCTTGTTACTGGATGCGAAAGAAATATTTTTCGGATATCTCAAAATGCCAAAGGTGTTCTAAAGAACCCTTTTATAGATATTGGTATTATGTAAATTCCAAAACACAAGTGCCTAGACTTAAAATTTTGGGTGAAGGGGGCTTGGTGTCTAAAATCTGTAAATTACAAAATCTATATATTCATGATTGATATAGGAAAAAGTATGATAAACTTGTACTGCGTATGGTATACAGGAGTATGTATAGCTCCTATGTCTTCTAGAAAGACGCGATCAAACAGACGAACAGACAGACATACGGGCAGGGCTATATCGACTCAGCTCGTCGCCCTGTTCAAGAATATATATATGTACTTTAATTTAATTTATTTTTAAATAAATACATCATACATTTAGCTTATTATTTATGTAATAATCCAAAATGTATAAAGACAACAAATAGAAAATCTCGTTTAGTTGGCAGTCAGAATAAATAATACAAGCAAACACATTTATCACATTTATCATTTACATATCATATATATATGTTATGTAAGTTCGGCTTGATAATTAAATGAATGGGTAGATCATATTAAGCATGTTCAATCAAATAAAAATCAAATGACGTACGACACTCATGCACTTTTGTTTTACTAATTCTTAACAAATATTAATATTGTGTGTTGAATTCACATATTTGTTCTTTGTTTAGATATTAGAACATATATATATATATATATATATATATGTATATATATATATATATTACATCAAAAAAATAAATAAATAAAATAAATAAATAAAACAGAAATATAAATAAACAGAATATATATATCAGAAATAAGAAATAAAACCCATTTTTTTCCTCTCATTTTTAATTTAAATTGAAACTTGAAGTTTCAATGAAAGAGAATGAATGGTAGAGGCACTACAAGATAGATCGATGGAGAGAGAGAGAGAGAGAGAGAGAGAGAGAGAGACGGATAGACTACAAAAGAGAAGGAAGATAAACGTGAATATCTGATGGCTTTGGAATCGCTACGTTGAGAAGCCAAATCCTTTCTGATGACACACTTATGACTCTTATATTCCTTCTGCTCAGATGTTATCAAAATTAGGATCATGTTTAATATTCACATTATGATTTACAAATAAAAACAACGACAATATTTTCAAAAATATAAAAATCTATATGTATATAGTATAAATTAGCACTTCTTTCAAGATTACCAGGAAATTTAATTGTAATTATAATATTGGAAATAGAAGTTACACAAATTCACGGGCTGAACGAGCATATTGAATATATTTCGTTCCATTGCCTATATTCTCGTTGGGAACTCTACTCTCACACGAATAGAGAAACATTATTTTCGGTCTCTCGGAAACGATATTATTTATATCGGAAATGAGTATTATGCAGTCGGTAGAGCCGAATGCAACGGTTTTACATCTTTTTAATTGTATATGTGTATACGATATATTTTATAAAGATGTCATTTTACTTTTTATGTTAAATGTTTTTTATGTATGTTTATTTTTTTGTTTATATTTTTAAAAAAGCTCTTCGATTTAAAATTGAAATAAAGGGGAATGCAACAATTGACTGTGTAAAAATGGGTTTAAATGTTGGAGTAATTCCGATAGATGTACGTGTTTTTATAAACATTTATATATGTATATTCAGATGTCTTGTAATAATATAATATGTGTATATAAATGTGTACTATTATTTTATAAAACTAAAAGAAATATTCGTTATCTATGCTCATATGTTATGTTGCTGTAAGTCTATTTTCTAAATGAGAGTTTGCTTTATATATGTGTATAAAGAAAGAGAGAGAGAGAGAGAGAGGAGTACATGCCGTTGGTACTGGCGATGAGTACACCGCATGTGTGGGCATACAGTAGCGAAATGGGGGCGGTCCGTCAGTGCTAGCGGCAGCTGTAGCAGCATCCAAAGAGCCTTGATCCATGCTATTGTTTCCCTGACTAGATGAAGCACCAGCGACAGTGGAACCAGCATCATTGGGCGGTCCAGTCCCATCTGCGCCGCCTTCCTTTATTGTCTTAACTTTATCCTTTTTGTTGTCTGGTTTTCGCAGCTAAATTGTGTAAACCGAGTATACAAATACAGATGTCGTACCAAAAACAAGTTATATATGTACTGAGGACTTAAGAATGTGTTAAACAAGATCAAGATCTTCTTGATTACGTTCAGTAACAGTCTTATTATTATTTAAATACAGCGATAATTAGTTTTGTGATGACTAATAATAATTTGTTCATTACGTGCTTCACCGTTCATTTGCGACAGAGTTGACCTTACTCTTGACAGATATAAATATTCTTTGGTTCAAACTAGATCTAAGTTCTATTACAATAATGATAATTAGTTAAAAATCAATAAGTCGATCTTATATCTCAATTTCTATTGTTAGATATTATATATGTATGTATTATATAGATTATGTATATATGTTTTTTTCACATGGATTATAATTATATAATCAAATAGAATAAACAAACAAGTTAGCTAATTATTGTACAGAATTAAAATTCAGGTTTATACGATATTTATAAACATCCAATCTATTTTTGATTAGCCAAGAAGAATGTGCTTCTCTGAAGATCTTGCGTATATACATAAATAGATCCGAATAGATCCGAGTTGCTTTATAGAGGAAAGTGTACGTATTATATTCTGAGGGTGCTCGATTTTTAGGATGTGGGTTAAACACAGCATATATATATATATATATATATATATATATATATATATATATATATATATATATATACACATAGAGGCGATGGATCAGTCATATACGTATATGAGGTAAAGCTTAAAGAATAATTCAAACTATAAAAGTAAAGTTAGTAAATAAGTTTAGTATATTATTGTATGAAAATTACATATAAATTAATTGATAGACCAAAAAAGGAATACATAATGCATAAATAGTGCTACAGCACCTAAGTGCGTGCATTCTAATATACACTTAGATATATTAGACATACAGCACATACTTTCGCTCATAGCGTAGTACAGGTAGCAGGCATATATAAGATTTGCCTACAGACATTTAAACAACACACCTAAAAGAAATTAGTTTATTCGTAGCACACGTGTAGGCACTACACAGTGTAAAAATAGTACTATAATAATAACATCTTGCATAATACTTATATTTAACGGTCTATCTTTGTGAAACTTACATGTTTCATGCATACCGGTATGTATGCAGGTATGTATGGATGCATGATACATACATGCATACAATGTATACAGGTATGCATATAGGTAGCTATGTTCATGGCCATTTTTACTATCAATTTTCTTGACAACGATAACTTACTTCGCCATAATGCTCCTCATTCTGCTGTAATAGATCAACACAAAGCTCGGCCAAATGTATCAAATCCTCAAGTTTTTTAGGTGGTGGTACAATCACTTCACCACGTAAATCCTCTGTGGACAATTGAGTATCAATTTTACACTAAACTGAATGCTAGTGGTTAGTTACCTTCGATCTTAGCTTCAGCTGATAACCTTGTGTAGTTGATAAGTGCAGCAGTCTCCAAGCTTTTTTTAATCATTTGTCGCACTTCTTCCGGGGGTACTGGGGTAACGATATCTTTCATTAGAACTCTTTCGAGTAACGATAGCGTTGCTTTCAATGCCCCTTCTGGCCGACCGAATGGAAAACAATATCTGAAATTTGTTATTTGATACTCGAGTAGCTGACGTAAACGTTCTTTTATTTCCGAAAACTTCTCTTTTTCCTCATGTGTTATGCTACCCACACCATCCGGCCTATAATAAGCATAATAGTTTTGTCTAATTCTGTTTGTACAAAAGATAATACGTTACCTATTGCCATGCACATGGCTTGCGCAGAACGCAAACGAATAATGGATCAATGTGGGGTCAATCATATGCTGTTTTTCAGCACGATCCAAAAGATCGGAAAGATAGCACAAATGTCGATAGCAGCCACGAACACCATAACGAGCGCAGTATTCGTCCAATACAAAGACCTGTCCTGGACTAAACCATCCCTAAACCATCCCAAAAAAATACAATACATCTAATCAATTTAGAAACAGTCTGAAAATAACTTACCAAGGACGCATAAGGATCACTTAACCGGTACTCAAGTGTTAGATTTTGTAATATTTTAAATAAGCTTGCATGATCAAATGTACATGGATCCGCACTTATATAATCCTCCATTCCATGCTTCCGTGCTTTATCCGCATCTATATCAAAAAGACGTTGTATAAATTAAACATAAGTAATACCAGTACCAACCACCAAATATTAACTATGTACTTTAAATTGACTACTCAAATCACTTCAACTAAATTATATGTTAACTTAACTTACCGCCTTGAATCTTAGACATGGCCGAGTTTTTGTCCTGCGTTATCGGTGGAGTGGGTTTGTGAGATTGACCAGTTGCTCTATACATAGCCATAACCCAGAGGCTGCATTCGTTTTCATCGTCGCATGCAAAAGCAATGCTGTCGCCTTCGCGCACAGCATTAAAGAAAAATCGGCCACCATTCAAATCGATTCCAAACATAAGATTAGCTATGTAAATAAATAAAAAATAATTTAAATAATTAACGAAAAGTAACTGCTTAATTGTATTTATTTTTATACACTGAACCTATTGTATATTAAATTCATTTGATCATTGTTCGACAACTCATAAAACTTTCTTATCGATAATTATCTATATATTTATATTAGTGATAAGTTCTGTCTTCAACCACTAATATGGTTAGTACTTCAACGTAATTCGTTGCAATTAATCAACCTATCAATACTATGTGAAAATATGGAGAATTCGTAAAAATACAAACACACATATCGCATTATTGAACTTGATTTCAAACAATTTAGTGAATTTCTGAGATAATATCCAAAATATAAGAAAATAGAAATTTTGTAAGGCATAATCAAACTAACAAAATACTAAATTTGATGACTTTAAATCAGGGCCCGCAAATAAGAGTTATGAATTTAAAACAAGTAAGAAGACTCTAGTCGAGACTGCTGGACTAGGAGATACCCTGAACCCTCCATACTGATGTTCCAATCATTCTGCACACATACGCATGCATCCACCCTAACTGCGCAGTAAGCAGCGACTGCGCTTGGGCTGCGCAGCGGTATGGGCAATATTATGAAAATTTATTTGTTGAATAACTTTGTTTGTAGACATACAATCTTAATGAAACTTTCTGAATTTAATCATAATGTGTATATGTATGTACATTCCAAAGCACAAGTCTCTAGTACTTCTAGTACCTCTAGTACTCAATTTTTATATAAAAATCAAATCATAACTCTTATTTTCAATTTTTATTATAAAAATCAAAAATAAGAGTTATGGCTTAACTTTTATTATAAAAAATTGAAAATAAAAATTGAATTGAAATATCTCAGGAATTAAAGGAGCTAGATCATATATAGACCTATATATATGATATACGCATTGATACCTTTCAGTTGATATATAATATGTATGTAAATATGTACATACATACATATATGTATATAATTATCTGCTTAGGCACTTGCTCAGACCTCCTATATAGCGGAAATGCTTAGGCGCTAATACGCTTTTTGACCTCGATTGTCTATTCCTGAGGCTCAATATTTTTCAGGTACATCTCAGAAGTCACATGAAGAAGTCTCTTCAAAAGCTTATGCGTGCATTCACATGTATGTGTGTGTATGTGGGCATGTGCTGTTTTTTGTGTAAGCAGAACAGAAGCGAAGAATTATTGAAATTTCAAATTTTTCGTAGTCTAGCAATCTCGATAAGAGCATTCATACTTGTTTACTAATATAATAATATTCATCAATTTTTATACACTGAATCCATTGAGAATGGCAAATCAGCAAATCATATATATAGGTCTATATATGATCTAGCTCCTTTACTCCCAGATATTTCAATTCAATTTTTATTTTCAATTTTTATAATAAAAATTAAGCCATAACTCTTATTTTTGATTTTTATAATAAAAATTGAATATAAGAGTTATGGTTTGATTTTTATATAAAAATTGATCTGTAATAATTATTGTTGATTTTTATCATAACAAATAATTTCAATAATTAAAAATAATTTTTTTGTAATTTATCAAAAAATAATTCTTATTTTTTAATTTTTTGCTAAAAAACTTATAATCGGTACGGTCCCTGCTTTAAATATTTAATTTGCAAACTGCAGTTTCATATACTTTTAATCGATTCCGTTGGAACAGAAAATTACCTTAAACATAGTAAGGCTCATTTACGAAATTACGAAAGTATCACATTTAACCAATCTATATGTAGACATACCACTGGCTGCTTCGATGTAATCAACTGTATATCCATCAAGCTGCATCATTTCGGACGGCTCCGATTTTTTTTCTTTATAGCTACACATTGCGAATGTATATTGAGATACTTGAACTAAAACAAAATATCGGCGTTTCCACTTTTTCCACACCGATTTTCCAATTGCAAAAAGATGCCTAAGAAAATTATTTTTTTATTATAGAAGAATGGATATGATATATATCTCTTTTTACATACCCACAATGCTTCATATTTAACGGTTTGTCAAGCCTGCATGCTATCTTTATCCGTACATCCTGGTCGGGTAAATTTTTGGGCACGAGCATACGATGCCATTCAGGTGACTTGATTAGAAGACAAATTTAAAAAATTAGAAATTTTAATTTACAAATTTATCGATCGATTTGTCGCTTACTTTGGAAGAAAGAGGTGTAGGCTTTATGGTGACCTTTCCTAACTCCTTATCCTCTAGTGCGAGCATTCCAGGGTTTTCTGTATACAGCTTCACTTTTACGACAGGCAATGGATGAGTAGTAGTAAAATCGCCCTGAGTATCCCACCTGTAAACAATTTGTCAACCAGTCAAAATTATTATATTGAATTAACATTAAGATAATCACATAAAGCCACTTACATTGGTTTCGATGCCTCGGCTTGATCAGTTTGCAGTTTTTCCCCATTTTCCACTTCCATTGTACAGTAGACAATCCGATTGGGCGCTAAAGACTTTAGGCCTTTCACTTCCATTACAATAACTTCCAATTGAAATGTGAGCACAACATCCAATTTGGTTAATTGTGTAGAACCATCTTCTGAGTCACCTTCTAGCTTCGACAATGATCCATGAGACCGCAAAATCATTTTTCTATTTTTATGAAAAAAATTGGTCTTCCATATAAATATAATTATCAATACACCTGCAATATAACTTACAAAAATGATGGTGTGCTGCAATGTTCAAGAGGCAGAGAGAGAAAGAGAGAGAGAGAGAGAAACAGAGATTCAAGAGAATGAAAAAGATAGAGCGAGAGATGAATAATAGAATAAAGAGAGATTAAACAAATATTTTATAATGAGTGACGACAGTTTTACCTGTGGTTATAACGTTTGAATTTTTGTAGCCCATATTTACTGTCCATATTTCCTTTTGATACGGGAAGAGATTCCAGATTAGCCATCAATAGATTAATAGATGATTTTAGTTCCTCAATGTATAAAGACTCCATTTCCTTAAGAACGAACTTTGGCATCAGCTTTCGATTCTTTTCCATTTCTCCAACACGCTGCATACGTCCATCCAATTCTCGTCTGATAGCTGCAGCCTGTTCATCAGCAGAATCAAGCTAATATAAAATAAATTAATATCAAAATCAAAAGTTTCTGTAATACACATGAATCTAATTGTGAGATTTGGAACAAAGTCGGAACGGGCTCATAGCCCTCGTCAAGATTGCCACGCCTCCACAAATCATTATAGCCGATTGTCCATTTGCAAGAGTGCTCTCCAAGAAAGCTCTAGTCGAGACTGCTCGACTACTAAATATTCTGAATCAATCGAAGAATTGGTTTTTAAATATAAATCTTTGCGTCTGTCTGCTTACACAAAAAACACAAACACTCACATATGTACAAAAAAAAATAAGGATGCAAGCATGAACACGAATTGTGGGCTTACTATGGAAACTTGTTTGCTTAATAACTTTTCATGTTGATTGTCTGTGAAACTTTAAACTTTCATGCTTATGAAACTTGCAACTTTCATGAAACTTTCAGACAGTTATTATAACATTATCATTAAAGTGCGTGTATGTGCCAGAGCACAAGTACACAAGTACATACACAAAAACCGAAATTCTATAAAATGCATACATATATGTACATTTAAAATGTGCAGACTCTATCTCTAAAGGTGTAGGCGATATATTTAAACTAGCTTTCGAAAAGGTTTTTAATCGATAATAAAATATAGGGATTTATCTATTTTTGGTGATAAACTCGATTGCGGATCTTATAGGTTCTTAGATCAAAGCGTTCATACATACGAATGGACGGACGGACGGACAGGGCTAAATCGACTCAGCTCATCGCCCTGATCAAGAATATACATATATGTATACTTTGTAGAGTCTGCCACGCCTCCTTCTGTCTGTTACTTACTTTAATGATTTCCCATAGAAAATGGGTTCAGGGTATAATAGAAAGAATGTTGCATCCGATCTAACACTTATTCAAAGTCAGAAATCAATTATATGTATTAAATATTCATGTTTCTTGTTCGTCACACTCACTGACTAGGTCAATTCTGTGGAAGACAGACGCTCACATCCCGTGAAGACACTCGAAATATCCTCATTCACCCTTTTGGTGGTTGCAAGATATACTTTCACTTTTATAAATATCCCAAATAGACGAACGGACCTTGACACGACCATTGCACGGAAAAGTATACTCTTTTACTCTTTATCTTAAATTGACCAATTTATGTTCAAATTGGAATAATTCAAATGAATTACATACTTCAATAAATACATTTTTTTTATATAATATAATATAAAAAATATTCTTAATATTTTTAACAAATATATATGTATAACTATCTTACCATTAGAGCATTAAACAGAATTTGATGTTCGAACTTTTTGACAGATAATATTTGTTGAAACATATCATAGAGTTGTTCTTTGGATAGAATCAGCTCACTATTTAATGATTGTTGCATGCGCGAAGGACGTTTAGTATCCTCTTCTCCACTACCCTTAAGAATGATGTCAAACTTTGCCATCCAAGAAGTCAACACCGTTTCCTTACTCAATCCATCAATTTCTGGTAGCGATCTATTAGATTTATAAATAATCGATATCCAAATGTCAATATCAATAATATTAAGGGGCTTTCATCTCGATTACCTCACACGTTTTTCTATATTATTGCGAAAAACTTCTCGAAAATCGTGCTGCGAACATGCTCCAGATTGAACCATTTTTAAAACTCGTTCAGATTTTAAAAATACATCGTGATAACTCTGTACAGCGTTTTGAAAGGCTTCATCTGCCATTATCTGTGTTTCGCCCTTAAGAAAGGCCTGAAAAATAAATAAAGCGATTTTTAAGTTACTCGGCAATAATTTCCAATAAGCAAGAAAATAAGTCTGCATACACACACATACGCACGTATGCATAGGTACGCACGATCAGCAGTGTGGGAACTTAATTATTTAATCATTTTTCTAGTAGTTTGACTATGTATATAAAACTTTTAGACGCTAGACCTTACAACGCTGAGCCTTACAATTTATGAATAATCAATAGACCATTACTGATCCTTACGAATTTGGCAATAGATGCACTACAGGGCTGACCCATCTGGCAGCCTTATACACATGTATCTTTTGACAGTGATGCCAGATCGCCAAGCGAGAGCTCCCAAATTGTTGATTTTTACATTCAACAAAACAAGTCAATTGTGAAAACTCAACGTGGGAATAAAAAGTAAATCATGGGAACTTCATTGTTTAGTAACTTTCCTTGTGGATGTGCATTCTTCATGAAGCTTTTAGACTATGATTATATCTTTACTATGCGAGTATTTGCCGAAGCTCAAGTCTCTAGAATTTTAAATACGCATTTTACAAATTTATGGGTGAGGGGGTGGATAGAGGAGTGGGGGTGAATTATAACAAAAACATATATTCTATAAAGTACATATGAGTCAACATTTAAAATTTGGAAACTCTAGACCTAAGGATGTAGGAGATATAATTTTATAAATGATTTTCGATAAGGTTTTTTATCGATAAGCAAGAGTGCTCTTGTCGAGACTGGTCGACTAGGATATGATAAGAGCTGATATTATGAGAATTTATTTGTTGAATAATTTCTTTTATTCATAATGTTCAGCTAGCTGTTATAACTTCTGAGATCCTTTTGGATCATACGGACGGACAGGGCTATATCGACTGAGCTCATCGCCCTGATCATGAATATATGTATATACTTTATGGGGTCTGCGATGCTTCCTTCTGCCCGTTACATAGTTTTCATAAAACCATTATACCCTGATTTCCCACTTTCAATGGGTTCAAGGTATACAAAATAACGGGAGGAGTTATCGATTTTTATACGGACATTTTAAACAAATTTCAAGTCTCTAGCTCTTATATCTTCTGAAATCGACGCGTTCAAACATACGGACGGACGGATAGACAGAAGGACAGGTCTAAATCGACTCAATTCGTCGCCCTGATCAAGAATATATATACTTTGAGGGGCCTCTCAGGCCTCCTTCTCCCTGTTACATACTTTTACAAACCATTATAGTTTAGCTCTAATAATGTAGAAAATGCAGTTGGTTGCGATTTGCCACGCCTCTACTGGGCGTACCCCCATTTTTGGCCAGTTCTTAGAATGCCCCAACGGTAACTTAATTGCAAAATTTTGATGCTTACGCTCCAAATATGTAAAAATTACAGGGTATTTTTTGATATGCCACGCTCCTAAAAAGGCGTAACAATTATTTTTGGGGAATCGATAGAGGAGGTTACCAGTAACTCAACTATCGAAAATTGAAGCTTCTATTGTGAAATTTGAAAAATCACTATATCTTCAGGTCCGATTTGCCATGTGGGTGTAGATATATACTGATCATCATCAATCTTTATAGAATCATAACGCTCACGGGCAAAATTTCAACGTTCTAGCCTTAAAACTCTAGGAGATACAGTTTTATCCGATTTGCCACGCCCCCCAATGGGCGTAGATATATCCACCATAGCTCGTTGAACTTGGGTGTTCGACGCAGATCTACATACCACATTTCACCTTTCTAGCTCTTCAAGTAATATGATTTCTTGTATATCGAAAAATGCATTTTCCGATTAGCCACGCCCCTAGTGGGCGGATCGGGAAAATTTTAACACTTTATAAATCGGAGACATACATGAGTCTGTGTTCCAAATTTCAAGTCTCTAATTGTGTTTATCTGTTTTTTAAAAGAAAATAACATGGGTCAGTCCAATATGGATTTAAAGATAGAATTTATGCATGACTTTCTGTGACGGCTTTAATCAACAATAAAATAAAGAATGTTATTGTTTTTAAGCAGACTTTCAAGTATATAGGCTGTCGGAATGGCCTAAATCGACTCGCTGTGTCGGCCTGCGAAGGCTTTAAAAATTTATAATTTACCCTGACTTTCCACTATCAATGTGTACACATAATAAATGTTTCAAATCATTATACGCTGAGCCCATAGAAAACCTGACCTTACTGGTTTTGTTTTTATGCTACATAAATAAGTACAAATTTAAACAAGAAGGCTCTAGTCGAGACTGCTCGACTAGGAGACACCCTGAACCCTGAAATTCAGCTTGGAGGAAATTCTAATCATTCTGCACTTCTTTTATTCACAAATACATCCACACGCACGCATAGGCACGCACTCTGCTAACTCCGCAGTAAGCAGCGACTGCGGTTGGGCTGCGCTGCAGTGTGGGTATTATTATGAGAATAATAATTTCTCTCTATCTTCTGAACGTGATCAGTAGGTTAAAAGGTGTGTACATTCCAGGTCTAAAAGTGTTTAAATTAGGCTGAAAAAACGAAATCAATGTATCGTTTATTCTTGATAAAAACGATATCGGATGAGTTGTCAAAAAATAAGATAAAATCAGATAAATAAACTTGTACTGCGTATGGTATACACGAGTCTTTGAAAACGGGCTCAGGGTATAAACAAAAATTTTTGGCAATATGGCACATATAAATAAATTCTATATTATATATATAGTTACCTGAAATCTTTGTGTAATTATCTCTAATTGCTGTTTGGTTATTTTCGGTTGCCTTTTAGTCATATCAGTGGGTTGTTTTGCATTAAACGGGTATGATATGCATCTGGATATAAACACATATAGTTGAATGCGTCGTTTACGTTCCTCTTCCTCGCGCTCGTGCTTTTCCTGTACAAAATATTAGATAAAATTAGACTCCTAACACGATCTGACCAAAAAATAATTGGAATATGGTTATTTGTTGGGAATGGAACTTACGTGCGGATCACCATGGTCATGCTTATCGCTGGCAATTGATGGGGATGGAGAAAGTGGACGTGGAAGAGAATTTGCACGCGATGATCCACCAACACTTTGATTGAGAGTCTCTTGCGAAATGCCACTAGACGACGATAGCAACGATTGATTATTATTTTTATACGAGTTTACCTTTTGAAATGATCGGTCAATGTTCGAGCAACTGTTGCTGATTTTGCCGCTGTTATTGCTGTTGCTGTTGGTGTTGGTGCTTAAAGGGTGCGCAGAAACTTTAATTCTTGATAGATTACAAGCACCAGCAACAGAAACAGAATTTTTGCCAAGGAAATTTGGATGCGGGTATGATGAAAGTTCATTTTGATATCTATTATAATGATGTTGATAATCATAATGGTGTTGACTTTGCTGTTGATGATGATGATGAGCTGCCGGGCTTAATTGGTGTATTATAATCTTATGGCATGGTCTCGCTCTATGCGCCCCAAAATTATTATGCCAATTAGTCAACCGATGGTCGATATGGATGTTTTGTATATTGATTTCGTTTTTATTTTTTATTTATTTTTTTTTTTTTTTTTATATATGGATATTTCAAGTAGTAGTTGCCAATGGAGTCCCAAATGCAAATCATCCACTCAACAATCGTTGAAATATAAATTAAATGGGTTACATAAATGTTGATGTATATATATTTCTTTTTAATATATATATATATATATATATATATATATATATATATATATATATATATATATATATATATATATATATATATATATATATATATATTTTTTTTTTTTTTTTTTTTTTTGTGCCAATTAAAAATATTCTATTTGTGTCGACAAAGCATGTGCATGTATGTTTTGTTTTTCAAGATTTCGATGAGAACAGAACAAAAACAAGTAAGAACGTTGCAGTCGGGCGTTAGCGACTGCGAAATACTCATTCACATCCCATCAGCTATTCAGTAGCTAAGTTTAATTCTAATACTGTAGAAAATGCATTTTGCGATTTGCCACGCCCCTACTGGGCATAGGTACATCATTTTTGGCCAGTTTTTAGAACGAGCTAATGGTAACCTAATTGCGAAATTTGGATGCTTCCGCTCCACTTTAGGAGATATACATTTTTGCGGTTTGCCCCCTTTGGGCGGAGATATATCCACCATAGCTCGTTGGACTTGGGTGGTCAACCCGCATATATATACCAAATTTTAGGTCTCTAGCATCATGCCAAAAATATAGCCAAATTTGAAAAATCGCTATTTCTTCAGGTTAGATTTGCCACGCCCGTAGTGGGTGCCAAATTTTAACATTCTAGCTTTAAGACTCTAGAAGATACCGTTTTATCCGATTTACCACGCCCCCAATGGGCGTAGATATATCCACCATAGCTTGTTGAACTTGGGTGGTCAACGCGGATCTACATACCAAATTTCAGCCTTCTAGCTCTTCAACTAACATGGTTTCTGGTATATCGGAAAATGCATTTTCCGATTTGCCACGCCCCTAGTGGGTGGATCGGGAAAATTTTAACACTTTATAAATCGGAGATATACACGAGCATGTGTTCCAAATTTCAAGTCTCTAGCTTCAATAGCGGCGAAATGAACTGCGTTCATACAGACAGACGCACGGACAGCAAGACGGACATTGAACAAAACCAATATACTATTTCACTTCGTGAATGAGTATAAAAAGTATATATATATTACAAATGTTAGTTTTGCAATAAAAATAAGGAAGATAATTTCAACCATATCATAACTATTACAAGTTTAAAAATTGATGAGTTCCAATTGTCGAAAAAATATAATATTAATTTTCAATTATACATATAATATATATTTATATATGTATATATGGGCAATTCTCTAGTGGCGAATGTGACATTCGTACGTATTTGAGTTTAAAAAAAACGAATGCCAAAATGTTTTTTTATTTTGACGAATAGCGAATCTTTTAGCTCTTGATTAGCTCTATAATTGGTGCTAAATCTGATTTTAGGCAAATGTTAGTTTTCAAGATAATCACAAAAAACCAAGAGGTTCGTAGGCTACAAAAAAGCAAGTCGCTTTTTAAATGAACAGTTTAACTTGAGATTATAGCGAAACCTTAAGTGACAATTTATTACGAATAATTAATTAATTATTAGAAATTGGCAGATCTTTACAATGTTTTTTATTTGATTCAAAAATATTGAGTAGTTTTTTTTTATTTTTTAGTTTTAATTAGGGTCTTTTCCACCATTCGTTTTATTATTTTTTTTAATTTTTTAGTAATTACCACCGAATAGTAAGTATCAAACTAATCACTATTAATTGGACAAACAATGCGTTAACACTATTCAGTCAATTGCTAAATACTTATAATTTCAAATTTTCAATTGTATACCAGCCCCAGATAACGGCTTTAAGGATACGTAGCTACGTAGTGTTTTATTGTTGAGCATTTCTTGCTAACTTTACTTTCAATTTTCTTTCTCTTTGCACGCACACGTGAGTATTATTCTATCGTTCTCTCTATCTTATTTAAACATGATATTACGCTGATACAAACCTTGGAATTCCATTATTGGGTACCTCAAGGCTGCTTCCATCTACTCCAGGTTGGGGATGATCATTTTTTGACTGAATTGCTCCCGCTCCGACCCCTCCTCCTGCGCCTCCGCCTCCATTTATGCCGTCAAAGCGAGAATTACTAGCAGTAAAACTTGATGGTCTTTGATTCACTTGAAATTCACCATTCTGGAAATTATTGGGCCCAGATGTTGAAGTTATGGCCGGTTGGCTCGGCGCTGGAACCCCAGCAGCAGGGGTGACTGTTTTATGTGTAGCTCCAATACGGCCTTTACTGGGCAAGTTGACAACGGGTTCTTCATCTCCCTCTTCTTCGCTTGAGCTTGGGTCTATCATGGCCAGTTAGGTAGCGGTCGTCACTAAACCTTTTTAAATAGGGACCTATGAAGTAGTTAATCACGAATATAAAGACATATTTTGAAGTGAGCCTTATGGACACGCAAAGCCAAAAGGATTACCGAACTTATATTATTGACACACATATTTAAGACAATATAAGCAAGTAAGAAAGCTCTAGTTGACTCTGCTCGACTAGGAAATCCCGTGAACCCTTCGGGGAACTGATATTTCAATAATTCTTCGCGTCTTTCTGCTGCTCACTAAAGAAACACACACACAAACTCACACGCGGAGGCGCGCTTACCAGCAGCACATGGGCTGCAGCGTGGGCTTACCAGGGGAATTTATTTGTTTAATAACTTTTCTTGTGGATGTACATTCTTCATGAAACTTTTAGATTGTGATTATATCTTTACTATGCGAGTATTTGCCGAAGCTTAAGTCTCTAGAAGTTGAAATACGCCTTTTACAAAATTTAAGGATGAGGGGTGGATATGGTGCGGGGGTGAATTAAAACAAACATCGAAATTCTATAAAGTACATATCAATCTTCATTTATTTGGAGACTCTAGCTCTAAAGATGTAGGAGATATATTTTAACTGATTTTCGATAAGGATTTTAATCGATAACGACGTGTTCATATACATATACGTACGGACGGACAGGGCTAAATCGACTCAGCTCGTCGCCCTGATTAAGAATATATACATATGTATATATACATTATGGAATCTGCCACGCCTCCTTCTGCCCGTAACATACTTTTAACCAAACCATTATACCCTGATATCACACTTTCAATGGGTTCAGGGTATAAATATACATATGTATGTACATATCTTACAAATATTTCATAATAAGCGATATCGCAGTGTACATACGAAAGATACACTAATCTTGATTGACTCAGGCTATCATCCTGACAAAGAATATACATGTACGTACATACATACCAAAAGGTATGTACGTACATAATGTGCGTGTAACATACATATGTACATTTCACAAAAACATAAAATTCCGAAATTCACAATTTTAATTGCGTCTCGGGTATAAAATGTTTCTCTTAATGCTAAATAGCAATCATGGCATACTATTTAAATATGAATCTAAATTATATGCAATGAATATAATGCCTATAACGTGGGTTATGTCATGTTGGTTTGTTATTGGGGCTCGTTAAAAGAGATGTTTACAATACATTCACATGTACATATGTAGGTACATACATACATATATGGTAGAGAGTTGAATACATTGAGCGAATAAGATGGTCACACAGAGTCCGACGAACCCCAACGTCGCCCCACCTTGAACCAGTTTCAGCCATGTGTTACTAATAAGGGTGAAAAACGTTAGAGAGCTTCGGGACTGCTGATTCACCAACGTTTTTATGACTCAATGCGAAACACACATGCTACTGATAAAGTAATTGGTAGATTTTTTTATTAATTAACACTAACACCTTTATTTAACTAACAGTAAACCCAAAGCAGATATTTGAATATGTAAAAAAATCAGTTAATACATTTACACCCAAAGTTATATGTATGTACACACATTCACCCTCTCTCTCTTTCTCCGTATATAGGTATATATGTTATGAATGAACGTATACACGTTTGTCATTTTTATTAACGTTCCGCAAATCCAGTATAGTAACTTAGAACACATTTTAACTTTAAAAACAATGTTTTAAGCACTTACAGTTATTAAAATAACAGCCTTGATAAACGCATAATTTTTTAAACCTAGTTTACTTTTGATTTTTATTAAAGTTGCACAGCCCCAACTAAACCAAATTTGAAGGCTTAGGGTGGTTTTTATCGATGTTGCCAGCAGTAATGAGCAAATTACGAAACATGGTTGCCCAATCTCTATTTGCTTTGCAATTTTGAAAACGTTCTTCTCGTCTACTAGACAAGCCTAAAAGTTATTGGATTAGTCAAGCTTTAGAAGTTCACGTTACTAACTTTTAAGAATTTTCTCGATTGCTTATGCTGAGAATTCTTATGCCTAACAGTCACTATCGAGCTATCGATAGTTAAGTTCGTGATGGAATACATCTGAATTTACTTAAAAAAAAAAACATAACTCAAAACAGTAATGTTAATTATTATTATTTATTTATAATATTCATTACAAATAAATTATATATAAATATATATATATATATATATATATATATATATATATATATATATATATATATATATATATATATATATATATATATATATATATATATATATATATATATATATATATATATATATATATTTTTTTTATTGTTCTTATGATGCCTTGCGCTATTTTATTTTTATTTACTTATAATATACGTTATTGTGCTTCCATTACCGATGAGTATTGACGATTAATATGGCCAATCAAAACAGTGGCAACTCTATAGACTCGTGAGTGACAATCCGAGTGTTTACCTTCGGCCACACCGCTTCCTATTATTGAAATTTTATAATAAATGTTCAGAGTTTGCATTGTATCGAATTGTAAATGTTCAAAGAATTATAGATATGTGTGTGTATGTGATGTATATCCTGTCATATTCTGCGCGATAGATTCACTGACATACATTTATGTATGTGCTCTTAGGCTCATGTCATATGTATGTATGTATTCCAGTTTTCGCCTTTTACGGAAATATGTACACATATAAATATATCGATGTTGATTTGACAATATATCGATACACATCCATATGAATTAGTAGTGTTTTACTGTAAGTAGAAGTTGCATTCGTTCGTATGTACTCCGTGTCATTTGTGTCAGATGCCGCTGTGTATCAATTTAGAGCTACAAAAATGCATAATTAAGTGTTGAAGGTTCTTTAAAACCAACAATAATACTCAAAAACAATGAAAATGCACCAATTAATTAATAATGCTAACCACAACGAATAATAGGCGCAGTAACAGAAGAAGAAGCAGCAACAAAGTATCATTAAACACGCACAGGGTTTTATTATTGTTGGATGTGGGAGCAAAGTGAGTGTCAAAATAACTTAAATGTAACAAAGAGAAGTAAAAGCCTAGAAGAGTGTTCATTTCAAAGTAAAGACCAGAATTCGCTTAAAAATGTGTTGAGTTTTAATATTTTAAACGGTCTTTGCGGACGGCAAATCAATAGAGACACGGATCCTGAAGAGGATAAGAATTGTCTGGAAATTCTGCCTGGGTCATCAAGTAGCAAGGACGTTGCCAGCTCATCTAATTGGTTGCCTACGGATGTTCATTTAAACTACGCTCGAAAAGGCCAGTTATTGAGTAGATCGAATATCTCAACTGAGGTTAATTATCGCGATTATCGTAATCTACGGACTGAATTCAGATCTGTTCATCGTTCATCTCAGACACCAACGTTAACCAAATTTAGAATTGATAAAAATTATCAAAATTTTAGAATTTACCTCAACAACGAAGAAAAAGGAGAACAATTGGAGAACAGACGTCAAAAATTAACTAAAGCTTTCCAAAGTGACGATAGAGAATATGCTAATCGACACTATCATTTATCTGTGACGCTAAAAAATCAGAGTCAAATACGTACTAATGCCATAACGAAGTGCATTTGGCCACGAAACAGTGGTTGGCCATCGCCTTTGGAAAAAAATTTATTTTGTTTAACAACGCCGTCGGTACTAATTGATGCTATTGCCAGACAAAGCTCCGCGTTAGAGTCTAATGCTACCGGACAACTGCACGAAGGAATTGGAAGTTCGGTGCGGAAGCATAAACAAAGGCAAAACTTATTATCATCAGATACAAAAACAAAATCATATGAATCTGCACTAAATCTTGAATGTAGCGGGATTGTAGACCAGGATAGCGACCGCTGCCTTGATTTACCATTAGACAAATCTTATACAGCTCGCAGGCAGCTAACGCGTCAAGCTTCAATTCAAAGCCAATCATCATCTATTGATGATTCTTCAACACATAGCGATCGGTATGGTACGGCATTTGATTCCCTGGAGGACATACCTTGTCACGACATTGAGAATACTTTAAGTCAAGGATACCAAACTGTTTCGCATGCGTTGCCAGCGAGCTCAGTTCAATTAGTGATGTCATTGTCATCATACAGATCGCAACAAGCGCATCAACCATTGAATAATTCTTCTGATTCACAGAAAAACCTGGAATACTTATCACAACAACTACCTACACCGGTATCAAGAGCAACAGCACTATGCTCCATGCTGCAACTCGGCTGCAACCTAAATAGTTTTGCTGCAAATGAAAGCCAACAATATAAATGTGATGGCGAAGTAGTTGCTAAGGAATCAGCAACAGCTGCAACTGTAAACGATAACCAAAGCGTAAAAGGGGTAAATTGTGGAAACAATAATAATAACACGCACAATAGTATAAAAACCTCGCTGGATCATTTCGATTATAATATACAGCTTAATAATAACATGGTTGGCACACATCAACAGACTAAAAACAATTCTCAATTGTCGACAACGAACGCTATTCGAGATGCGAACACCTTTACAGGTGACTTGGAGGCACCTGCCATTGATATACAAATCGGAAAGCCCGTCTCACCGGCTATGCTCACAATGACTATGTCGCAAAGCCAGCCAACCGCCGGCGGGGTAGGGGGAAGTGACGGCGTTCAAATGAATCCGAGTAATTTATCACATCACTCCTGTGTGGCACTTCCATTTAATTTCAATAGTGGTTATGGATCGACAGTAATATTTCAGGATCGTAAACAACATTCGAAACAAGCGCCGATTCCACAAGATCAGCTATGCAATTATATTGCCGATAGTTCGGATCTCGATGCTTGTGGAGTCTCAAAATCTATTCAAGGTATGAGAATTGTTTTTTAAGAATTTTCGAATCCCATACCCATACACCCATTTTGAAAACAAACAAGTAAGAAGGCTCTAGTCGAGACTGCTCGACTAGGAGAGACCCTGAACCCTCCAAGCTGATATTTTAATCATTCTGCACTTCTTTTATGCACACATGCATCCACACACCCGAATAAGCCCGCCCTCTGCTAACTGCGCAGTAAGCAGCGACTGCGCTTGGGCTGTGCTGCAGTGTGGGCAATATTACGAGAATTGATTTGTTGAATAATTTCTTTTGTAGACATACAATCTTAATGAAACTTTCAGAGTATAATCATAATGCTCAAATGTGTGTACATTCCAAAGCACAAGTCTCTAGTATTTGATATACGGGAGTGGTATCCAAAATCTGTAAATTACAAAATGTGTGTATTCACCAAATGTATATACACAGTAAATCTGAGATCTCTATGTCTAATAGTGTTCAAATTAGGCTGAAAAAACCGTATCAATTTATCGATTATTGTCGATAAAAACGATATTCGAAGAGTTATCGAAAAAATAAGATAAACTTGTACTGCCTATGGTATACATGAGTATGCATACCAAACTTCAGCTCTCTAGCTCTTGTAACTTCTGAGATCGACGCACTCATACGGACGGACGGACAGACGGACAGGGCTATATCGACTCAGCTCATCGCCCTGATCAAGAATATATACTTCATGGGGTCTGTGATGATTCCTTCTGCCTATTACATACTTTTCACAAAACCATTATACCCTGATTTCCCATTTTCAATGGGTTCCGGGTATAAAAACACGGAACCAAATATATTAGGGATTTCCTATTGAGCACATAGGTTCATTTGAATGCCCGAATGGGCATTTGACTATCGCCGATTTTTGCTTTAGCACTCTCCCTCTTAATTTAAATACTTCTAATTATTATTAATTAGCATCAAAAATAATATTAATATCCAATTCACTTTACATTTGGATATACATCTTAGAGAGCTCTCTGCCGAGCGCAATTGTCACGCCGAAAGTGGAAGCATCGCCAATATCACCACGAAAAGATTTATCTCTAAATGCAGCAACTGTTGACTCACTAGCTTTAGTATCGCAGCATCAGAAGTCTGTTGTACCATCGGCCAACGAACATTTCACATTTCATGAACAAATTACAATGTCCGGTCAGCAGAAGAGCGCACTGCAGGACAAGCCAAAAGCTTTGGTTGTATCACCGCAGCAAGTTATGATCCTATATATGCACAAGTTGACGCCATATGAACGGACCGAAATTTTAGCCTATCCGCAGATATATTTCATTGGCGCCAACGCGAAAAAACGCCCGGGTATTTATGGACCAAACAATTCAGATTATGACAATGAACAGGGCGCATATATACATATTCCTCACGATCATGTTGCCTATCGTTATGAAATGTTGAAAATAATCGGCAAAGGCAGCTTTGGTCAAGTAATTAAGGCCTACGATCATAAGACCCATGAGCATGTGGCGTTAAAAATAGTGCGAAACGAGAAGCGTTTTCACCGTCAGGCTCAAGAAGAGATTCGTATATTACATCATTTAAGACGCCACGACAAGTACAATACAATGAATATTATACATATGTATGATTATTTTGCCTTTCGGAATCACACATGCATCACATTCGAGTTGCTGAGCATTAATCTTTATGAATTGATAAAAAAAAACGGATTTAAGGGTTTCAGTTTACAATTGGTGCGTAAATTTGCTCACTCTCTACTCCAATGCCTGGATGCACTTTACAAGAATGAGATCATTCATTGTGATATGAAGCCGGAGAACGTGTTACTGAAGCAACAAGGTCGTTCTGGTATTAAGGTAATAAGTAAGCTATTTCCCTTCCTTTTGCGATTAATATATGTTTAATGTTGTTATAGGTTATCGACTTTGGATCGTCATGCTTTGAAAGTCAACGTGTCTACACGTATATACAGTCAAGATTTTATCGCGCGCCAGAAGTAATTTTGGGCGCAAAATATGGTAGAGCGATTGATATGTGGTCTCTTGGTTGCATTCTCGCGGAGCTACTATCGGGGCATGCACTATTCCCTGGAGAAAATGAAAGTGATCAGTTGGCCTGCATTATAGAAGTGCTTGGGATGCCAAGCAAAACGATATTGGCAAACGCAAAACGAGCGAAGACTTTTTTTAGTCCAAAGGGGTATCCACGTTACTGTACTGTCCGTACTATGCCCGATGGAATGGTCGTTTTAGTTGGTGGTCAATCACGACGTGGGAAACCTCGTGGTCCACCATGCTCTAAGAGCCTGTCAAAGGCATTAGACGGTTGCAAAGACCCGCTTTTTCTAAACTTTATTCGTGGCTGCTTGGAATGGGATACAGAAAAGAGATTAACACCTTCTGAAGCTCTAAAGCATCCATGGTTGCGTCGTCGTTTGCCCAGACCGCCAAGCAGCACCAGCGGCGGAGCGGGAGATGGATCTAGTAGCGCTGGGGGCGGAAACGTTGGAGGAAGTGGGGGTGGAGGAAGTATTAGTGGTGACCAATCACCAGTAACAGGTAAATTTTGAAAGTTACTGTTACTTTAGTTACTGTAATCTAGTTTAATGCAATCCGAATATGTGGAGCGTTATTCGTTAATTGTTTACTTTCTTTAAGGCATAAAAACGAGCTGTGGGAATGAAACTGTGTCAACGGAAGGATCTGCCGCCTCTGAAAGAGACAATAGCAATTGCAGTGGCCGAGCTAATCATGTCGGATTTGGCATTCCTGATTTCAAATATGGCAGCAACCATCTATCTGTTTCAGGATCATCTCCAGTTAGTAATACGACATTGCCTATTGATCTATTGACCGATATTATAAGCAAAACGAGCGTAAAGTGCTCAGAATTACCTTCAGATGACACATTCGACAGGCGTGGATATCCATCTTCAACAGAAATGAATGTAATGTGGAATAAAATTCTTATTTTCACTGTTAAATAAACTAGTTAATAATGCAATGCACTTTTTATACAGGCACATCTACAATCAATTTGTTTAAAGTGGCCACCAAGTACTTGACGCGCTTGTCAGAAGCAACAGCAATCTCAACACCCAATTCTATTTATGCAAGACATACAACGCCCATCCTATCAGCTAATTCAACACTTTCCACAATTAATTACGACATGGATTGCTATAACGTATATAATGCATAAACAGTTGATAAGCCAACAAATTATAGGCAATCAAATGGCAATTTACTCCCACACGCACAAATGATAAAAGCTCCATCAAAGGACATTTAGCACAATATGGAATATGGAATTATTGCCCCGCATCTGAACGCTTAGGGCGGTGTTTGTTTGTTGTTAGTCAATATGAAATGAACAACACACTGCCACACTACAAGTGATAGACTTTAAAAAAAATCTGATATTTGATAATTGATACATATAAATTGAGCATGTTTGTGATAAATATATATATATATGTATATATATTATAACAAGACTGTGTTTTATTTTGAATCTTTTTATTTTACTGCTCGTGTGAGCTTTCCGAGAGAAGATTATAAACTAAATTTATAAAACTAAACGGCGGCTCCAAGCCATCGCTGCCGGCGGCCGGGCCGACAGAACGCTGAGCTTGCTCTTCCATGATGATCAGCCCGCTTCTGCGTGCTGGTGTCCAGCCATTGCTGCCGTCGGTCAAGCCGACGACCGCTGAGCTTGCGTCTCCCACGATGGTCAGCCCGCTTCTGCGTGCTGGTGTCTAATTCGCCTGCACTCTGTCGCACGCGTCCGGTGTAGAAGTTGCTGCTTGTTTCCCTATTTATCGGCGCGTGTTCTCCTCCCCGGGTAGGTTGAAACCCGTCCTCGGGTTTCCCATTGGTCGGCTTCCGTTGACATATTTTAAAACCGAGAATCAAACTCAGGTCGTGCAGGAACGGAAGGCTCAGGTGTTCTCGGAAAGTGTGGTTGACTTTCCTACGTCGAAACTGCTGGTTTTTTCTCAGAATACCCCGATGATTTATGTAACGGGTTCCATTCAATGAGATGTGGTCATCGAAGGCGACTAAATAAGTCCCCGTGACCTGCTGCTATTCCGGTGCTGCCCACTCGTCGATAGTGGCGCTGTTATGATAACGACGCCTTCATCGACTACGATTATGGGCTTTATGCCCAACGTGTACGCATTGTGCAGTGCCGCCTAACCAACTGTTGGGCACATGTTGTTTTCTGCATTTGTTTGCAGAAGGTGGTGCTCACTGTAGAGGCGCAATCTCGCACGGCGAAGGTTTTGTCCCCTCGGCCACCCGTCGCCTTCTTCTAAACTATTATTATATACTACTCGTAGCAAACTTCTAAAACTCGTATCAAATAGCAAAATCTCATAATATGATGCAATGTTGTTTACTAATCGCTTTTAATATTTCTATTCTTTTATTTTACTCCTACATTGGTTCTCTATACCTTAAGGCCTACCTACAGTTACTTTCCTGTCTATGGTAACGTTAAGGGTACTAATAAAGTGGCTATGTGTTGTGTCGTCTTGACCTGTCCTATGTCTTTGGGTAGTCGTCTATTAATTCCATTCTCGTCACATAGTCTCGTAATCTCAGGTTAGTGTGTGCCCTGTAGCCGATTCTCCCATTTCACGTCCCCGTCTTTATAGTTTCCGCGTGCGTAATCTAAGTCTCGAAGTCGCCTCAGTTCTAGTCAGAGCCACTATTTTTAAAACTAGAAAATTTTATCCTAAGGTAAAAGAGTGTAGTTATTAAAAAGGATGTTTTTTTTTTGTTAAAAAAATTCTACAAATGGTTTACTTAAGGTTGTCCTTATGGACCACCCTCCCCTTATAAGGACCTTGTCCCAAGGTCTGCTTCAACCACTGCTTCGGTGACAGGGTGAAGTTTATTCCCAGTCTCTTGTTAGACTTACCCAACTTTCTCTCCTATTTGGACGCTTTTCGACCCTGTTCTTGTTTGTTGCTCCAGACTTTTCTTGTGCTGACGTGGGTTGTTTTTTATCTGCACTGCAACGTTTGTAGGGAATAGAATTTCTATCGGCTGTTTCTTTGTCACCAGTGGATCGACCTATTGTACTTTATTGTCGCAAGGAGGGTACTGTCAATAGTATCTTCAATGTGATTTCCATTTTTTAGGCAACGACTTATATCCCCTAAAGTGCCGTGAAAACGCTCGACCTGCCCGTTAGATGTACTATGTAGGGGGGTGCGTTTGTGATCACTATGTCAAAGTTGTTTGACAACATTGCCCTGATGGTCTCTGAGTTTAGTGATTTTTCGTTATCGCAGTAGATTGTTTTTGTCTTTGGAAAAAAATTTAAAAGTTGCAAGAGTGGAGCCTTTATGTCCACAATTGCTCGTGATCGGATTGGTTGGACGACAGCAAATTTGGAAAATTTGTCAAACAGGTTAAGAAGTATTTCCCATCTGTGGAGTAAATGTCTACGTGTAACATTTCTCCAGAATATGAAGGTAAAGGGGTTTTCCCCAGTTCTTGCCTGATCGGGTGTCGATTGTGTTTGTTCATAGCGCATACTCGACAGTTTGCTGCTATTTCAGTTGTTAAACGGCCCATTTTTGGAAAAAAATAGTCCCTAAGTATTTGCTGGGCATTCTCCTGTGCTGCGCGATGAGCGCGATTGTGCTCCGTTATAGCTATTTCTCTTTGTTCTGTAACGTCTGATATATCTATCACGAAACTTTTAGAATGTCGAAACGTTGTTGAGGGGAATTCCTTCACTAGATTGTGTTGAATGAAGGCTAGAATAGGAAGTTCACAAATATTGCGTTAGTCACCTCGGAGTTTACAACCTCTCGTAGAGTTTGTATTAATGTGTTGCGATCGGAAAACTGTATAACGTGTCGGGTTTTCGTTCTAAACAAGATATATGTCTTGTGTTGTGGGACAGTGCTTTCCTCCAGTATAATCTGATTTCGGAAGCAGTTTACCGGCTTATCTGTTGTCTCGATTGTGTAAGTTAAGGACTCTTCGCTGTGGATCGTAGCGGCATCAGATTCTGCCGTGTCTTCCAGAGCGTTGATATTCTGGCGAGACAGAGCGTCTGCCACAAGATTTTCTTTGCCAGGCTTATAGATGATGTTTGCGTTATGCTCATCAATGAAAGCCTTCCAGCGCTTTATTTTGGCATTCGGATTTTTATCCGATACCGCAAATGTTAGCGGCTGGTGATCTGTGTAGATGTTAAGGTTTTTAACACCGTACAAGTAATTTCTGAGATTTTTCAGTGCCCACACAATGGCTAGGAGTTCTCGCTCATTTGTGGCAAAGTTAATCTCATTGTCTCGCAATGTGCGCGAGATCATTGTTATAGGGCGTCCGCCCTGAGATAGCACAGCGCCGAGCCCTTGGCCTGACGCGTCTGTTGTCAAGTCAAATGGTCTTTTAAAATCGGGATATGCCAACAGCACCTCTTCGGACGCTAGCAACTCTTTTAATCTGTTAAAGGCATCTAACTGGGTTTGGTTTAATTCGAGTTTCACCTTCCTCGAATGGTTGGCGCTTATTTTCCCATTTTCGCCTTTCAAGATCTCCGTTAGGGGTCTTGCAATGCTGGCGAATCCTGCTATGAAGCACCTGTAATAACTTGCTAACCCTAGGAATGATCTAAGGTTAAACAATGTTGTCGGTGGTTGGAAATTCTTTATGGCCTGCACTTTGTCGGTCGATGTCCGAATTCCACCTCTGCATACTGTGAATCCCAAGTATTCCACCTCCTTTTTGAAGAATTTAGACTTTTCTTGAGAAACCCTCATGCCTGCATCCCTAAGGCTTTTCAAGACCCATTCAATGTGTCTTATGTGGTCTTCCTTATTGGGGAGAAAATTATTACGTCGTCCACATAGACGTAACAAGTTTTTCCAATTTGATCCCTGAGGACATCGTCTATTGCCCTCTGAAAATACTAGGGGCGTTTTTAAGCCCAAAGGGAAGTCTGCAAAATTCATACTTCCCATTGTTTACAGAGAATGCAGTTTTTTCTCTGTCTCTTTCCGCCAATTCTATTTGGTGGAAGCCCGATTAGGTCCAGTGTTGTGAAATATTGGGCCTTACCCATATTCGACAATATGGTCGAAATAGTTGGGATAGGGTATTTATCGTCAGTTGTCTTCTGATTTAACTTCCGAAAATCGATTACCAGGCGTTTTTTTTTATGGCCAGATTCGTCGACACCTTTTTTGTCGACCACCCATATTGGATTGTTATATGGTGACTTTGAGGGTCTAATTATGCCATTCGCCAGAAGTTGTTTACTTCTGCGTTGACAAATTCTACACGCCCATAGGATACGGGTATACTTAATATACCGGTTCGTTGTCAGTTGGAATTGTGGCAATAGTGTTGATATTGTACGGTAGATTCGTTAACGTCTGCAAAGGCGTTAATCGTTCGGTCAATCATTTGATTGAAAGTGAGTCTGACTGCGGCAGAACGTCCGCGTCACTAATTTGAAAATGGTTCACTTGTTGACATGTTGTGAACTCAATTTTCTCTTGCCCCGTCATGCTTATATGTTATTGTTCAAATCAATGTAGCGTTAATCTGTTTTAGTAATCAAGGCCAATTATGCCGTCGAAATCTTTTAATGATCTAGCTTAAAAAGTATATTTTACACTAATAGTCAATGAGACATTTCTTTCAATTTTTTGTGTCCATATATAACTTAAAGGCTATTTCTTTCCAATCCCACTCAAAAATATATTTTAACTCCTTATCTATCAAAATTTATTCTCGCCCTCACCATCGTCTTACAAACTACAACTCCACTAAAATTACCTCTCCTCCTGACATCATCTCGACCGCCTCTGCTCATATGTGAATAAATCGTAATTGCTATTATCGTTCTTCTTCTTGTAGTGATTAGTCTTATCCTCATAACCGGTCCCCATAGTTTTGTTCTCTATAGCCTTAGTGGGCTGCCTAAACGTAAAAATCCACTTCCATTTCAGGCCACGCCCTTGTGATTTAGTTAAGCGCTGTTTTGGCTTTACTTCGGCTGACTCTGTATCTTTGTTACCTTTCTAAAATAATCTTCTTCTATTACCTTCATATCTTGTTGGCTGCTTTGACGCCAATTCTGGTCCTTTGACCACTGTTTTTTTCGTTTCTTCAGCATATTTTCAAAATTACCGCAAAATGCTTCTTTCATTGCTTGCTCAGCTTCTTGTCTAGACCAACGGTTAATCGTGAGGCTGTGCTAAACACCCACCTCAGGATTTTTTCAGTCCGGAGACGAATGTATGAGGCATCGTCCTGAATTTTTCGTTCAGAACGGCCGCTCCAGCAGGTCATGTGTCATTAAGGTTTTGTTTGTTAGTAATGTCAACTTTTTCCCAACCTCATCATAGTACTTCGCTAATGATTGGTCGCCCTGCCTAAGAGTGCTTAATTGCTGTTGGATCACGTGTACTGGTGTTTTGTCGGCAAACGTGAAATCCAACCTGGCAATGATTGCCTTAAAGTTTAACACTGTGTTAAATGATGCAAGCTCCGCATCTGCTGAACCCCTTACTTTGTTTCGAATTATAGCCACAGCTTGGTAGTGTCTTGAGCTGCCATTATACGGCTCAAACACTTTGTACGCGGAACAAGCAGCCTGTCTCCATGAGACATAGTTTTCCTGTTTTCCATCGAATTCTGGAATAGACTTTACTATATCTAAGGCTCGTCGCATTTGGCCCCTGGTACTATCTCTATTTCCTCGTAAACTTCTATCTGCGGAGCTGTCCCCTTGAACTGGGCGAATTTTTCTGTAAGGTCGTTTATTTTTTGCTCGAATCTTGCTGTCTCTGTTCGAGGGCTACGCGCATTTGCGCTTCAAGTTGCGCTACTTGTTCGTCTGTCATTTTCCTTTGTTTATGTTCTAAATAGAAGCGATAATTCGTCCTCGCTGCTCTCTTCTGTTCTGTTTACGCCCTGCATTCGCTTAGAATGTCAAACCGAGATCACTTTACACTCAAAGTATCTCAAAAATTTTATATTTAGAAAAAACGATGACAGAATGTTTAAGTTTCGAATTTCAATCTTAACATTTAATCGAAAATGTAATGATGTAGAAATAGTTTTTAATTTTAGAATCGAAATAAGCACTTGTTAACTATTATTTATTTACTATTCAAATTTTAGCATATCATACTAGACAGCTTCTTTCTTTCTTTATTGTTAAAAAAAATGAGCAATTCACTTACATGATCATTTCGAAACTAATTTAGAATTTTTCTTTTAAAAGCAAATTAGTTGAGCGTTGGTGGCCGATGGAGTTGCGTAGTATTTTCCTCCAACGTTGTTTTGTTGTTTTTTCTTATTTTTATCTTTATTCTTTTTTCCACTTCGGTTTCGGATTTCGTTGTTTTGTTGTTGTTGTTCGTTTCTTTTTTTATTATTTATTATATTTTTTCACTATGACTCTTGGCGTTGGCTCGAAGAGTTGCACAGATCACAAATAAGCCGTAATATTCTTTTGTTTTGGCAAAACTTGTGGGTTTATTTGCCGTTGGGCGCCAATTATAACAAGACTGTGTTTTATTTTGAATCTTTTTATTTTACTGCTCGTGTGAGCTTTCCGAGAGAAGATTATAAACTAAACTTTTATAAAACTAAACGGCGGCTCCAAGCCATCGCTGCCGGCGGCCGGGCCGACAGAACGCTGAGCTTGCGTCTTCCATGGATGATCAGCCCGCTTCTGCGTGCTGGTGTCCAAGCCATTGCTGCCGTCGGTCAAGCCGACAGACCGCTGAGCTTGCGTCTCCCACGGATGGTCAGCCCGCTTCTGCGTGCTGGTGTCTAATTTCGCCTGCAACTCTGTCGCAACGGCGTCCGGTGTAGAAGTTGCTGACTTGTTGTCAGCACTATTTGATCGGCGCGTGTTAACTTATATATTATATTTATCATAAAAGTGCACAGGAGGCAAGGATCTCAAGCAGGCTAAATGGAACAAAAACTAGTGGCATTATAACAATAGTAAGGCAGTAAGAATACAACGCTTGCATTTAATCATTATTCCTTATTAGGCATTGTGCAAAACCTTCATGGTTGGCATTCATATAAAATCATACCAACTCTACAGTCAGGCATATATACATAAAAATGTATAATAGATTTCGACCTTTGAAAGCAGTTTAATTACCTGAAGATCGGAATCTGATATTTGGTGTTATAATCCGGTATATATATTTCTTTTCTTTAGTCAGTATTTGGAGCATAAAAATAATACCTACCTATTGGACTTTCAAATTAATTGTCTATCTGTGAATATCTGTTTCTCAATGGTCACCGACATTTCTCTAGAAAAAACTAGAGATATAAACATAGTGAAAACTTACGTAGTTTACGTATTAATTTTTAAAAAAGTTTGATTTGTAATACAAAAAATAAATTGAAATTTTGTATTAGAAAATGAATTAAGTAGAGTTACAAATTTAAAGAATCGAACATTTTAATTAAGTTGTGTGTTTATTTATTTTAAATCTTAAAGTTTATGATGCTTGCAATAATTATTAATTTGAGTATGTCGTTTTAGCTCCCGAATATGAGCAGGTCTTTTATCTCTCGCATATCTAAGTGAATTTCAGTTTGGTCTTAACCTTGCATTAAGAATATGTTTATACACGTATAAATATAAAATATTGATAGTGCAAAAATAAATAGAATATTTCAACGTTTAATAAAGTGTTAAAGATTAATATATATAAATAAATACATATATATCAAGCTTTTTGTTAACAAACTGCATGTGTACAAATGCGATAAAAGGGTCGTACAAGCATAAATAAACTACTCATTTCAATTTTTATATGTTCAGTTGAAGTTGTGAGTTTCAAAAGTATACTTCTGCAAAGGGAAATTTGAATCAACCATAAACGCTTCCTTTCTGAACGTACGCGAAGTTGTAATTAAACGTATGTTAAAATAACTCACTTCTCAAACGTATTTTTATTGATAACACTGAAACAGAATCTTCGATTTTTTCAAACAATCTCAATAGGCGGACCTACGGTAAAATTTCAAGTCTAGCTTATAGGTTCTGTGATCGACGCGTTCATACGGACAGGCGTACAGGGCTGAATCGACTCTGCTCTTTATCCTAGTCAACAATCACACCTCCTTTTGCCTTTTAACTACATTCGGGTATTCACCCTGATCCCCTGATTTTCAATGGGTTCAGGGTATATAAACATTATTATATATACTTTAATGCATAAACCAAACATAAAAAAAAAAACACTAAGACCATACAATTTTCTATAGTAAAGTAAAAGAAAATATTTTGTATTTTCTATTCAGAATTTTTTCCGGTATATAAGGGAACACTATTAAAAGCTTTCCTTATATATACATATACATAACCATAGAGCAGTGGGAAAGCTTCAAAAATGCTCTCTGTGCTACCATTGAATTCAGTATTCATTTTTTCCGGTCAGTCGTCTCTTTGATTTGCAAGAAGAAAGTTCAGATCAGTAAAAAAGAAAAAATCAAAAACTTCATTTTGATTTGAGAAATATACATAGCTGTTTAACGTAGAAAAAGTCAACTGCAACGAAGGTTACATATTTGAATAAGTGCAATATAAATAATTTTAAGTTAAATAATGAAAACAAACATATTCATATGGGTGAATATGTATAATAGTGCTGATATTGATATTTAAGTAAACAGATTAATACTTTAACTTATATATGTATGTACATACATCTACACCATATTTGCAACATGTAGTGTACAAAAGATTGTACAGTATATTTGAAAAGATGCTGGCGCATTTAATCTCCTGCCACCCACTTTAAGCTCCTCAATTACATACTCTGTCTATCCCTCCCTCTCTATTCCTCTATCCTTCTACAATATTACATATTCTTTATTCGATAATTTACAATTGTGTGTCATTGATGTAGCCACACACACGCTTACACGCACACACAACTCACACAAAACCACCCACATTAATAGGAGCGCATATGTGCATGTGTGTACGTACATAATGAGTGTCCGAATTCCGGACGAAAGCGTATTTTTATACAGTCATATGTATACACACACACACGGACCGATGTACATATTTAGAAGTGCATTTAGGTCTCAGGTAGATATTCAGACGAGTTCATAGGTATATGTATACATATATGTATGTATGTATGTATGTATATCGTCTCGTCTGAAAAAGTACGGAAAAATATGGGACGAAAAATAGGAAACTATTTTTTCACGTATGTACATACATATGTACATATATACATATCTATGTATGTATATTTTTAATTTGATTTATATGTATATGCATGTAATACATATTGTATTGTATTTGTATTTGTATTGCTGACCAGGTTGGCTGTACATATACATACATACATATGTATGTTTTGAGCTTATATATATATATATATATATATATATATATATATATATATATATATATATATATATATATATATATATATATATATATATATATAATATATAAATATATATATATATATATTTACGTTTTCAGCTTGTAGCTTTAATGCTGTAAAAAAAAATTGTGCTTGCATACATATGTATGTATGTACAAATGTATGTATATGTAATTGTTGGTTAGTTCTTAGATCGAGCCAGAAGTAATCTAACTGTAAAATTTGAATGCGTATACTAAAAAATGTGAAAATACAGGGCATTTTCAATGTGCCACGGCCTCAATGAAGCGTAGTAATTATTTTTGGGTCATCGATATATAAGGCTATCGCTAACTCAAACAAGTAAGAAGACTCTAGTCGAGACTGCTCGACTAGGAGATACCCTGAACCCTCCAAGCTGATGTTCTTATCATTCTGCAGTTCTTTTAAGCACACACACATACACGTGCAGCCACCCACACGCATAGGCCCGTGCTCTGCTAACTGCGCAGTAAGCAGTGACTGCGCTTGGGTTGCGCTGCGGTATGGGCAATATTATGAGAATTTATTTGTTGAATAATTTCGTTTGTAGACGTATAAACTTAATGAAATTCTCAGAACTTAATCATAATGTGTAACTGTGAGTACATTCCAAAGCACAAGTCTCTAGTACTTGATATACGTTTTTTACAAATTGGTGGCGTAGGGGGCGTGGTATAAAAAATCTGTAAATTACAAAATTCGTCAATTGCATATACAGTAAATCTGAAGTCTCTATGTCTAATAGTGCTCAAATTATGCTGAAAAAATATTAGAAATTTATCAATTATCCTCGATTAAAAAGATATCGAATGAGTTATCGAAAAAATATGATAAACTCGTACTGCGTATGGTATACACGAGTCTACATGCAAAATTTCTCTAGCTCTCTAGCTCTTATAACTTCTGAGATCGACGCACTCATACAGACGGACAGGGCTATATCGACTCAGCTCGTCGTCCTGATCAAGAATATATATACTTTATTGGGTCTGCGATGATTCCTTATGACCGTTACATGCTTTACACAAAACCATTATACCCTGATTTCCCATTTTCAATGGGTTCAGGGTATAAAAATGACACATTTCCCGCCACCAGCTAGTTTACAACTTTTGCTGTATTTCGCAGTTGAAAAAGGCCAGATCTGGCCAATAAAAGGCTAAGTTAGCAGCCCTGCTCATTTACTCTCACTGCTTCAATTCTCTTTTGCTCGGCTACATATTCTGCCTTGAGTCATTTACGAGCGCACTCTTTCACTCAACCCGTTTTCGGTCTAGTTTCTATGTCACTCAACATACATACATACATACATTTATATGTACATACATATGTATATACGTATGTATGTATATTGCAGGCTGTTAATTCGAACACCGTTTTTCTGGAATTCATGCAACACTCTATTACATCCAGACATATGTACATATACATACATATGTATGTATGTATGTGTACATTGTATGCATGTATTTTGCCAAAACAAATGAAATAAAGCGTTCTTAATAGTTGCAATTAGGAAAATTATATATTTTGAAACAGTTAAAATAAACATACTAAATTGCGCGCTCCAGAGTCGAACCCTTGACTTCTCGATCGAACGCTAGTATCAACGCCATATAACTTTTAAAAATTGTGATGGCAAAACTTATATACTGATATACATACATACATGTGAATTCCATGCAGCAGCGCCATCTATGTAACAAATTTTAACTAAACTAACTGCTGAGAATTCTACCAGTTCAATCGCAATGAGATTCTAAGAATTTGGTATAAGAAACCAGTTGTGGCCAGTGTTGCCGTTTTTCCCCGAGAAAAAACGGTTGAATTGGGACAAAAGATAATCAAAAATATGCTAAACCCCAGAAAAAATTAGCTGAAAAATAAGCTAATATTTTAGAATATATATATTTTTTAATGTAATAGACGATATATGTACGTACAGATAATGTAACAAACAGTACATTGAAAATATATCTGCCATCAGCTACTCGACAGCCTCTTCGGATACATAATACAAATGTACCTTGGTTTCGATCGATTTGAGGCAGTTTGGAAAAAATCTGAAATCAAAACGACACCTGTTATGTCGGTTCAATTCGAATGTAAAATTTAAAACATATTAGTTTCTGTTTTAATGCGACTGTAATTCTTTGAGCCTTTACCTTATGGATTAAATCGAGTTTAAATATTCATTTTTCTATTCCTTATTTAGGTTTTTATTAAATTGACTTGGCTAAAAACACTTCCATTTCGGTATCCGCCAAGGTAACGAATGTATGCGAAGCGTACAGCCAATCTATGTATTAAACCACTATATGTTAGAGTAGAGGACGTATTGCAGAAACTAGTGATGTGAGCTTTTAATAGTTGCCAGTTGGTTTATTTGTCTATTAATCGGTAACTATATCAGATATTAAATAAAATAATTATTAGCTGATTCGATTCCTAAATAAGCCAGATTTTCCGCTATCCGCAATTATCAAATTTTTCTCGTTGATTGACTAAACGGAATTTAATGAAACTTTCAGCATATGATCTACATACATATTCAATTGAATATTTGACATTTTTAAATAAATGCCAAATAATTCACAATTAGCTAAACTGGCATCTGAACTTCAATAAACTATCCAATATTCATATGTATGTATAACAAAAAATATAATAAAAATCATCTGAATCTATATTTAAAATTAGGAGATATAATTTTTTAACTTTTATAACTATAAGGTTTTTAATAGGTAACAAATAATGGATTTTTGGAGATAACTCGATATGCGCAAAATTACATACGGACAGCAAGACGGACATTGCACAAATCCAATAAAGTCATTTCACTTTTGTGAATGAGTATAACAAGTTATAGCGCTATAATCGAGACTGATCGACTACGAGAACTGATATCTTAATAATTCTTAGTGTTTTTCTGCTTACAAAAGAAACACACAACACGCGGACACACAGACGCACATGAGGACACACACACATAGACACACATAAACGGTGTGGGCTTACTATGGGAAATTAATTGTCTAATAATTTTTCTTGAAGCTCTTCTTCATGAAACTCTTAGATTATGATTATGATTATATTATTAAAATAGAGCCGATTATAAATTGCCTGTTTATTAATTTACATCATCATTTTGTATTTGAAGGTTCACAGTGGTATAGTCCTGTCTGTCACAATGGAATCGAAAAAAGTAAGTTTATCACATATGTATGCCATACATTTAGTATACGATAGTCTTATGTACTTTGAAAGTATGATTACTGTTATACTGAAGCAGAGGAAAAGATATATGTATGTCTCTAGTTGCTTTATTCAACAGTTGAACAAGTAATACGAATCTCTGCAATATTCTATATAGATAAAGACCGTTAATAACGCCGAAGAAGACCATTTGGTATCAAAATCAATCAAAACAACAACAAAATCGGTTAAAAAGCTATCGAAAACCAATTCGAAAATTGAGAAAGTTGTGGCTACAGAAATTGAGGACTTGGAAACTAATACTAATTCCATTTTGGAAAGCGCTTCTAAACATAGCGCCACAGACGAACCGAAATTGCCAATTGATATTGAGAATCTACCAGTTAATAATGCAGGCGATTCAATTGTTCCATTACAAAAGAAAAAGAATAAATCCAAGAAATCGAAAAAATGCGAATACGATAATCAAAATATATCTGTGGTAAGTATAAAAAGAATACAAAAGTAAAAGTTAAACAAGAGTCGAGAACACTTTTTATAGCCTGAATCCATTTTCAATGGGAAATCCATTACACCCGGTGGCAGACCCCACAAAGTATATATGCTTGATCAGGACCAGGGACTGAGTCGATTTAGCCCTGTCCGTCTGTCTGTTTGTCCGTCCGTCTGTCTGTATGTTTGAATGCGTCGATCTCAGAAGATAGAAATTTATTTTTTTTTTTTCAGGCCCGTGTATATCACAGGTCGAGCTTTTCTCCAAAATCGATAACTTGTTCGGTTATTTTGTTATCGATTAAAAATCAAAAATTTATATTTGCTATATGTTTGGAGATAGAGTCGACAAATTTGCAATGTAGATTCATACGTACTTTATAGAATTCCGATTTTTGTTATAACTCATCCCCACCCTTATATCTTTGTAAAAGGCGTATTTCAAATACTAGAGACTTGCGCTTTGGTAAATGCACGCATTTCAATGTTATAATCACCATGATCAATGTTATATCAGGAAAATAGTCCACCCACAAGCAAAGTTATTAAACAATTAAACTCCCATAATAAGCCCACACTGCAGACAGTGCGCGTTTGCGCGTGCATGTGTATGTGTGTCTGTGGGTGTTTTTTGTGTAAGCAGAAAGATGTGAAGAGTTATTGAAATATCACTTGCTTCTTCTTCTTCTTTTTCATAGAAACATGTTTTGTTGGGAGACTACGTTCTGGAACATTTTTATAAGATTATGTAAAATAGTAATAGAGTGTTTTTCTAAAAAGGTAGATTGTCGGGCATCACCGGCTGGAAATTTCTTACTATACCTAGATGATTCTCACTTTAGTGAATAATGATTATTTTGTAATATGTTTCAGAAGAGCAGTTTCCACAAATTCGATGCCCTTCAGAAGCGAAATTTAATCCACGTACGTTCTAGTGATTCAAGTAAAGCTCAACAAATCTTCAGTGTAAGCGAATCATGAATTAATCCAAACATTTCACTGAGCCATGATTAAAATGAATCAATTCACACACACACATACATTGTAATCAGACATATAAATTTGTGTAAGCTTTACTACCAATTAATTACTTCTTATCAGAAATTTATCTACTTCGGTCGATCTCCATCTATTAATGTTATATATTGTGTAATTTTTTGTAGAATCTGAAAGATGAGCAGCAGACCAATTGCAAACTGTGCTTAAAGCCCGTCTATAAAATGGAGGAAGTTATTCTTCAGTTCAAGTCGGACAAATCTATCTACCATAAATTGTGCTTGCGATGCAAAGACTGTGGAAGACAATTAAAGTGCGTACTTAAAGCCAAAATAATTGAGCAGCATAATACACTCCTTTAAAACAATATTCGAAGCCCATTTCTTTTATAGAATATTTACTTAGTCTCAGGAAGGAATGAAAACACTAAGTTAGTGGATTCGAAGTCTAGCTTATTCATTATTATCGATGATTGAAAAATGAGATGAGTTCTTCAAAAAAACAAAAATGCTATTTTTTATGTCCTTAGCTTTTGAGTTATCGCTCATGGCGTTCATCCATAGCTTATTATATAATACAGTCCAGTCCCGATATTTCGAAATGGTAAGAGGATCAGTTTTCTTTTATTTTAATTTACACAGAGATTGAAATTATCGAGAACTATCTTCAACGATTATTTGATCGATTTGTCGCGATTTTCGATTTTGCGAGAACAAATTATCGACGCATATACTTTATGGGTGTATCGATTATTATAGATATATCTGCATTCAAAATCATCTTTTATTTACACATTCCGTAGGTTTGATAACTATCAGAGTCACGAAGGAGATCTGTACTGCAATGTACATTTTAAGCTGTAAGTACTTACCTGATATTTCTTGTAAATTACATGCATACGTATGTACATATATGTATACGCAAAACTTATATCTACGTTCAAACTCCACAGACTCTTTGCCCCTAAGGTCGTTGAAAAGGCCGAAGAGCCAAAGCAATGCAAAACTGAGTTAATTATTCGTGAAAGCCAACCAGTTGAGCTCCCTCCGGATGTTGTTCGTGGTAAGTTAAAAAGCGTACATACATACATATGTATGTGATCTTTTGATACTCGTTCAAAAAGAGCAGATACTAGCATTTAGCTTTAGCTTTTACACTTTCAAATATTAATAAATTGTTTAAATCCAAGTTAATTTCCACAAATGGCAATATGTGAATGAGTTTACATTTTTTCTAAGGAAAATCAACACACCTTGTCACCCTGATCAAGAATATACATATACATACATATACTACACATCTTTAGAACTAGGATCTTCAAATCAATTTTATACAATTTTGATTTTAGTTATATTTTGGATACCGGTTCCAAGCTAGCAGTGCGATTTTCTTATACATACATACATACATGTGCACACAACCATCGTTTATTCTATGCGTACAGACAAAAGCGCGCCTTTTAGAATATTCTAAGAATTGCGATTGATTTCTGGATTTTCTAGCTGTTACTGTAGTTTTGTCAGATGACGCTCTGTTATTATGTTATTGTATTTTAGCTACCAGATGATCAACTAAAGCAATAGCGTGGGTGCTAAAGGCGACGCAAGTTATGTTAGAGTAGCGGAGGTTCAAAACCTCTTCAAAGTTATGTTTTCTTTTTTCATACATACATACCTACATATTTCGTTTTTTACAAAATATGTACATAGATATTTTATTGGGAAGGTGCGAGCTTTAATGAAGGGCACTTAATACTTTCCTTTTCCTAATCGAACAATTTTATAAGCTTACATTTGTTTCTTCTTAAGTATCCCTCATAACACATACGCATATGTACATATGTATATGTATGTGCATACATATATACATATGTAAGTCTGCACGCATATCATCAAGCATTCCAGCCTTTCTTATGCACGCGCTCTTTTTTATGTGTATATGTGTATGTGTGTATGTATGTACACATAAATGCGTACTCTAGCGTTTTCTAAGAATCTCAAATGCGACTGATTTCTTTTTGCATTGTTCTTGAAGTTTTCAGCCGCTACTCTGGCTTTTCTTTGCTATACGGCGTCTTAACAAGAATCTCATTTCGTTTTATTTACTGCTGTTCAAAGCAGGCTGTAGCGCTGGAGGCAGAGGCGCCGGTTAAATTCATTTTAGTTATTTTAGCAAACATGCTATTTGGCTTGGGTGCGAGTTCAAATATCGCGGAAAACTCTTTTTTGTAAATTGCAAATTTTTGTTGTTTTTGTTGTGGAGATATATGTAAGCTTTTGCGGTTTGCCACGCCCCCTTTGGGCGGACATATATCCACTATAGCTCGTTGATCTTGAGTGGTCAACTCGCGTATATATACAAAATTTCAGGTCTCTAGCATCAATAGTGCCTAAAATATAGCAAAATTTAAAAAATCACTATATCTTCAGGTCCGATTTGCCACGCCCCTATTGGGCGTAGATATATCCGCCATAGCTTGTTGGACTTGGGTGGCCGACGCGGATCTACATACCAAATATCAAGTATGTGTTCCAAATTTCAAGTCTCTAGCTTTAATAGCTCCGAAATGAACTGCGTTCATACGGACAGCAAGACGGACATTGCACAAAACCAATATACTAATTCACTTCGTGAATGAGTATACGGACGGACAGACGGACAGGGCTAAATCGACTCAGTTTGTCGCCCTGATCAAGAATATACATATATACTTTGTGGGGTCTGCCACGCCGCCTTCTCCCTGTTACATACTTTTAACAAAACCATTATACCCTGATTTCCCATTTTCAATGGGTTCAGGGTATAAAAAGTTTAGGTACACTTAAAAGAAACTATGTATAAGTATGTATTAATATTTAGTAGAACCGCCTTTTGTAGCAATTATTGCAAGCAGTCGACGACGCATACTCCGTACTGATGGTTTGGTTTGATTTTCGGTGATTTTAACCTACTTGGAGTTCAAAACTGACTTTAGGGAACCTTTTGAGGATTTTTTATACTTCCAGATTCTTTTATCTAGGAAATCCCAAATGTGCTCAGTTGGATTTACTAGTTTTGAGACTGTAGCGGAGTATGTAATTGCTTTGTGTTATATAAAAGCCACTCCCTCACAAGATAAGAGGTGTGTTTTGGGTGATTATCTTGTTGAAAATAATAAGTGCCCTCACCTAATTGGAGCTGAGTCACGCTCTCCTTGAGATTATCTTTCAATACTCCCAAATAGTAATGTTTATCCATTTTGGTATCTATAAATACCAGTTTCCCAACTCCAGATGTGGCCATACAATCCCAAACCATCGCGTTTTCGCCTCCTTGCTTCACAGTTGCAGTTAAATTTGTTAGCTGTAGAGCAGTATTCAGTTTCTCCATACTTTTTGAGCCCCATCTGATCCAAAAATGTTAAATTTGCACTCGTCACTCCAAATTAATTATTCCCAAAATGAGTCTGGCTTGTTTAGGTGCTTCTGAGCAAATTCTAGATGTTTTTTCTATTGGCGTCGGAAAGCAAAGGTTTCTTGCGCGAAGTTCGGGCATTGTACCCCTCCTTGTGGAGCACATTTCGCACAGTTTGCGGATGCACGCTAACTCCTGAGGTTAGAAATATATTCTCCTGTATTTTTGGAGCAGATGTTTTTGGATCAGTGCTTATTGTGGTCAGGATTTGGCGTTTATCTCTGACACTCAATATTTCAGGACGGCCTGATCTTGGCTGAACTTCAAGTGTTGCCGTTTTTCCGTAGGATATTATTATGTTTTGCACACTGGAAGTGGATCGCCTAATCGTTCGTACTCCTTTCCCTTCTAAGTAGAGATTTATTATTATTTGACGCGTTTCTAGTGGGATTTGCTTTACTCGACCCATATAGACCAATTACTCTCGCAAAAATGACAAAAATTAAATTGCAATGCATAACAATTCAAGTATGTAAAGAAGGAACGAAGGAAATTTACCGTTTGAACTGTTATCGGATCATCCGCAGAGTACCTAAACTTTTTTGGACTGCGTATAGGTAGTTTAACCCTTTTTTGGTGTCTATTTCATAAATAAATATGTACCTCTCTTATCTGTAAACTAATCCTAATTAATTAATTGTCATATAAGTAAAAGGATATTTTTAACAATGAATGTTGATTGAGGAGTGTACATAAGCATTTTTTGCCGAATATATGTACATATGTATATGTTGCTACATACATACATATGTACATGCAGAAGGCGTATACATTTAATTGCTTAAGGGGCCCATCCACTTGCGAGCATTCGACGAACACAGCATGTTCGGCGAACATGTTCGCAAATGGATGGGCCCCTTTAAGCTACGGCGTGGACAAGAACGTAACGTAACAATGCTAACGTTGCAGATCCCACGCTGCAGGCCAGTCCATACATAATTGACCTATCATATTACGGCGCTTATGTATAGCTGTTATAATATAAACAAAACAATAAAGTGCTGCTATAAGTATGATACCCTTTTTATACCTGAACCCATTGAAAATGGCAAATCAGCGTATAATGGTTTTATTGGTATGTATGTAACAGGCAGAAGGAGGCGTGGCAGACCCCACAAAGTATACATACATATATATTCTTGATCAGGGCGACGAGCTGAGTTGATTTAGCCCTGTCCGTCTGTCTGTCTGTTCGTCCGTCCGTCCGTATGTATGAACGCGTCGATTTCAGAAGATATAAGACCTAGACTTTAACTTTTTTTTAAAATGTCCGTATATAAAATGACCGTATATATCACTAAAAATCGATAACTCATCCCGTTACTTTTTTATCGATAAAAAACCTTATCGAAAGTCTGTTATAAAATTATATATCCTACATCTTTAGAGCTAGATTATCCAAATTTTAAATGTAGATTTACATGTACGTTATAGAATTACGATTTTTGTTTAATTTCAATCCCCACCCCTATATCCACCCCCTCACCCCTAAGTTTTTAAAAGTATTTCAAATACTAGAGACTTGAGCTTCGGTACATACACGCATATTAATGATATAAATACAATCTGAAAGTTTTATGATGAACGTACGTGCACAAAAAAAGTTATTGAACAATTAAGTTCCCATAGTAAGCCCACACTGCAGCCCATGCGCGTTTATGCGTGCTCGCCTATGTGTGTCTATGCATGTGTGTTTGCGTGTGTATGTATAAGCAGAGAGACGCTAAAAATTATTGAAATGACTGTTTCTCGAAGGGCTCAGGGGATCTCGTAGTCGAGCAGTCTCGACTAGAGCTTTTGTTTATTTAACAACATACAACATACTACAGTGCGCTATTTGTCTTACTGTACACTGTACCTCTCTCTTCTCTCTATCTCTCTATGGTCACTCAAATCATCCAACTCAGCAGCGCATAAAAATTGAAATTTGTTCGTGACGATCTCTTTCCTTTTGAGTGAAGCATATACCGAAATCTTAAAAGCGTTTGCCACGTTCATTCAAAAGTTTAGTGTTTTCATGATTATTTCTAGGAAGGGTATGAAAGCGTTGAGGCGCATAAAGAATACATACATACATATGTATGTTTTGGCGACGAACATGCATACACACATTTACAGTCCCTTGCTACATGTATAGGCTTTTGTGTGCGTGCGTCTCAATATTTTCGTCAATCGTCCCTTACCGTTCTGTTTACATGTATGGGTCATTATGTGCGGCGCTGATCGCTCGTCGCCCTGATCATGGGGTCTACGATGCTTCCATCTGCTTGTTACGCACTTTTCACAAAACCATTATGCCCTGATTTCCCATTTTCAATTAATAAAATTTATTTTTTTATGTATGTAAGCATCGGATAAGCCCGACCTAGGGCTTGATGAACTGCATCAATTGAACGTTCGTTCGAGATTTGAACTATTTGAGAATGTGGATCAAAACAAACTTAGAAAGGAGCAACTGTTAGTGACCCAACGTCCTGTAATTAATCGCAGCAAGTCAGTTCTTGCAAAGTATCGACCAAATGATGTCGATGTTGAATGCGGAGCATCGAACGAGAGTGGCGATGAACCAGCTGAAGAAAATGAGGATGCTGACTTGATACGCTCGAAAAAAAACACTGAAAAGGAGCGGCCTATTGGTCTAGGCGATGCCATGAATGACATCAAGACTAGATTCGAAAAGGGTACAATGCAGTCCAAAGAAGAACGCCGAGAAGAACGAAAGCAAGAAATTCAAAACATACGTTCTCGTCTCTTCATGGGCAAACAGGCCAAAATCAAGGAAATGTATCAGCAAGCGGTCGCCGAATCCGAACAGGCTATAACCTCCGTCGGCAAGCAACCAGATGTCGAAATTGGCGAAGCCGCTCGTTCCATTAAGGAGCGATTCGAAAAAGGAGAAATGTTTCACGACAAGGACAATGAGTCAAAAACATCCAATTGCAGTAATGGTCATGGCTCAGGGCTGTCGGAGGATGCTGATGTTTTTGAATCTGGTAAGAGCAGAGTTATGAAGTGATTAGGAACAATAGATAAGGGAAAATATTTGATCATACATACACATTTTATCAATTATTTATTTCATAATTAGCTATAAGTAAAAAGTCGCGCAGCATCTTTATGGAACTAGACGCGAACGTGGCATCGAGTCCGCATGCCAAATACGATTTTCAAAGAAGTCGATCCATCCATATTAAAAAATGCCAGAGTCAAAATCAACTGCAAGCCGAGGTTAGTATGAATGAGTTTAAATGAGTTATATAACGTATGTTTTCGTATATTTACTAGAGTTCTGACGTAGATGTCGTTAAATGTGATGCAAAAGCGGAGGATATCAAAGTGACTACAGCCGAGCTAAGCCGGAAGTTTAAATTTTTCGAAACGTATCGCCCTAACGATGGACAGAAGCGTCAATTCCGCATAACACCACCTCGTGAAGGTGTTGTTAAAATGCCATCGCTCGATTCCGAATCTGATTCAGAGTCGGGCAAACAGAACTTTCACGATAATGTGCTTCAGAAAACACAGACTACTTCGACAATGCTGAATAAGTTTCGAGAAATGGAGCAAAACAAATCAATTAACTCTAACTGCAGGAGTCCCAGGCCTTTAAAATGTTTCACGCCTCCCCCAGCGGTAGATAGGCAGAACTTTAATGATAAATCTAATAGCGAAGAGGACGAGGACGAAGATGATGACGATGATGAGAATGAATCCGACGATGATGACGAAATCGATCAAGAAATTCTAAAGTTAAGTTCAACTAACATAGATGAAGCGCTTAAAGAGGTAAGCAGTTCTTAAGAAAAATTACAAATGTTATTCGATTTTATTCGCTAACGGTTCGAGAACAGCTATATTTGTTACAAAGTAGATGGAGCACCACCTGTACGATAGATCATTTAATTTAAAGGCATATGGGTGGAAGATATTAACCGTGATCTATTTAAAAAACATACTTATTAAATATATTCCTACTCTGATTAGGCAAGCACCTAAAGCACATCTATTATTTTATACTCATTCACAACAGTGAAATGTGCGTTCGTATTAACGCATTTTTTCGGCGCTATTGAAGCTAGAGATTTGAAAGTTTTACTCGAGTTTATCCTTAATTTGTAAATTTGTCACAATCGCCCACTAGACGCGTGGAAAATGGGAAAATTCACTTTAATATTAGTTGAAGAGCTAAAAGCTGAAATCTAGAATGTATATTCGCGTTGACCACCCTAGATAAAAAAGCTATGGCGAATACATTCAGACGCGTATTAGGGGCATGGCAAATCAGGTAAAACTGTATATTCTAACGTTTTAAAGCTACAACGCTGAAATTTTACACGTAAGCTAATGCTACGATTTTATAAAGATCGATGAAAAATTAATATTATATTAATCAAATTCTGTTATATTATATATAGTATAGTATAGTTGAGTTATCTCATCCAAAACCATAAACGATTTTTTAGGGGCGTGACATCTCGAAAAATAACCTGTAATTTTCACATTTTTGAAGCGTAAGCATTTTACAGTAACTTTTGTATAGCTACATATATGCCTGCCTGAAGATAGAAGCTTGCGCTTTTCAATATCTATATATTATTAGAACTTGTGGGATTATGAAACCTAGCGATTTTTAGATTTAACAAGTATACTTGTCCATCCCTCATTAAGTAAGAGCTCTGCTGTCGGACGTTACCGACTGCAGAATACTCATTCACATCCCATTTCCAAATTTCCAATATACTTACTCAACGACTATCAGGTAGTTATAAATATATAAGATATACATGTATCGACTCCAGTAATAATCACGCTGAATGCTGACCCTTACAACCTCATCGATTGAATAAGAATTTAAGAAACGAGCGCTGAGCCTTCTTACTAGGGTCCAGAAGAATAGATATAAATACAATACATAACTGCGTTGTATGTATTGTATTTATATCTATTCTTCTTCTTTCATGCCTCCTTCTATGCTATTTCTGAAGTAAAAATGTTCCCTTTACTTAACAATCTGTGAAATTGCTTTTAATCAAAGTTAATTCTAAATTTTTATGTGTAAAGGCACTCAACGCAGCTCGTGCAAAGCAACTTCGTGCCAAATTTGAAAAATGGCAGGCAAACGAGATCAAGCGAGAAATAATGGAGGGCTTTGTAGACATCTACTCAGAACAAGTGTCTGATGATTCAACCATAGAAAGTACCAAGGCGTAAGATTTATTTAATATTGGCAAAGAATGATGACGAAGTTAACATTTCAAATTTCAGAATACGCGAGCGCTTCGAAAATATGAAAAATATTGAATGCAATTCAACAGTTCGACCCCGGCATCAGGTTAACCGTTTTGTAGTGAGTATTTCTCACAATGTTTTGCTATAGCTATTGATGACATTTCTTTTTCAATTTTAGTAATTGGATTTTGTTTTGCCACTGGATACACATACAAATTTGGATTAAAATGAAAGATCCTAAGCAAATGGTTGTATTTGCCTAATAATTATATTCTATTCATACACATAATTATAACAGTAATATAATGAAACAAGTCTATGGCAACAGAAATTATTTCACAACATATTCATAAGCGTTATCTAAGATATAAGATATTCGAAGAGCACATATTATAATAATATAGCAACCTATTTTATATGTATACATTGGTTTATTTTTAATATATGACAAATACAATTAAATATCTTATTCTATGGCTTTATCCATAAATTCCAGGAATCTTTTGGCATATTGTTCAGGATCACAAGTCGATATTCCATCAACATTACTACCATATTTAACTGTTTTTGCCGCTTTCGCAGCCTAAAATAAACCAAATTAATCACTTAGCGTTATTAAAATTATATATAAATACATATATATATATATTTATATATACCTGTTTTTTGACTCCATATTGTGTTAAAACATCGATTATAGCTATAAAATAGATTTCTCGTCTCTCTAAAATTAAATGTTGTGGTGTTATATTAAATGATATTTAAATATATTTGTATAAATAACCTTCAATACTTGGAATGGCGTAAATGTCAACTTCATAAACAACTTCCTTATATTGTGCACCTCTTGGCGAATCGGGTGGTGTATTATACGTCCAGCTTTAAGTAGTTTTTAAACCCATTTACTTGCAATTTTCTAAAATGTTCTGCTATTTATGATTTACCGTTCACCACTATCGCACTCTTCGCTCTCACTGTTTTCGCTACGTCCGGTTGCCAACGAGCTATCTCCTTGTAGAGCCTCTTCCTCTGCTCGCACACAATCATGAATACCAACCAACAAAGAGTAGTCCATTATATGTAACTTGGTTAACAACTATAAGTATAAGGAAATTTTATGTAAAGAAATATTAAAATGTAGTTAGGATATCTTTTTTTAAAAGACAAAGACTGTATACATATACATAGAAGAAGGTTTGAATAAGCTTTGTTTGTACAATACAAATGTTATTATGATAGAAGTTTTAAATATATTTAATGTATATTTATATTTAAAGTTTAGTTCATATATTTTAAGCAAAATTGGCTATGTTAATTTGGGCTTTGTGCAGCCTGATAAGGATATCCGAATGTTTAGCCTGGAAAATATTTTTCATCTTCAAAGGATTCCAGAATGCTGGCAAGAATATGGATCAGATCTATTCTTTTTCGCTCCTCAACATCATTAAACCCGTTTTCTTCTTTAAAGTCACACATATGTATAAGTAAATATGAAAAGGTTTGATTTCTTACATCAATATCATTGTTTAGAGTATCCAACAATTTTTTCTTAGGTTCGTCTCCAATCTCCAATTTGACTTTTTGCTTTATGAAGTCGTTGTCCTTATATGTAGGTAAAAGTTTTTCAAGCTCTTTTTCTGAAGCCTCGCGATCTACAGTACTACCTTTCAAATCAAATTTTCTACGGAATAGCAAATTATGGAATGATAATTAATAATTACTTTTAAATATAGATACACAAGGAAATATTGAGTTCATACTTATGTATGGTCAACTGAGAGCTGAAAACATTCCTCATTACAACGAAATAATACTGGACGCTCTCCACAGTAATCCGGTACATTCCTAAATATTGTGGTAAAAGAGTTTTTCCATGTCTCTCTACAACATACTGAGAACATGTTTCGAGGAGAATATGAATTATATGTATCTGAATTGCGTTTAATAGTATTTTAACTCACTGGATGATAATGTTTAAGGAAGGCATGCATGCGTTCAATTTCCTCAGATGTAAGACTCTTAATTATAAAGAATTTATCGTAACTCTCATAAAATTGTGCACCTGACTTGCCCGATGAGTCGATGCCCAATGGCTGCGACCTAGTCAAAGATTCGCGATAATCAACGTCGTCGACTCCAAATCGCTCACGTAAATTGCGGAATACGAGGGGACAATACTCCTTCACTTTAAAATGTGACGGCATATTCTCTCTAAATAAATAATAGAGGAAATTATAATTTTCTCACTTGCTAATTGAGTCTCCGGTAGTACTTCTTACTTGTTGAATAAATGATTGTCGACTTTTATTTTCGAGTATGCACGAAAATCATCTGGCAGCAACATTACTGGTATGTTGACATGACTTAACTCGTTTATCTAGAATTTATTAGATATTATGAATATATATGTATATATAGTGCTATATATATATATATATAATATTGACGGAACTTACTGTATGGTTAATGCCCCACATAAAAACGCTAAGAATTGGCTCATTAGCACGAAATAGCTTTACTTTTTGGTGTTTTACTCTGAAATGCTTCTTCTTCAAAATACGCGGCTGCGATGTTGATGAGACTTTTTTGTCCATTTTTCACACTGGAGTTAGTTTTGCTGTATTTACAAAAAATGCATTATTTATTAAGTCAGTAGTAATACTAATTAAATAAAACGAGTATAAAGATACCTATATGAATGCGAAGTAAGCATCCATATGTAAGTGTACACATGTACATATGTACTGACTTACATTCAATAAATAAAAATATATCCATACATTTGTACATACATATATATATACACACTCATTCAAGTATAACTAAAATGCAATATACGTACATACACATACATATATAACTAACGTCTTACGTAGATTTGTATATTTTGGGAACGAACACACTATAGATTTAATATAATTTTGAACTTGAAGTACGTTTAATTTAATTCACAAATTTCACTAAAAATTGTTCAGTTTGATTTTTTTGCAGCAAAAGATATAGGGGCATATAAACGATAAGATGTGTATAGGAATACGTTTATATATGTATAAGTATGTGTCGCTGCAACGTATATATACATATATATATATATATATATATATATATATATATATATATATATATATATATATATATATATATATATATATATATATATATACATATGTCTTAAGCGTGCATATGTGTGTGCATATCTTTATGTATGTTTTGTATGCATGCATGTATATAAATGTTTGGCTGTATGCAACACGTACGAAATCAAATCAAGTTAGAATTGCACTCCTTTTTGGTTTGGATATAGGCTTAACTGATATATCCAACTCACAATTGCATTAATATTTATTATAAAGTACACTTGAAACGAAAAAATCTTTTTATTATTTAGTTTGTTTTATGGTAGATTTTTATCGTTAGCCACGGTTGTGTTTTGATACACATACAGTCGATAGAATTCCCACGATAGCTCCAAACCAAGTATCTGTATCTGTAACTGTATCGATATTTTAAAATGTTTTTTTTTTTTAATCTTACATTTTATTTATATCGGAGTGGCAATAATTAATTATATTAATAAACTGAAATTTAAAAATAATAATATTATTTATTTAATTTTTAAGAATATGTTAAGTGAGCGTTTTAATTTAGCCCGGCTATACTATATATTTTTTGGTGACAACTCTAAAAAATTGGCAACATAATATTATCGGTTTTGACATCGTCAAGTGATCCCCTTTTATAATAAAACATTTATCATCGAAATTTTTTAGTATTTTACACGTTAATATTAAGTTCCGCCGTTATTGTTGTTATAAATGCGAATAGAAACGTCTCAATGGCTAAGTAATTTAATCTTTATTGTTTAATAGTAGCCCAAACAATGGATTAGTGCTCAAACTGAATACTGTCTCGACCAATTTAAAATCAACCCTGTATATTTAAAGTGCCTCACAAAACCAAGAATATGATGCTCCTTCTCTTTCTCTCTCGCACGCAAAATGGAGGGCAGGCTACCAATTGAGAGTTATACCACTAACTAGTGGTTATACATATGTCGATCGATTACTCGTTGCTCTCTTGAGTCTGCCTGAAGTCTCTAAGACGCGTGTAAATTTGTTCGAAAATGGGAAACGTATCCAATTAGACACATGATAACTGATTTTAATTAAACGATCAACAGTTTATAGAACTGAAATTTGTGATCAATCAGACCTGAAGCTTGTATGTTTGTATCCAGACATGGCGGAATCGGGGATAGACTTGGGCTTCGATTTGGAATACGACTTAAATCTCAATTTACTTAACGATAACGACTCAAATATGGATTTTTTGCCTAATATGGAAAATGTCGAGTTTTATGAATTGAAGTCTACGCGGTCTCTGCGAACAGACGAAATGTAAGTAACTAGCACGACAAGCATATATGTATGTACATATATACATACATATGTATTTATAATGTTAACAGTATAAATTATGAATAAGCCCTCAAACACACATGTGTTAACATAAACATGCACATACATATGTATGTATATATTGTGCCTTATATGTATATATATAAGGCATATATGTACATACATATGTGTATGTACTTACATTTCATATAGTTATGTATATCTGAGTGTGTTAAATACATATATATTTTTCTACCTGATTAGCACTCTTTTATTCTTTATCTTATCGGAATTAATACAAGCATACCTGCATATTTATGAACATACATATGTACGTGTGTGTCTGTATGTAATCAAGTATCGCCCATGTGAAAGCAACGATCATGTATATATACATATATATAATACATGCATGCATATAATTATTTATGACGAATGTGTGATATTTCGTGATGACAATTTAAAAATATACATACATATGTATGTTCATATGTACATGCGCACTAAAATGTGTGGAAAAGCTGAGCTTTGGGAAACTAAAATTTAATATCTGACGAATTTCGATAACGATTTATGTATATCGTCTACGAAATCCTCTGAACCCTGCAAGGATTCCAATCATTCTAAGCTTATTTGATGCATTCCTGAAACCGCTCGGTCTTCACATTACACTTACATATAAAACGAAATCAAATTATCGATCATTGATAATAAAAAAATAAATTGGATGAGCTATCGAAATAGCATGGTAAACTCGTACTGCGTTTGGTATACGTACATGTAAAATTTAATATGGATGGGTGGACGGACAGACGGACATGACTCCTGATCAAGAATAAAACATTATTTAAAGAAGTTTTCCCAAAAACATTATTAATTTCTCTTCTCTGAATGGGCTAATCGTATAAAACTAAAAACACTATGAAAAAAACTAAGAACAAAATATCAAATTCATTTTTATCGTAAATTTGGATGAAAACTCAGATCATATAAGACTGTATCAAAGTAACAAGCTAACGTATACATATGTAAGTTTTAAATACTTTACTAACAATATTCAAACAAGTAAGAACGTTTCAGTCGGGCGTTACCGACTGCGGAATACTCATTCACATCCCATCAGCTATTCAGTAGCTAAGTTTAGTTCTAATACTATAGAAATTTTTTTTTTGCGATTTGCCACTTTTCTACTGGGCGTAGATGCCTTATTTTGGCCAGTTTTTAGAACAAGCTAACGGTAACATAAGTGCAAAATTTCGATGCTTACGCTCCAAAAATGTGAAAATTACAGAGTATTTTTCGATATGCCACGCCCCTAAAAAAGCGTAACAATTATTTGTGGGGCATCGATAGAGGAGGTTACAAGTAACTCAACTATCCAAATTTGAAGCTTCTAATTCTTATAGTTGAGGAGATATAAAGTTTTGCGGTTTGCCACGCCCCCTTTAGGTGGAGATATATCCACCATAGCTCGTTGGACTTGGGTGGTCAACCCGCGGACAAGGACAGACGGACGGACATTGCACAAAACCAATATACTAATTCACGCGTATTTCATTCTTTGGAACCGGTTTACACGAATAGAGATTTAAGAGAAAATTCAGTGCTCTTACTCAATAAGGCGCAAGTCTATACTGTAGCCAATATGATAGACCAGAGAGTAATTTTTCTTGTGTATTGAATGCTGGGTATTTATATACATATGCAAAACTGGCAGATTTGTTGAATGTATTTATATATATATAAATATATATATTTTATATATATATATATATATATATATATATATATATATTTATATACATTCTCGCGTTAAACAATTTTCCGCATTAATATTAAACGTGCAATCGACAAGATCAAGGCCCTTTTATATGTTGAGTAAAATAAAAGAACGAAAAACCTAAAATACTGTCGAAAATGTTTTCCTACTTTGCTAAAAAGACGACAGATAAAGTCTGTAATAAAAATAATAATGGCTCCAGTGGTTTTGTTGATCAAACACTGAACAATTTTGAGACATGTGATCAAATATTGGAGAGTAGGTCAATACAAAATGATTATGCTGAGGAAACTTTATCGGAGGAACGTCTACAGGAGTTTCAGGAGTTCTTAAAACGAGTCCAGACATTGCAGATGTCGCCAAGCGACGATCCACAACAACAACAGCCGGAGCAGCAACAACCATTAGTATATGATATTGAGGTCGGTGTGGAGCCATCAAATTTAATGGAACAAGATGAGGTAAATGCTATATCAAGTTGCACTCAGAGAAGGATCAATGAGAAGCCAACAACGAACATTCGTATTAGTGTTGGCATTGATAAAGATTTGGAAATGATACTTGAAATGGATCCAAGCATCGTTGATTTGGGTGATATTACCCTTAAGGAACCAACAGATACACGTGTTTTTGGTCTGCCTCCACTAACGGGTGGGTAGGTATTTATATATATAAATATATATATATATATGGGAATAGCTAAACTTCATTGCATTTTTATACCCTGAACCCATTAAAAATGGGAAATCAGGGTATTATGGTTTTGTGAAAAATATGTAACAGGCAGACCCCATAAAGTATATATATTCTTGATCAGGGCGACGAGCTGAGTCGATATAGCCCTGTACGTCTGTTTATCCGTATGAACGCCTAGTTCTCAGAAGTTATAATATATCGTGTATACCATACGCACTACAAGCTTATCATATTCTTTCTATAACTCACTCGATATCGTTTTTATCGAGAATAATCGATAAATTTAGTAGGTTTTTTCGGCCTTATTGGAACGCTATTAAGCCTGGAGACTTCAGATTTACTGTGTATACATTTGATAGATACACACATTTTGTAATTTACAGATTTTGGATACCACGCCCCCTTCGCCCACAATTTGTAAAAAACCCAAGCGCAGTCGCTGCTTACTGCGCAGTTAGCAGAGCACGGGCCTATGCGTGCGGTTGGATGCATGTGCATGTGTGCGTGCTTAAAAGAACTGCAGAATGATTGGACCATCAGCATGGATGGTTCAGGGTGTCTCCTAGTCGAGCAGTCTGGACTACAGTCTTCTTACTTTTCTATTATTTATAATATGTAATATGTATAGCAAGTATTTAGATTTTAAATTTTTTCTATTCATTAGACCAACGTTTAAAACTGTAATACCGACGTCTCGCACACAATTAAAACTTCAACTCCAACGTGAACAGCAGCAACAGGAACAGCAGCAAATACTAATCCAGCAGCAGCAGCAACAACATATGCTACATACGCAGGATCAATCAATGCTTAATGGGTTCGGATTCTCCACGGCGAGTTTTCAATATGACGCAACTAGCGGCAGTAATAGAAGCAGCGACTGCGGCAGTGGTCCCATAAATCAACATCAGCAACAGAAGCAGCAACAGCAGCATCAGAACCAACAGTCTAAAACTCTGCCTGGCCAAAAGGATAGGCTACCAGTATCTAGTCCTGTTGCGCTAAAGGTGCCTTTGCAGAGCATAGGCGTGGATGTGCCACCTCAAGTGCTACAGGTAAATACCTAAACTCTAAAACGTAAGATCCAGCTTGACCCGATATGGGTTGTACCACACAACCCCAATTAGAAAATTTTAATTCGATCATCATATTTCCGTCAAACCAGATCAAACAAAGTACAAAATTTTAAAAATTTTTTGATAAAGAGCATTAATAATAATAAAGAATTCATAATTATTTGTTATCAATAGGTGAGCACCGTTCTAGAAAATCCTACGAGATATCACGTCATCCAGAAGCAAAAGAACCAAGTCAGACAGTATCTCAGTGAATCGCTGAAGCCTTCTATCTGGGAATGCCAAAATTTCAAAGTGAGTCGCATGAACTGGATAATACAAAAGTAGTAACTTATACATACTACTCTATATGCACAGAATAAAGCTGCAACTAACTCGGCTTCAACAGGAAATTTGCAATGTGCTTCAGAGGTGAATAACAGGAATGTTCATAACGAAAGACCAAACAGCTTCGGAGGTGGTGATACTGCTTCGAATATAATGCGCTCCGAAGAATCGATGCTTTTATCGCCGTTTGGTGGAAATTGTAGCTCAAGTTTTTTTGGAAATGATTTGGATGGCCAAGGTGTTGGCGATCAGCCAAAGAGTTTTTTTAACAAAACCAATTCAAATGGAAATTCATCTATGGCGGGGCGAAGCTCGGCAATTATTAATACCATGCGCAACTCCAACATTTCCAGCGCAAGTACGGCGAGTCCTTTGCAATCAGTGTCAGCTCCGATGTCGCCAAGCCTAAGTTCTGTGGCAACAAGTGCATCAGAGGTAAGTTACATCAATATAATTAACTAGGTGTATCTTAGGAGAAATCGAAAGCATGTTTTATAATCATTCACGAAAGTGAAATGTATGTTAGTTTTTGTGCAATGTCCTTCTGGCTGTCCGCTCGACTGTCGGCGCTATTGAAGCTATAGACTTGTAATTTGGAACACACTCGTATTACCCTCAATTTATAAAGTGTTAAAATTTTCCTGATGAGGCCACTAGGGGCGTGGTAAATCGGAAAATGCATTTCCGGCATACCAGAAACCATAATAGTTGAAAAGCTAGAAAGCTGAAATGCTGAAATGAGTAGATCAACGTTCAACCACCCAAGATAAAAAAGCTATGGCAGATATTTTTACGTCCATCTGGGGCGTAGAAAATCAGAAACAATGTGCTTCGAATGAGTTCTTTATAAAGCTTAATTAATTTGAACATATGTACATTACGTTAAATAAAAACCCTTGATAATTAGAAGTTTTATTTATTTTCTCTTAAAATTTCGAACCATTTAATATTTCAAACATTCGCTAATTCGAAATATTTTAAGAGTCCCTTGAATTTCGAAATAATGACAGTCTACTATATATATATATACAATACATATGTGTGTGTTTGTGAGTGTGCTTCTTGAGTAAGCAGAAAGAAAAATTGGCAGTTGCTCGAAGAGTTCAGGGAATCTCTTAATCGAGCATTCTCGATTAGAGCTTTGTGACTTGTTCATTTTTATACCCTGAACCCATTGAAAATGGGAAATGAGGGTATAATGGTTTTGTGAAAAGTACGTAACAGGCAGAAGGAATCATCGCAGACCCCATAAAGTATACATATATCTTCTTGATCAGGGCGATGAGCTGAGTCGATATAGCCCTGTCCGTCTGTCCGTCCGTCCGTCTGTCCGTCTGTATGAGTGCGTCAATCTCAGAAGTTATAAGAGCTAGAGAGCTGAAATTGTATGCATACTCGTGTATACCATACGCAGTACGAGTTTATCATATTTTTTCGATAACTCATTCGATATCTTTTTATCGAGGATAATCGATAAATTGCTATTGTTTTTTCCGCCTTGAACACTATTAAGCCTAGAGATTTCAGATTTACTGTGTATATACATTTGATGGATACACACATTTTGTAAATTACAGATTTTGGATACCACGCCCCCTTCGCGCACAATTTGTAAAAAACGTATATCAAGTACTAGAGACTTGTACTTTGGAATGTACACACATTTACACATTATGATTACGTTCTGAAAGTTTCATTAAGATTGTACGTCTACAAACGAAATTATTCAACAAATAAATTCTCAGAATATTGCCCATACCGCTGCGCAGGCCAAGCGCAGTCGCTTCTTACTGCGCAGTTAGCAGAGCGCTGGCTTTTGCGTGCGGGTGGATGCATGTGTATGTATGTGTGCAGAATGATTGGAGCATCAGCATGGAGGGTTCAGGGTATCTCCTAGTCGAGCAGTCTCGACTAGAGTCTTCGTACTTGTTATACCCTGAACCCATTGAAAGTGGGAAATCAGGGTATATTAGTTTTGTTAAAAGTATGTAACAGGGAGAAGGAGGCGTGGCAGACCCCATAAAGTATATATATTTTTGATCAGGGCGACGAACTGAGTCGATATAGCCCTGTCCGTCCGTCCGTCCGTCCGAAGATATACGAGCTAGAGACTTGAACTTTTTTTTAAAATGACCGTATTTACAGCGCGGATATCGAGTTTATCACAAAAAATCGATAACTCATCCCGTTATTTGTGTTATCGATAAAAAACCTTATCGAAAGACAGTTATAAAACTATATCTCCCACATCTTTAGAGCTAGAGTCTCCAAATTTTAAATGTATACTCGAATGTACTTAATAGAATTTGGATTTTTATTATAATTCACCCCCCACCCCTATATCCACCCCCTCACCCATAAGTTTATAAAAAGCGTATTTCAAATACTAGAGGCTTGAGCTTCGGCACATACACGCATATTAATGACATAAACACAATCTAAAAAGTTTCATGAAGAACGTACGTCCACAAAAGTTATTAAACAATTAAGTTCCCATATTAAGCCCACACTGCATCCCATGCGTGTTTATGCGTGCTCGCCTATGTCTATGCATGTGTGTTTGTATAAGCAGAAAGACGCTAAAAATTATTGAAATGGCTGTTGCTCGGGGTTCAGGGGATCTCGTAGTCGAGCAGTCTCGACTAGAGCTTTTTTACTTGTATATACATATATACATTCTGTCAAATAAGTACCCGGAAATTTGAAAGAAAACACAAACAACTTAACAATCATCTACATTTATTTTATAACCTTCAAAATAGGCCCTTTCTGAGGCAATACACTTCTTTCAACGAACAATCCAATCATAGAAGCACTTTTGGAACAGTGTTGCCAGATTAGCTATTTAATATCTAAAATCCTAAATGCTATGAAAATTTTGAAAATGCTATTATCTATAAATCTAGCTATTTTATAACAGAATATTTTGAAACTGTTTTAGTATTTAAAGAAAAAAATTGTTCGATTAAGTCCCAAATTGTAATTGCTATCTGTTATATACTACCCCCACCACTTTATCGTTTACTTTTAATTACATATATAATCCCTAATGGTGTATTTACACCGTCACTAATTGCGCTCTTCTTGGTATTAATTCTGTGAAAAAGTGTATTAAGAAATGGAGAACAAATATAAGCAAAAATTTTGTGATTCGTTGACAAAACTCACAAAATTTTAATATATAATAAAACAGGACGAGTTGAACAACACGCGGGTATATTGCATATACATACATACATACTGCAAATGCAGCGTTTGTGCCAAATTATATGCCATTCAAGTATATAAAAGAGTTCAGCTATTTTAAAATCTTTTTAGCTATTTTCTGCTATTTTTTAGAGGCGCTTTTGCTATTTTTATGTCTCAAAACCTGGCAACACTGCTTTTTAAAGCTATAATCCGGGATGGCCTTCAGTTCTCGTTGCGAATTAGTTTTGATGTCTTCAATGCTCTCAAAACGGGTTCCACGAAATGGTAATTTGAGATTTGGAAACAGGAAAAAGTCACACGAGGCCATATCTGGAGAGTACGGTGGTTCTTCGATGATATTTTTTTAAATTTCGTTCAAAAAGCATGTTTTCAGCCACCTTGCTGCGATTAACTTTTTGAAGAAAATTCAGATCTTTTGGCACCAATTGCGCTTCGATTTTCCGCATACCCAAAACATCAAGCAAAATGTGATGAGCGGTCTCATGACACATTAATTTCTAGGGCTATCTCTTGAAAACTATAATACCGATTTTCGAGCACCATTTCCTTTATTTCGTCGATGTTTTCTTCAGTTGAAGAGGTCGAAGGTCGTCCTGAACGTGGTAAATCGTTCACTTCTTCTCGCCCCTCTTTGAACATTTTATACTAATCGTAAACTTGAGTTTTCGACATGGTTGAATCATCAAATGTTTTTTTTTTTTTTTTTCAACATTTTTACCGTTTTGGCACAAATATTTCGTTTTGAAACACAAAATTTCACACAAACTCTTTGCTCGATATTTTTATCCATAGTAAAAATCGCAACGCACACTAAAGTCTGACTTGTTCCTAATGACGCCGTAACCAAACTAAATGACACATAGCAATAAAACTTTACAAAATAGTGGCTGAGAGTTGTGCCAACCAGGGAAAATTTAAAATGAGAATTTCCAGAAATTTTCAGAAAATTTGACAGAATGTATGTGTGTATATATGTATATAAACAATGGCTATACATATGAGTCCACAGGTAAAGGTTTAAACGTGTAGCAGATATAATTTTAAAACTGATTTTCGATCATGTTGTTAATCGATAACATAATAACGAAATGAGTTATCGACTTTTCAAGATAAACTCGATATCGTATTATATACGGACATTTAAAAAAATTTCAAGTCTCTAGCTCTTATATCTTCTGAGATCGACGTGTTCATACATACGAACAGACGGACGGATAGGGCTGAATCGACTCAGCTCATCGCCCTGATTAAGAATATATTATCTAATTTGAATATATTATATTATATCTCCAACATTCGATTACTCATTCCATCCATCTACATCAGATGGATAGGCTGAAAAGCCTTTATCTCTTCAGCTCGTCGCCCTGATCAAGAATACATATGTATATACGTTATAGAGTAGTGGTGTAAATTTGAGTAAAAACATCGATGTCGATGCCATCGATGTTTTCGTAATCAAGCATCGATGTTGGGCTTATACATTGGTACAAATATCGATGCATCGATGTATTTCCCAATTTTATTTATGCTTTCATAGCGTTATTATTCCACTTAAATTATTTTTAACTTAAAAAATGAAAAACTTATAGCAATCTTTTTATATTCATGAGACTTATCTTTAAAATTATTAAACATGAACACAAAAAAAAACGTATGCTTTCTCATAGCAGTTTTTTACATTTCAATGTTAACTTATAAACTATCAAAATGAAACAATTAAAAAAAATATTTTTTTTCAATGCTTTGCAGGAACAAAATACGACTTAGTCGTCCAGGTGTTATTCTGTTTCGTTTACGGCACAAAATATTTGTTTTTTGTCCTTCTCCTCCAAAATTCGTAATATTTTGGAAGCTTGCAGCTTACTTTATGCACATTGCGTAGATGATCTTTCATATTAGTAGTGTTCCCTGCAATTTTGATTGTTTTGCCACAAACATTGCATTTCGCACTATTGCCATTAATTTTGGTGAAATGCTTCCACCAAAAACTCGTCTTTGCTGTTATTCTAAAACAATTGATTTTGTAGTATAAATCTATGTATGTACATATGTACATACATAAATAAATACATTTAAGCATTGCAATATTTGCTGCTTAAGTTTGTATAAGTGCACTCTCAGGCAACAGACGACATATACGCAAAATATAAAATCAAACCTGCGATGATTTGGAAAACATCGATGCATCGCTTAACATCGGTATCAATAAAAACATCGGAAAGCATCGCCAATAAAACATCGATTGCAGATGCATCGATGTTTTTTCCCCATCACTATTATAGGGTCTGTATGGCAACTTTTGCCTGTACAAACATACATACATACCCAGGAATTAACTCTAAAATTAAAAAATACATATGTTTGTTTTCCCCCAGCTTAATAATGAGGGCCCACTAGCTCTATAAATGTTACTAGTTTGGTTGGTATTAAAAATACAATAACAGCGAAATTGATAGTGTAAAGACCGGGCGTTTATTGATAATATACATATGAATGTATGTATGTAGTTTTGTTTACATTTTTATTTTTAAATGTCACAGTGACAAAATAATTGCATTGGCCGTGAAAAGCAGATTTTGTCACTGCGCTTTTTATTTAGTATTTTTTATTGTATCGATTATGGTATTTATTTGTGCTTTTGTGTATCTCGATAATTGATCAGAACTATCGGCAAATGTAAATAAACAATGGAATTTTTCCATTTAGCCGACGATTTGAATCCGTCAATTCAAGAGGTTGTGGCATATTGAATTTATTTTAATTTGCGAGCGATTATTGGTTTAAAGCAGTAAATTATTCGTAACAGCAAGAAATGCTGAATTGATAAAAACTGTTGTATTAATCTAAAATAAAAAATGGCGCTCGAAACGAAACAATCATGGCGCTTAACTTAACTCAAAAAATGCTGTGCCGTTTTTATGGATATGAATTAAGGATATTCTTTACGAGTGAACTGTGTTACGCCATGACTAACTGATACTCTAGTAAATGCATACCTTAAGCATCCCAAAAGTCCCAAAACTGATAACAACAAACATTTAGACGTTAATGAAAGTACCGAAGCCGGAATCTCATGAGCGTGACGGCCACACACATTAATAACCAGCTGGAAAGAGCGAGGTCTGATGCACGTGCTACCTTGGATATCAGCAGTGAGTCTGCCGGAGAGACGCAAAAAACATTGCTTGGCGCCCGCGATTGTCCATAGAATTGGCCGTAGGCCGGTATTGCCTATGCCCAGTGCGAAAAGGAAAAAAGGGAGCGAAAACGGAGTGGGCAGAACTAAGCGGCGATTTAACATGCCGGTACTCAGCGTTATAGCTCGCAGGCATACCAAGGTATGTTTTTCTTATCACTTCGAGCAAAATACCTTTTATAATCTGGGTAACAGTAAATGAAGGTTTTAGCCGACTGAAACTTGATTACTTAATAAACAAATAAATTATAACAAATAACGAAAGAGTGAGCGAGCTAGACAGAGAGGGTGAGACACTTATTGAATATTGGGGTCTGAAAAAAGTATCGCTTGCATACAGTAATACATGCATGCATATGTATGTACACACATACATACATATGTATGTATATTGTAGATATATAAGCATATGTATTTGCCCTCGTTCGGCACTAATATTAATTCAAGCTTTTTAATTTGAGCAAACATGTATTCTATTAACGTGTTTGGCTTTGGAAAATTTGAGGCATTGCGGTGCATGTGTACATGCCTACAAACATATGTACATATGTATATAATTACATTCGTAAAAAATACGTTGGGCATACTAATTATAATTAAATGCTCAATACATTTATTTGTGTGTCATATATACATATGCGCGCATTTACATACATTCATATTTACATATCTTGGTAATCGATTGTGAAATTTGTTACAACCTGATTCCATTGAAAGTGATATCTGGAGATAATGGATCTGGAGGGGACGATCTGAGTAGTTTCAGCCCCTTTGAGCTCGGCGATACAAAAACTATTGGAGCTAGAGACTTTGTATAGGTCCATGTAAATCATGTATATGTATATCTACGCACTAATCAAGTGCATAGCACATGAATAGTGATTCACTCGACTACGAAACTCCCGTGATAATAGATAACAATATGACAAAATAATATCTTATATAATATTTATATAAATATTTAACATACATATATTTATGCGATGCAAGTGCATGCTGTCAGATTGACAGATATGTATGTATGTAGTATATATATATATATATATATTAATCTGTCTGCCTCTCTCTCTCTCTCTCTATCGGTCTCACTATTTCCTTTTCTTGTGTATGTACAATTATAAGATATCTGTTGCTTTGATAACGCCAAAACTTCAAGTTTTATTTTATACCCTGAACCCATTGAAAATGGGAAATCAGGGTATAATGGTTTTGTGAAAAGTATGTAACAGGCAGAAGGAATCATCGCAGACCCAATAAAGTATATACATATATTATTGGCATACCCCTCAAAGTATATACATATATTGATCAGGGTGACGAGCTGAGTCGATTTAGCCCTGTCCGTATGTTTGAACGCGGCGATTTCAGAAGATATAGAAGCTAGAGACTTCAACTTTTTTTTTAAATGCTTGTATATAGCAGCCTACACTGCAGCCCATACGTGTTTATGCGTGCGTGCCTATGTGTGACTATATATATGTGTTTGCGTGTGTATGTGTGTGTTTGTATAAGCAGAAAGACGCTAAAAATTATTGAAATGGCTGTTGCTCGAAGGGTTCAGGGGATCTCGTAGCTGAGCAGTCTCGACTAGAGCTTTCTCACTTGTTATAGCCTGATCCCATTGAATGTGTCATTTCAGATTATCATGAGTTTAGGACAATTTATTTGACCAATATACATATATACATATACTCGTGTATAGCAGTTTATATTTATTAAGGGTAAACCCGTTAATAGGGCTTTGCTATATACAAATTATAAGTTGCAACCCAAACATCCAAAAATGATTAGCTAAGGGTATTTCTTAGGCGACTAGTCTAGACTAGAATACTTGTTCAAGATCGTAATGTGACTTTTGTATTTATATGGACATACATATGTATGTATGTTTTCACTCAAGCCTGTTTGTACGCATGTACATACATATGTACAAACATATGTAGATATTGCTGAGCGAGCAAAACTTATGTCATTGCAAACTGATCTAATTGTGATTGCATTACATTAGTAGTATACAGTATTTAGTATATATAGTATATATAGTATATAGTATATAGTATATAGTATATAGTATATTGTATATCTATATCCACTCCCTCACCCAGTTTGTAAAAGGCGTACTTCAAATACTAGAGACTTGAGCTTCGGTACATACACGCATATTAATGATATAAACACAATCTAAAAGTTTCATGAAGAATGCACATCCATAAGAAAAGTTATTAAACAATTAAATTCCCTTGGTAGGCTCACACTGCAGCCCATGAGTATTTATGCGTGCGCGTATATGTGTGTGTGTTTGCGTGTGTACGTGTTTTTTATTTATTCATTTTTATACCCTGAACCCATTGAAAATGGGAAATCAGGGTATAATGGTTTTGTTAAAAGTATGTAACAGGGAGAACGAGGCGTGGCAGATCCCACAAAGTATATATAGTCTTGATCAGGGCGACGAACTCAGTCGATTTAGTTCTGTCCGTCTGTCTGTCTGTCCGTCCGTCCGTATGTATGAACGCGTCGATTTCAGAAGATATAAGAGCTAGAGACTTGAACTTTTTTTTTTAAATGACCGTATATACAGCGCGCATATCGAGTTTATCACCAAAAATCGATAACTCCTCCAGTTTTTGTTTTATCGATAAAAACCCTTATCGAAAGTTAATTATAAAAATATATCTCCTACATCTTTAGAGCTAGAGTATCCAAATTTTAAATGTAGATTGATATGTACGTTATAGAATTTCGATTTTTGTTCAATTTTACCCCCCACCCCTATATTCACCCCCTCACCCATATGTTTGTAAATTCAAATACTAGAGACTTGAGCTTAGGCACATACACGCATATTAATGATATAAACACAATCTAAAAGTTTCATGAAGAACGTACGTCCACAAAAAAAGTTATTAAACAATTAAGTTCACATAGGAAGCCCACACTGCAGCCCATGCGTGGTGATGCGTGACTATGTATGTGTGTTTGCGTGTGTATGTGTGTGTTTGTATAAGCAGAAAGACGCTTAAAATTATACAAATGGCTTTTGCTTGAAGGGTTCAGGGGATCTCGTAGTCGAGCAGTCTCGACTAGAGCTTTCTTACTTGTTTTTATATTCGTTTATTAAGAAATTTATATAGCTATATTACAAGATGCGTGGTGACTATGATAGCGCGCGCTGCTTGTTAGACGGCCGTAAAGTTTTGCTTCGCAAGCACTATACGCTACCTTAGCCTGGGAGAGCTCGTTTTCTTATTCACTCGGCTCTGCGAAGCTCCATCATCACTGCGATTTCAGCATGGCGTTGACTATGTTGTCCGCTCTGATGGAGTGGTCCACTGCCTCTTCTAGACGACGCCTCTTCTCCAGGAACCGTGCATATTCGAATAGATTGTGTTTGGCGTCTTCCACATGCCCTTGTCCGCATCAAGCTCGGCGTTACCATCGCATATTGGCGCAGCATAGAGGATGAAAGACCATTAGAAGAAGACGTCGCCCTTTGACGCGTTGGTGACGCTGCCTATCCTTATATTGGCAGTTTCCACTTGCTTTCGACTGCTTACTAGGACGACTTCCGTCTTGTGCGTCGCTAGCTCGAGTCCTAGCTCGAGTCCTAGCTCGAGTCGTATGAGATTGATACTTTCGCTGCACATATCTTCTGTATCTATGGCGACGACAACTACATCATCAGCAAAGGCAATGGTATACACACCTACTTGTAGTTCCCAGCGCAGTACGCCGTCGTACATGATATTCCATAAGAGAAGCCCCATCACTGAGACTTGGGGTACTCCAGCTGACACTGTATGAGTTTGGGGACCCTCACTTCCGGAATCCAAATTGATTTGGTGACAGGCCTCCGGCGTTAGCAATAGCAGTCTCCAGTCTAGAAAAATCAATTTCTCAAACACCTTTCCCATGATGTCTAAGAGGCAGATCGGTCTGTATGAAGATGGTTCGTCTGGTGGTTTGCCGGCCTTGGGTAGCAATACCAGGTTCTGGATTTTCCAGGCCGCAGGGAACGTTTCCTGAATTAAACACGCATTATTTAGTTCGGCAAACGTACTTGGGTGCAAGGCGAGGACTAGCTTTAGCGCACATTTTGGGATCCCATCCGGCCCTGGAGCTGAGTTAGATTTAAAACTTCTGAGAGCTACTATTAATTATTTCTTCGTCCGTAATAAAAACAATGTGGGTGCTCGTTGAACTCTGGTTAGCAGACACGCTCTTCAACCGTCTTCTAGCTGTCTGGTAAGGTAATTGTTTTTCGAAAAACGTAGACCTACCGCGAACTCGTTGATAGCTTCTTTTCGCCTAAATGCATTTGCATCGAATGTCGCCTATTTGGGCATTCCACCAATACATAGGCCCCTGTTGTCGCGTGAACTGCTTGCGGCGTAACATTCTGCTATTGCAGGCACTCTGTGTTTGTGCTACTAGCTGACATGCTCTGGCCTCACCATTACCAACTGTGCCCAGCGACTGAATGACCACTGAAAAGGCCGCGGGATTAAAAGTATCCAACCGATACGATTCCCTCCACAAAGTTGGCACCCTGGCAGTTGGTTCACCTATTGTGAACAGAAGTGCCGAATGATCGCTGCCTGTATAACTATCGCAATGACTCCATGTTGCTTCCCGAAAGAGGGATGAAGTGACAAAAGTAATGTCAATTACAGATCCGTATCCAGCCCGACTGAAGGTGCACTCATGGCCAGTGTGTGTCTGTGTGCGTGCGTGTGTGTGTGTGGGTGTGTGTGTCCTAGGGTTCGGAGGATCTCGTAGTCATTCGCCGGTTATGACAACAAATTTCAGCATAACAAATCCCTGTACCAAATGCTGTTAAGACAGAGAGAAAAAGAGAGCATATGCAATGTCAACGTCACGCAAATGTTTCTATATCATGTTATTGAAATAAATTTATAATATTTTTGTTTTGATTGAAGAGATAAGACGTTTTATGTTAAGACCATAGCTCGCAAATAACTGTTGACACTTTTGTTGTTGTCTGCAAATAGACAGAAACTGATTTTGTCGCGTCTGGCTTAGCCCGCTCACGCGCTGAGCGAGAGACTTATTTCTGTTTTCGTTTCGCTCAAGTCAGTCACTGATCGTTTGCTTGAGTTATATGAATCAAACTGTCTTTTGCGTATGTATGTATCACACGCGATTGTTGCTTTCTTTTACGTATGTATGCATGTATTTGCAAAGATCATTTCTGTTGAGTTTTTTAGTCAAAACTGTCTTAAGCTGTAAGTCTTTGTGTGAGCAAAAATCGCATTAGTCTTTACGCAACACTCATTTGAGATCGTCACACGAATGAGTCAATGCAATGCGTCTGACCGAATCCGGTTCTAAACAAAACAATTAAGAAGGCTCTAGTCGAGACTGCTCGACTAGGAGATACCCTAAACCCTCCAAACTAATATTCTAATCATTATGCAGTTCTTTTATGCACAAATACTTACATACATACACATGAATCCACACGCAAGCATAAGCCCGCGCTCTGCTAATTGCGCAGTAAGCAGCGATAGACTGTGCTGCAGGACGGACAGGGCTATATCGACTCAGCTCATCGCCCTGATCAAGAATACATACATATATACACTTTATGGGGTCTGCGATGATTCCTTCTGCCTGTTACATACTTTTCACAAAACCATTATACCCTGATTTCCCATTTTCAATGGGTTCAGGGTATAAATATTAAATACTAGCTGACCCGGCAAACGTTGCTTTGCCCTATCCATTATTTCTAAGGAATATTTTGCACTTAAATACAAAATATCTAATTAACTATAAGTGTGTGGGGATGCTGTTATAGTCGAAAGCGAAAGTGACCGATTCTCACGAAATTTTGTGTGCAGGTCGGGTTGGTCTGAACAAATCTTTGTGCTCATTTGACAGAGCGTCCAGCTCACTGACGATGGTCGTTGCAAAAGGTGAATTGAGTTGATTATAGTTGCAACGTGAATCCACGCGATTGACGAGTACGTGCTCAGAGTCCTCGCCACCCACAAAGTTAATTTGGAAAAATTTATAAGGTCTGTTTGGCATTGGTACTTGTTGACGTTGTCGGTCGGTTCCTCTACGTCTGTTGACTACCAATCTTCGCGCTTCTTTTCGTTCTAATTGGCTATGCTGGTTTCGCTCATCTCCTGCCTCGTGCACGTAACTGCTTTTAGGGAAAATAACGCATTTTTCAAGCATTCGTCAAATTTTTTAGTCTTTTTAAGATATATTGTGCTATTCGGAGCGGAGACAAATCCAACAAATCAACAACCATGAATATTGGTCCAGCAGATCTCGAGCTTTAAGTGTTGTAACAAACCCGACTTTGTTTTATATATATAGAAGAAGATGAATACATATATTTGTAGTCAAATATAAATAATAATTTTGTACATTTTACTGAAATCATCACTTTTTTATTTATATCTGTTTATATGTTTTCAGCTCCCTTCGTTTGACAGCGATGTAAGTAATTTCTAATAACAATTTTGGTTTCGTACTTTTCCTTAATAGTTTATAATAAACAAACTTTTCTAAAGTCGTTAGAAACACGGATGAATATTTTTTTCGATCTGTGAAGGTAAACTGAGATCCACTTTTCAAGTTAAAGTTTATATCGCAAAATTTTAGAAAAATACACTAATTACCTAATATATCCAATGTATGTATAAATACAAATGTATTGCGAATTTCCAATCTTCAACAAAATTATCGTTTAAAGATTACATTTTTGTTTGGGACTTTTGTCCGAATTACCTAACTTCTTATCCAAATATATTAAATAAATAAATATTAAGATGATGTCCCTGAAATTTTTTTTGGGTAATGTAACGGAATTGCCAAAAATCGGTACTGTAGTTCCACATCGTTCCGATTTGTCCCGCCCGTCTACATTTAAAATTTGAAAGCTCTAGCTCTAAAGATGTAGGAGGTATAATTATACCCTGAACCCATTAAAAATGGGAAATCAGGGTATAATGGTTTTGTTTTATAACTGGTTTTCGATAATGATCGATTTTTGGTGATAAACTAGATATGCGCGCGCTGTATGTACGGACATTTAAAAAAACTTCAAGTCTTTAGTTCTTATATCTTCTGAGATCGACGCGCTCATACATACGGACAGACAGACGGACAGGGCCAAATCGACTCAGCTTGTCACTCTGATCAATAATATATGTACTTTGTGGGATCTGCCACGCCTCCTTCTGCCTGTTACATACATTTCAACAAAACCATTGTACCCTGATTGCCCATGAGCTAATGCTACGATTCTAAGATGATGATGTACTGATTTTTCTAATTCTGTTATAGAGACCTAAAGGTCGGTATATATTATCGGTTTGACCACAAAAAATCAAAAGGATATAGGAATATATCTACGCCCACAGTGGCCGTGCCCAACTGCAAACGTTTGGATATTTGAGTAACTGGTAACCTCTTCCATCGATGACCCAAAAATAATTCTTAAGCATCTTTAAAGGCGTGGTATATCAAAAAATACCATGCAATTTTCCGAATACTCATACACATCCCATTTTCTGATTTGGCACACCCCCAATTGGTATATATATATATATGTTTTCGGTCGTCGGTAACACCCGATTGCAACGTTTTTATACCCTGAACGCGAAAATGGGAAGTCAGGGTATAATGGGTTTGTTAAAAGTATGTAACAGGCAGGAGGCGTCGCAGACGCCACAAAATATATATATTCTTGATCAGGGCGACAAGCTGAATCGATATAGCCTTCTGTCTGTCCGTCCGTATGTATGAACGCGTCGATCTCAGAAGATATAAGAGCTAGAGACTTGTAATTTTTTCCTAGGTCCGTGTAAATCATGCGCATATCGAGTTTATCACAAAAAATCGATAACGAATCCCGATATTTGTATCGATTAAAAGCCTTATCGAAAACTTGTTAATTAATTATATCTCCTACACCTTTAGAGGTAGAGTCTACAAATTTTAGGTGTAGATTCATATGTATTTTATAGAATTTCGGTTTTTGTTGTAACCATATCGTGACGGAGCTTTAGTGAGCTCCACTTGCAATAGTCATTTCAATTCGAATAAGCTTTATATCGGATGGCAACGGAACAGAATATAGAGTCATTCTTTACATGTAAACATGGTAGATAACGACCGCTTATTTGATCGAATAACCTTTAAAGGTTTCAATTAATTTTATCTCATTTTGCAATAAAATTTTACTGTCCATAAAAGTTACGCAGTCATTTTTAATTTTATAAAAAGATACAATTTCTCGCCATGTCTAGTCTTATTATCGCTATTTAAATATCTACAAATTTAGAGAATCTAATTTATATAGTAGGTTTCTGTATAGAGATATGCTATACCTCAGATATTGTATTCATATTCGCAGGCAGAAGACCTCTTCGATGACATACTTCAAAATGATTCCTTTAATTTCGATAAAAACTTTAATTCGGAGCTGTCTATTAAGCAGGAACCACAAAATTTAACTGATGCAGAAATAAAGGATCGACAGAAAAAGGATAATCATAATATGAGTAAGTTATTTGATCAAAATATCTTTCAAATTTGGGGTCAAAAGCAATAAATATGTCGTTTTCACGTTCAGTTGAGCGTCGTCGGCGTTTCAATATAAATGACCGAATCAAGGAGCTTGGCACTCTGTTGCCAAAGGGAAGCGAGGCGTTCTACGAAGTTGTACGCGATATACGCCCCAATAAGGGAACAATTCTAAAGTCTTCGGTTGATTACATCAAATGCCTAAAGCATGAAGTCTCGCGATTAAGGCAAAACGAAACCCGTCAACGCCAAATGGAGCTACAGAACAGAAAACTCATTTCTCGCATACGGGTGAACAAATTTTCATCGATATCTTTGTGTCCATATTGTTGTTGACATTCAAAACTCTCTCTTCTATAATAGGAATTAGAATTGCAGGCGAAATCGCATGGCATTTCCCTGTCTGATTACAACCTGACATCAGTATCAGCGCCCACGCCCACCATCTCGTATCCTAAGTGCTCCAGCCCAGCACCAACAACTTCATCTGTTGGACACAATCATCAACCAGCAATGTCCCTAATGGAGGATGTTATGGAGGACAAGGTAAATAGGATTTAGTCAGGTGTAATACAAAACTAAGCTCAAGCTGGTTTTTATTCAGCATCAGTTGATCAACAGTGATCCTCCAAGTATGGGCTTCAATCAAATTGATGAACTCATGGAAGATTGCAAACACCCGGTCCAGGGAGGTGATCCGATGTTGTCCTCACACAGCAGCCATTCGCCAGTTGCCACGCAACTTCAGTGCAATAGAGAGGCTGCTATTTATAGTACCACAGCAGCAGATTTGAAGCTTACCGGAACTGGCACCGGCACCGGCAGCAGCAGTAGCTCACATTCGTATTCGCACCGAAGACAGGGACATCAGCATTTGCATTCACATCCGCATCATAGTGGCCGTAACGAGCAGAGTTCGTCATTTGGCATGCTAAACAACGATTGCGATGGCTCTGGGCACGATCCGCTACTATCTTCATCACAGCAATCCCATGGTATTGTTGATGTTGACGATCATCATTCGATGGACCTCTCTGCAGTGATGGTAAATGATCATTCACTTTCTTCTTTAGTGGATGAGGCCCATGGCGAACCCATGCTATTGGCACCCGACTCTTTAGATATTGACCTTTGAGGGAGAGCAATCGAAATGAAATCAATTGCCAAGCATATCAAACGCCTCTGCACAATTCAAACAGTCGATGAGTAGCTTAGTATTATTGCTTGCATTGTAATATGCTTGATTATATTTTGTAATAGGAAGTATTAATGAAAAATGTGTTACATAAATGCAGTTGTTATAAATGTTTTCGGGTCACAAAGCAATCGAACATGTGTGTACAATGTGTATAAATGTTATGCAGCATATATTAAAATTATATGCGAGAATTGTACATACATATTTGCTACATATGTATGTATGTATTAATGTAATCGTGTCTCTAGCGTATACTGTACATATGTATATATATATACAAATGCATTCCGTTTGCCTCACGTTTTAATTTGAATTTTCTTGTACTTATTGTCGCTAACATTTGATATATACAAAGTTAAAACATATGGCAGGGCAATATTTTTAACATCATCATCATTCAATCGTTGCCGGATTGTTTTTTTTTTTTTCTGATAATATGCATTAATAATTTGATTGATATGTATCTACATTTGTTATTTCTCACATACATACATCCACGCATACTGTACATACATTTTTTGTTTTGATTGCTGCGAGCCTTACTGTTTCTTGTTTGTATGCGTAATTTAAAATTGTTGAATAAAAACTGTTAAATACATACATAAAAAATATATCTATATGAAACAAGCCTATTTTTTTTAACTCACTGGGTGTTCAGTTAAAAGAAAACTTCGAGTAAATTGGACTTATACACATACTTTTATTTTTATAGAATCTATTCAATAGTATTTTTTATTTTTTTTGTTTTATGATTGAAGAGACAATCTTAGCGCTTTAATGGAAATTATTGCAGTATGAGTCAATAATCATTTTTTGGCCAATTCGGCTGACAGCCAATCAAGTCCCTCGTATAAGCCGTGTCCTTGGGTAGCGCAAGTGGACTGAATAAACCACTAGAATATATAATAAAAATAATGTCAGCATGCACAAATTGTCATCTGATTATATATAACATACATGACGGTTCCTCAATTGATTTAAATGTAACTTGTCAGTCAGTTCGGCCGCACTCATCGCGTTGGGCAGGTCCTGTTTGTTTGCAAATACTAAAAGAACAGCGTCCCTAAGCTCATCCTCTTGAAGCTTAAATACACAAGCAGAAATGTCAAATATTTGCAAAAGCAATATATGAAATAATTAAGTTACCATATTTTGAAGTTCCTTTTCAGCCTCGGTTATTCGATCGCGATCGTTCGAGTCAACAACAAAAATTAGGCCTTGGGTATTTTGGAAATAATGACGCCATAGTGGACGAATTTTGTCCTGGCCGCCGACGTCCCAAACAGTAAAGCAGATATTTTTGTATTCCACCGTCTCCACATTGAATCCGATGGTAGGAATGGTTGTTACAATTTCGCCTAATTTCAATTTGTACAATATGGTTGTCTTTCCGGCAGCGTCCAGGCCAACTGTACATTCAGAAATGCAAAAAAGAGGTTAAAATAAACGTAGCCATGTCTATTTATATGCGTGTCTCTGAGTACACACATATCTATGCATGCATGTGTTAGTGTGTGCATGCGCATATATGTATACATTTATAAATTTAAGTAAATTAATGTGTCTAGAAAAGTATCAATTGTTTGAAATCTAATTTAAATTGCGCATTTTGACTGCGTGGCTACATAGAATTTTACCGTCTATTTAAGGTGTAATGACATTACGTATTGGCGTGGCTAACCACTTTGCGCTGCTATCGACGGCTCATATTGCTAGTCATAGATGCATCTAACACCTACCCATTAAAATTCGCATTTGTTTTTTGCCAAATAATCGCGTTAGTAAACTGGATATGGTCAATCCCATTTTCTCGACTGTTTTCTGGTGTTTTCAGGTAAATAGAATCTATATTTTCACACAAATTTTACTGACTAAAAATTGACGTGTAGCGATTGGAGATAAATTTTTATCGATAGTTTACTGTACACTTCTAATATATTATTAATGTGATTATCGGCTGGTTCTTAATTAACTTTTTTTTTAGTACACCATATATTTTTATTATTTTGTTATTGACTGCGTTCAAGATTTTTTTAGTATTTGAATTTTGTTTTAGAATTTATTTGGTACTAAAATTGACCTAATGCAATCCATACACTATAATCGGTCATCAAAAATTAAAATCCCAGCCTAATTATCGAAAAGTCCACCTAGAGGGAAATTGTTTTGAGGACTTTATTTTTTCTACTTCAAATATATTTATATAACGGGACTTATAATCACCTTTTATATATTACGTTAATTTTTGTAAACTAAATTTTTTTTTATCATCTTGGAAAGTCGATGCACAAAGGTGTTGTTTGAATTGTTTTTCTTCATCTAGTTTTTACCAAAATGTTATATCGCGGTACGTGTGTTACAGTTGTAACATATTAAAGCTGAAATACATGGAGGTACCAAATTTGGCGGTCTGACTGCAGGACCGGCTTAACTGATGCTCTTTCCGCATCTATGCACATTAATTTATCAATGTGTATGTATGAGTGCAAGCTTTTAAGAAAAGAAAAAACCTCCCATAAGCTGCATTATACATATACACACAATGAAATAAAATATATACCGATTTGTCAACTAAGTGTTTAGGTGTTTTATTAGCGTATATGCACATATATATATATATATATATATATATATATATATATATATATATATATATATATATATATATATATATACATGTGCATATACGCTAATAAAACACCTAAACACCTAGTTGACAAATCGGAGCTTTGTAAGTTACCGACGACTCATATCTACATACATTAACAATAACAACAAAAGCAACAACAACTAATGAAACTCGAAAATCCACAAACACGATTTCGCCTATAAATAGTTGTGATACTGGTCGGTTAGTTTCAATTCGATGTTTACTTTCGCCTAAGCCGGACTCGTTTCGGAATTGGTCGGCGTTCGGGATCGTCGATCTGAACTGAATTTCGTATTCATTGTTGTTTCTCTTGTTGTTTGCTGTTAACGAAGAGAGGGGGTAAACAGAACGAAAAATGAATAAGTTAATAACCGTTTTAGCTGGTTTCACCATGGCCTTTCTACTAGTACCTTCACTTGCCTTGGCGAATACTGAAAAAATCGCCATGAATGATGAGCAAAAAGATGGTGAAATCAAAATTTACAAGCGTCTTATTCCGGCCGATGTGCTGAGAGGTGAGTCATACATTTTTAGCTATCTAAAAAGATGTATATGTACATATGTATTCATTTATGTATGTATATACAAAAAAAAACTTGATTGAACAAGTGATAGACAATTGCACATAACTTAGAATTTGCCGTCCATTTGCTTGAGTGCCTTTAATTTAATCGAGGCGTATCGTTTCGCCATGTTTGTTAATTGCTTTTTTCTGGGTTAGGGCTTGAAATCCAATTAAATATAAATTTAAATATTTTTAATTAATATGAATTCAAATTAGACGCGTTTAGATTTGTTACAAATATTTAAAATGTAATGTTAATATATTTGGGCTCGGTAATCAATTTGAACCTAAGTTTTCTAAAAAAACGTTCAAAAAAAGATAAAAGCAGTTCTTATAAAAATTGATCTTAATTATTATTATTATTATTTTTTTTTTTTCAAATAAGAGTATTAGAAAGTATAGTAAAATTATTTTAAATATCATTATAAAATAATATCAAATCTATGAAAAAATTCATTCGATATTACTTTTGTTTCCATTAAAATAAATAAATATTTGTTTTTAATATTGCAAACTTTTAGAAAAGTATTGTACTGCTTTCTTATATTGAAAAAATCAATGAATGTATCGTATATTATATTGAAAAAATCAATGAATATATATATATATATATATATATATATATATATATATATATATATATATTTTTTTTATTTCTTTATTTTTTTTTATATTTATATTGTAAATTGCCAAAGACAATAATATATGATTATATGATTTGGAATGTGAAATATCTGATCAGCAATCTTTCTTTAAATAAATTGTATATCTAATATATTTCAATTTTGTTAGATTTTCCTGGGATGTGCTTTGCATCGACTCGGTGTGCCACCGTTGAGCCCGGAAAGACATGGGAGCTGACGCCATTCTGCGGTCGTTCCACATGCGTGCAGAATGAAGAGGATTCATCAAAGTAATAAAGAACTTTTAATGAATCACAAGTCCGCTCTCTTATAAAACATTCAACAATGTTTACAGGTTACTGGAGCTTGTAGAAGATTGCGGTCCTTTGCCTTTATCGCTAGCCAATAATAAGTGTAAGCTGGACACCGAGAAGACCAACAAAACGGCACCATTTCCCTATTGCTGTCCGATCTTTACATGCGAGCCAGGCGTTAAGCTAGAGTATCCTGAAGTTGAAAAGGAAGAGGAGAAGAAGAATTAATCTCCCGATGTCGGTCGTTTCTCGATTATTAATTTTTATTATCTGTTATATCTGCTTTCTATATGTTCATACATAAATTACTGTTTATTTAGCTGGCGGAAAAATAATAAATAATATAATATTTTGAATTCAAATGCAAATGTCATGTCGATCACTCTAACCCAATTTTTGCAATTTTAATATTTAAATTTGGCGCGTAAAGATAATGAGGTCTGGCAACATAAACAACACATACTGTGAACTACTTCTGCGTTGGCACTAGAGGTGAGCATGGGCTAGGTTTTACTCGGGAATCGTAGGTACGGAATGTAAAATCTAATTTCGGCTTTGGTGCAGGTTATGCCCGTCAACCCGTAAAAAAATACCAAATATGCCAGATCAACTTGTTGAGAAATCACATTACATTGATCCCCTTTTTTAGTATCGATAATATACTTTGTGTACACAACACATTTGTTATCGATGATCTCGCAAAAAAGTAACTGACCTCAAATTGCAAGCGAGTAAGGTTTTTCTTCGTCTGGTAAAATTCATAATGAAAGGCACACCGACTCACATGCGCAAATCTTGACATGAGTTCTTAAAAATTGTTTTATTTTTTCTTTCTTTTAATTGTTTCGGGTTTCAGATTTGATGTTTTCAATCGGGTGCGGTGTAATGTTTTGCTCTTCTGCCCATGAGTTGGGCGGGGAGTGTTGCAAAATATTGACTCACCACTAGTTGGCAATGATTAATTATTGACAAAGTGCTGCCACCCTGTTCAAACGGCACGCCACTAAGACCTACGATTTATTATCGAGCGTACTATCGCTCAAAATGTTAATAGTCGGTCGACTGGTGTATATTTAAAATTTTGACTGGAGTTATCTTTATCAATGAAAACAAATGTAAAATATAATTTACCTTAAGCTCTTTAATGTAGGTTCGTATTCGAAATGTGAAAGTTACAAAATCTTCGTGTTCAAAGTTCGGATCTACACATTTAATCTTGATTTAAAAATGAAGTTAAATTATCGATTTTGATCGATAATAAGAAAATGTTATGAGTTATCGAAATAAATAATAAACTCCTTCCCCGTATCGTATTCCTGCATACAGTATAAATTTCAAATTTCATGTCTCAATCAATTGACTCATTGATTAGCTCAGCTGAGAGCTGCGTCCTGATCAATACTATATGTATGTATATACATACATACATGTGTATTTATGTATATACATACATACTATATGCGGACTACTACGTCTTATTCTGTCAATTGCATATGTGTGTACATACATACATATGTACATATGTATGTACATTTTGACAAAACCAGTACACCCTGATTTTCCATTCACTGCGTTTGCGTTTAAATAATATAGATTGAATTTCTTATTTTGTTAAACAAATATGTATACTTGATTCATTTTCTTAGATTGATTTTGTTTTTTGAATACAAGTGTTATTAATATAGAGTTGAACCTTAATAACAAACCGTATTGATAAACTAAAATACGTGTTGTGTGAGTGATGCGATACTTCATAATCGCCATTTTGTTGGTATCATGAAACTCCTCCTATGCAACCTGTTTTACTTATTGTCTGCTTTATAAATACATAAGTAGATTGGCTTTACAGATGTATTGAAAGCATCTACAAACACATACAAAAGAGAGCGTTACACACACAATCATGCGCCCACACACACTCTTACAGACACATACACACCTTCGTATTTTGTAGCTTACCGGCTTTTTCGATAGTATTAGTTTGCTTTTGTAAGAGTAAAGAGATTACATACATATGTATGTATGTATGTACATTGTATGTACATACATACATACATACGTGTTTAAAAATTAGAGCTAGATATTATAATATATTATTATACATACATACATATGTATGTATATAGATATTCATACTATATTACTCATTCATTCATTATTCATTATATTAATTAGTTTTTAAGAAGCAAGCATTATTTGCTAAAAATTTAGCACGTGTCATACCCCCTTACACAAACACAAACGCACGCCGACAAGCGAGCAGCACATACAAGCACGCACACAAAAGCTGACATTAAAGCGTACATACATATATGTACATATACATATGTGTCTGTACATTTATTTATACATACATATGTACATATATTCATATGTATACCGTCGCGTCTAAAATAAAGATTGAAAGGACCGGTTTTCGGGCTTTTTCTTCTTTTTTATAGTTGAATACTTCATCGAGCACAAGGCATCAGAATGGAATGTCTTCATTAGTCGGGAACATTGTTGCTCGAGTTGTTAAGGTTCGTCTTTTAATACCCTTACCGAATATACATACATACATACATATATCGATGTTAGCTACAAGAATTGTTTCCGGGCGGGACTTGAAGTACGTAATATATTTAGCCAACCCCTATTATAAATTGCTACGACTTCGATTTTTATATTTATTTATTTTTTGTGTTTTGTATGTATGTATGTACGTACATATGTATGTATGTACATATATATAATTATTACAAAGCCCTGGCAGAGCATAGAGTCCATTTGTGACAGTAATTATGTGGACTTTACGTAAGAGCACATCGGGTTTTTATGTTAAGACTCATATTTCTCGCATTCACCTCAGCTAAACGATCTCTTTAAACTGAAAAAACTGCGGTCAGCTTCACAAAAAAAAAAACACACTTGCGGTTATAAGTCGTAATTAGTTTTCACGTCACGATAATAACACGGGGCAACAGGATTTCGTCCCCAAGAATGACATTATTCATCCTGAGATGTGCAGAACCCAACTTTGAACGACTCTATAAAATTGAGTTGCCCGTGAGTTTCTGGAAGGTGCCCAATTTGTTTTTAAACTAACTGGATCGTATTCGAATACATGTATTTCATTTCAATTGCAAGCAAGTTATTATATGTACATATATCATTCAACGACTTTGCAGACAAGAAAATTCATAAATTGCATATTCTTGTTCTGTAAGATGAACTGATTCAGAATATAAACGCAGTGAATGATTGGAATATCAACTATCTGTAGGGCTCAGGTCCAAGTCAAGTAGCTTCGAATAAGGTACATTTACTTGTTTATTTCAATATCTGTGCAAAATTGAACTTTGGACAAAGAATTTTTTTATTTTTATTATTTTTGGGATTAGCTTTTAATAATATATTATACATATATAGATATACATATGTACGTATGTATTGAAAATGTGAAATGTGAAAGGTATTATTGTTTGATAACAGGCAGAAGGAGACGTGGTAGACCAAGCAATGGCTATACATATAGTACATACATACATGTATATATGTATGTATATTCTTAATTAGGGCGACAAGTTTAGTCTAAGTCGACTTGTTTGTCTGTTTGAACGTTCATCACTGCCTCCATATGTATGAACACGTCAATCTCAGAGGATATAATAACTAGGAGTAATTTTTTTTACCTAGGTCCGAGTATATTTCGTTATCGATTAAAATTCTTATCGAAAATTAGTTATAATGTGTATGTACATACATATGTATATACAAATATATGTATGTATGTACATATATAACAATGGGGAGTTGATGAAGATGATGATACGATCACACAACTGAGTTTTGCTTTAAGGCACACGCACAGACACACACATTATATACACAATCATACCTACATACAGACACAGTGACAGACAGATGGACGGCCACGCAACATTCGCTGCGGTTGGCCTTATACATAAATAATAATGTCTTCATCAGCAAGAGAAGCGACAGCAGCATAATGCGAGATGCGAGAGATGGAGCCGTTGGATGTGGAATTGTGGGATAGGGCGAGATGGAGTAGAGAGAAAAAAGGTCGCGATACAGGCTATTGCATCGGATGGGCTTAACTGGAGCTCACGGAGTTACTCTCCGTGAGTTCACTGGCATGGGCCAACCGTACAGTTTGTCCTTTAATTTTATATACATATATATATATTTTTAAGGTTATTAATATACAAATTAGCTTATACGAAAAGTTCATGATTATGGAGGTTAACTGTAAACTGATTGCAAGCTTCCAAGACGTTATAGAAGTCTTGAATCTGAAAGTCGGAAGATCCGAACTCAAGTTTATATTTCTATTGCATTCTATTTCCTAAAATTTAATCTAAATCGAATCCATCATATGTATACTCTGAAACAAAATTTTACCCAAATTGAAAATATACATAATTAATCTTTTTTCTTCGTACTGTTGATTAACTAAATAATGAGAATGAATTTTTTTATGGATATGTATATTTGAGAAACTTATCGAGCAGCCCACGAAAGAGTCTGTCGTGAGCATTAATAATATACTTGATATTTTGTAGATGCTCTTGTCAACTTTTTTAAACTTTTTTGCCTTTGAAAGCATTCACATAGGAACATACACATACACACACTATGTGAATGAATGAATGTATAAATATATACATATATTGTGTGTGTGTGTGCATATGTATTTGAATGTACATATGTATATACATATGTAAATATGAATGTGTATATGCATTGCTACTTTGCTTCACCGCTTTAGTGAAAACAAAACAGGATTTGAGAGCGAGATGATTCTTGGTTTGGGATTTCGATTTGCTGACTAATTAAGCCCTTAAAATCGAAGAACTGGCTATGGCTGGGCCCAAGTCACATTGAAAATAAAGTCATTCGGACGCGTTAGGTTGTCAGTCTTTAAAAGAGCGGAAAAAGAAAGAATACGTAAAATTGAAGATTTGCTGTATGCCATGCGTGTGTGTATTGTATATGTTTTTTATATGGATTAGATGTATGCTTGTATAAGGACGCTTACAAATAGACCTTTACATACATACATATGTACATATTCACTAACTTTCTAATTAAACTGAACTATTTCAGTGAGCGGTGAACGATGCAGGTTATAAATGGATTAATGTATTATTTTCAGTTCACTTTGAAACAGTATTTAGAAGTGGAATACGAATCAACTAGACGCGTCTCTTATTTATTCGAAAAATATTCGGATTCTACAGTTGATCATGAATTTTTTTTACTTGAAATACATAAATACATACATATATACATGTATACATATATACATATACAATATGTATGTACATACATATATAATGTATATTTTTCGTACACATGTACATACATACATACATAAATAAAATATGTATGTAAAAATATGTAGGCACAGGAGCCGCAGCAGTTGTCGAAGCTTTAAAGATCGCGGCGTTTTCATTTATGTATGTACATACATATGTATGTATACATATATGTTGTGTATATGTTGTATCTCAGATAGGAGAATTGTGGGGACTTAAATGCTGATGAATAAAAAAAGGTACATACACTCCTACATTAAGCCATACACACAACACACACACATCATGCTTGCATATCTGGTTTTATGTCTTTTCCGAGAACCAACGAAGTTCCCTCGTTAAATAAGACGAATATGTGCGAGTGTGTGAGTGCGAACGTGATTGTCAATGGTTTGTGTTACGAACAGTGCTGCCAAGAAGTAGCGGGGAAAAGTGATACGACGGAAAAAAGATACTATGTATGTATACATACATATATATGTATGCATACGAACTACATATGTATGTATGTATGTCTGTATGTATATGTACATACATATATCAGTGAAGTAATACTTATTAATAATTTAAATTAGTATTATAATAATATTGCTTATTATATGTATATTATTTTTTTATGCATATGTACATACACACTTATGTATGTAACAAAAATGTTTGCCCTCCAAGAAATATTTGATCTAAATAAGAAAAACCCGTTTGCATATTATCAGTTGTTAAAATGGATGAAAAGAATAGGTTAATTTTAAAAAGGCTACATTCTTGCAGACTCACAGCCACCGCTTATTTTAACGGAAAAATGCTAAAATTGCAGCACTAAGTTACAATCACATGTAGAGGCAGTCCGGCAGGCGGGCCAGGCATGCTGGCATTGGCAGACGCAGGCAGGCAGGCAGGCAGGCAGGCAGCCAGGCTCAACTTAGCTTGTAGCTGCGCTCGCATCTCTCGTGTGCTTCATAGAGAAAAAAGATCTTGGAATGACTTGAATAAGACGTTAAATTACAAAAGGAAAACATATAATGAGAACGTAGGAGAATGTTGGGCGCACAGCAAGCGCATTTTGAGATTTCGTTCAATTCCCGCTGTTTTGTCTGCCTTTTCCCGGTCTGTTCCCGCTTCTCAACAGAATCTTGGGTCCGGGGTTTTAAAGATTCTCGTTGCTTGCGACTTAAAATATATATGTACATAGATATGTACATACATATTGTGCTGCGACGCAGGCTGCTGAAGATTGGAATGGTTTGCCAAACTCCTCTCTGGCTACCTATGCTTTGACAAATGTTCGCTGCTCTTTTCAGGTAAATTGACTATAGCTCCGTATCCCCTAATTAAGGAAAATATAAACAGTCCATTTTCTAATATTTTTAGGCATATACATACATATATATTATTTTCAAGTTAACATAAATTTACCTGACAGCCATTTCAAAAGAGAGCGACAACTCAATATACATATGTATGTGTATGTATCAATCTTATTTGTTGATCTGTGGGTGGCTGGCTAATTCGCTTTGGCGTGATTTGTTGGGCAAAAATTCAAAGTTTGACAAGGAAACCTGATGTATGTATGTATATGTGTACAATTAGGCTGAAATTAAATACATACATATGTACATATGTATGTATGTGTTCTAAGAATACTTTAGAGCTATTTGAAAGTATTCAACATTTTATATTTAAAATATGAATATGAGAGAAATATTGAAATATTTACAGATATATGTATGTATGTATATAAACAAGTTTAGATAAGCCACAATACAAGATACAGCACCACTGTTACGTTCACACGATCTTATACATTATTTAATAATATAAATTTGATTTAGAAATCTGTGTATTTAAAAAAATGCAAATATAACAAGAAAGAATGCTCTAGTCGCGACTGCTCGACTACGATATCCCCTGAACCCTTCGAGCAACTGACATTTGAATAATAAATTTGAAAAAATAAAAAAGCGAAATTCCATAATGTACATATGAATCTACATTTAAAATTCGGCGATTCTAGCTCTAAAGATGTAGGAGATATAAATTTATTTATATGGAGGAAAACTTGATCTGCGCGAACACTGGGAAAAAATTTCAAGTCTCCACCTCTTATATCTTCTGAGATCGACGCGTTCAAATATACGGACGAATGGACAGAGAGACAGGCCTATATCGACTCGTCAATATATGCACGAACGGACACGTCGGACAAAGAGACAGGGCTAAATCGACTCAGCTCGTCGCTCTGATCAAGAATATATATACTTTATGGGGTCTCCACGCCTCCTTCTGCTTGTAACATACATTTCAACAAAACTATTATACCCTGATTTCTCATTGTAAATGGGTTCAGGGTATAATGGATTTCTGAAAAGTATGTAACAGGCAGAAGGAATCATCGCAGACCACATAAAGTATATATATTCTTGAACAGGGCGACGAGCTGAGTCGATTTAGCCCTGTCTCTTTGTCCGTCGTGTCCGTTCTTGCATATATTGACGAGTCGATATAGGTCTGTCTCTCTGTCCATTTAGCCCTGTCTCTCTGTCCGGCGTGTCCGTTCGTGCGTATATTGACGAGTTGATATAGCCCTGTCCGTCCGTCCGTCCGTACGAACGCCTAGATCTCAGAAGTTATAAAAGCTAGAGAACTGAAATTTTGCATGTATACCATACGCAGTACAAGTTTATCATATTTTTTCGATAACTCACTCGATATCGTTTTTATCGAGGATAATCGAGAAATTGAGTTAGTTTTTTCAGCCTAATTTGAATACTATTAGACCTGGAGACTTCAGATTTACTGTGTATACACATTTGAATACACACATTTCGTAATTTACAGATTTTTGGATACCACACCCTCTTGGCCCCCCAATTTGTAAAAATCGTATATCAAGTATTAGAGACTTGTGCTTTGGAATATACACACATTTACACATTATGATTCGTTCTGAAAATTTTATTAAGATTGTACGTCTATAAACGAAATTATTCAGCAAATGAATTCCCATAATATTGCCCACACTGCAGCGCAGCCCAAGCGCAATCGCTGCTTACTGCGCAGCTTGCTAAGCGCGGGCCTATGCGTGCTGGTGGATGCATGGGTATGTATGTATGTGTGCAGAATGAATGGAACATCAGCATGGAGAGTTCCGGGTATCTCCTAGTCGAGCAGTCTCAACTAGACTCTTCGTACTTGTTTCTTCTTTCCGACAGGCATGTGTATACGTATGTACATATTTAAGTACGGGACATACTGTATTCGGTGGCAAGTGTGTAAATGTTGACAATCTCAACTTAATATGTATGTGCTTTATGCCGAAACACAAATATGTATACAGTATACGCCTATGTTAATTTACAATACCATCGAGTGTCGATGCTCTTTAGTATATCGCTAATTTGTGTAAGATGCTTGAGTGTTTGGTATGGAATCTTTCTAAATGAGATACTATATCTTTTGTTATTTCAATCTAGCTACATACATATGTACATAAATATGAACATATGTACACGCATGCAAGCACGGATGTTTTTCTTATTTCTATACATAGTATATAAATATATTTACATATGTATTGAACTGGAATTGTCTAAAGCTAGGTCAAGATTAAAACACGAGTGTAAGCCCCTAACCAAGCATCGTTGGCCATTTACACAAATGACGCAAAGTGAGCATTCAAAACCCGGATACAGGCGGATAATTTCTTTATAAAAAGAGCGTTTTGTTGCATTAATTGAGCACATATACACACACATGCATGTACACAAATACCGTCGGCTGCGACTTCAATACGATCAGGAGTGAAGGAGCAACTGAGAGGGCCGATTTCGAAATGAGTGTGAGAGCAAGATGCCAGCCAGTAATGAAAGAGCTAAAACGAGATAACGATAGAGGAGAGAGGCCAGCACTGAAGAGAGCGCAGCGCAGACACAATGTGGGTGCGCCTAAGATGGTCTGTGCACGTCTTCTGCATAGCAAGTAGCAAGTTGTTAAGTTGGGCTCGGAGAAGTCGCGATATACATACAAACATGCATGTGTGTGTGTATGTGTATGGTCTTGTATGCATTTGTGTGAGCGTATCATATTGTACCTGCTATAGTAAGATTTGAAAATCAAGAAAGGGAGACGACAGCTTAATCTTTGTCAGTGATGGCAGTATTTAATGAAGAGATGTTTTGAGAACCCAAAATAGTATAATTATTGGAATATTATACCTACATACATACATACATACATACATCCTTTATATCGAAATATTTTATTCTTATGTGGAGTTGACTAATGAAATGTTTCGATATTTTTTTATAAATCATTATTATAGTTGACTAATTAAATGTTTAATTAAAATCGAGAATTAGCCAAATTCATTCATGAGCCGGCGTGCTCATTTGATCAGTAGTTCACAGTTAGTTCTACAGATCGTGAACTAAACGCATTACCTATGCAGCTATTAATAATTTGCATTGCTTTGTGATCTTGCTTTTTAGTTCTTTATGATCCGCAGTTAAACGTAGTACCGCTAATTCTGCAAGAAATTGTGTGCAAGGTATTTCGCTCATACGACCATCGAACAAACAACTGCGATCGTTCGTCCACAGATCGCTAAGGAAGTCACATTTTAATGTTCGGTTTTAGGGAACATATGCCAACACTGACATCGCGAGAGTCCATCCAGCGCAAGAGAGAGTGCCAAATTCGACATGGCCATCTTCAAACTGCCCGCCTATTCTCAAGTTAGGGCTGTGAGCAAACCAGAGGCAGACGTAGAGCAGATCGTGACCTGTGGCTGTATACACTTGTGTCTCTATGGCGTCGTCTCTCTCTCTTCTCTCTGTCTCTGTCTCTGTCTCTCTCACTCTCACTCTCACTCTCTCTCTCTCTCTCTCTCTCTCTCTCTCTCTCTCTCTCTCTCTCTCTGTCTGTCTGTCTGTCTGTATGCATTTGTCAGCGCCGTTGTGCATGTGTGTGTATCTGTGTCTCAATCTGTAGCCGTAAGTATGTTGTTTTAAACATGTAAGTATGTGTGAGCAGCGTGCGTTGCTCCAGCTAAAGCAAGTGAGGCATTGCAAGAGCTGTAACCGCTCAGTTCGCTCGGAATAAACACGGCAGTAAGACGCCGTGCCGTGTACACGCCCGTTATTGACTTTGTCACACTTAATTTATGTTTGCTGCCTGGAAAGTTAGTACAAATTAAGTGGTTCATTGAAGCCTCTGAGCAATACTTTGTGCGTGCGTTAGTGTGTGTGAATATGTGCATGTGGTTGATGCAAAAGAAAATAAAACAAAAGAAAATAGTTTCCCTATACTAAATACCCCCATTAAGAGATAGTGAGATGCATATATGATGCAGATACAATCTGCATATCAATATCTGTGCACAAATGTACATATGTACATATTTACCATACATATGGATCTGCTCGCATGTGGCATCATATGGAGGCTCATCCTCATTCGAAGCAACGAAAACGTAGACAAGAGAAACAAAACTGCTAAAAATAATTAAATTCTAATGAAGTTGCTGGCAGTTTGTTGTCAATTGTACACATTTCCTACACTCGTTCATCTCTCTCTCTCTCTCTCTCTCTCTCTCGTTCTGAGCGTGTGTGTGTTAAAATCCATTTTTAGTGTACACATGCGCACCTTTGCATCTACATTCGCATGTTTCGACGTGTGTATGTATGCGTTTGTTATGCATCCATCCACATGTACGTAGCTCACAATTGATCAATTAATTTTTAAAATTTTTTGGTGTAGTGCCGACGGCAATTGTGAACATCTATAAGAAGAAATGCCGTAAATAAAAAGAATACCTATAAGTGTTTCACAGATCTAATCTCAAGCCAGAATCGTCTACTAAATACATTTGGAAAAATGGATGCGTATACCTTACCAACGTACTTTCCCTTGGCGTAAGTATTTCAATAAATTTGAAAATAGTTGCATAAATCCTTATTTCAAATATCTTTTTAAATCGAAAGTTGTTTTACATGTTTACATTTTCGACTATGTACAACACTTTAAATTGGCTAATTGAGGCCTCAGTATGGAAGTAATAAAGGATTCAAGGTCCAGATCCGAACTCGATGTTGATAGTTTTGTTTGCGTCACGATGCGTCGGCATTATCTGTTTCCGTTATACAGACCTCTTTTGCAGATCTTTTGATGATTAATCCTTAAAGTGGCTTCGTTATTACGTGCCGAACTAAAGTGATGGGGTTCATATTGTGTAGACGTAGACCTAAAATATTATATCTGTAGCCTAACAATAATTAATCAAAAGTACCCCACAGGATTTACTTTTGATTTATTCAAATGTCATTTCCATATATTAAATAACATACATAAGTAACTTGATAGTCTCTCGCCCCCTGTCATTTTAGACCGCTGTTTGAGTTGAATTCGTAAGCGATTTCCTCGATCAATTGTCTGAATTATTTATTTTATTGATTATCCAAATCGATAGTCGTTAGAGCCAAAATGATGCAATATATATTCTGTAAGCTTGTTTGAAAAACTCACCATTTCCGATATTATATTTTGGATATATTCGCATGATATATTCGCGCTGATATATTCGCATGAGTGTACATTCCAAAATTCAAGTCCGTATCAATTCATTAGCTGTACTTTGATCAGTTTGAGCAAAACTTACTAATCCAATTATTAAGACACAAACATTTTATTCACAGATTTGTTTGAAAATTTTATGATTGTTATCAATTTATGATATGTAGAATGGTGGTTGCCGAAAGAATGACAATATCTTTTCTATATTTGCAAGTAAAATTCACTTTGAAATATGTGAAAATCCAAATTTTATAACACGATACATATGAACATACATATATGAAGCATGTAAAAATAAATATAAATAAATGCAATATTTTTAGATTCCAGTTCCAAAGACAACAGATGCGATTCAAAACCATAAGCTCAACAAGTAAGAACGTTCCAGTCGGACGTTACCGATTGCAGAATACTCATTCACAGCTCAAACGCTGTCAACCCGAGTATATAGTGCAGCTATTCTTTTTTATATCTAGTATATTTTTGTTAAATTTTCCTATATTCTAAGAATGTTCACTGTAGCTCTCTCAGATAACGCTCTGTCATAAAGCTATTATATTTTAGCTACTAGCTGATCAAACAAGTCAGTGGCGTGGATGGTAAAGGCGACGGATGCCGTGTTTGAATGAGGGTTCAACACCTCTATCTTCTTTCATACATATGTATATAGATATTACTGTTTTTATACTCATTCACGAAGTGAATTAGTATATTGGTTTTGTGCAATGTCCGTCTTGCTGTCCGCCCGTCTGTCAGGGGCGTGGCATATCGCATACCCAATAAAGTATATATATTCTTGATCAGGGCGATGAGATGAGTCAATATAGCCCTGTCCGTCCGTCCGTCCGTATGAGCAAAAGGATCTCAGAAGTTATAAGAGCTAGAGAGCTGAAATTTGGTATGCATACTCGTGTATACCATAGGAAGTACAAGCTTATCTTATTTTTTCGATAACTCATCCGATATCGTTTTTATCGAGAATAATCGATAAATTGCTATTGTTTTTTCAGCCTTATTTGAACACTATTAAGCCTAGAGACTTCAGATTTACTGTGCATATACATTTGATGGATACACACATTTTGTAATTTACAGATTTTGGATACCTTCGCCCCCGATTCGTAAAAAACGTATATTAAGTACTAGAGACTTGTGCTTTGGAATGTACACACGTTTCATTAAGATTGTACGTCTACAAACGGAATTATTCAACTAATAAATTCTCATAATATTGCCCATATCGCTGCGCAGCCCAAGCGCAGTCGCTGCTTACTGCGCAGTTAGCTGAGCACGGGCCTATGCGTGCGGGTGGGTGCATGTGTATGTGTGTGTGCTTAGAAAAACTGCAGAATGATTGGACTATCAGCATAGAGGGTTCAGGGTATCTCCTAGTCGAGCAGTGTAGACTAGAGTCTTCTTACTTGCTTTAAAATTGAAAATGATATTATGATTTAATTTATATTTTTTAAATTTTATAAAAATGTTTTCTTCCGTATTATGAATATCTTTTGAGTTAATTTATATTCATAAGTAACACACGCATAACGATTTCTTAGTTGGGCGCTACAAATTCCGATTCGTCCGCCTCTAGTGGGCGTAGATTGTCGTGGTTCGAGCCCTGCTGAAATGCATATTAAGCTTATTTATATGTATATATGAAGATGGCACACGCATATATGTATATTGCCACGCCCTTAGTGATCGTAGACTCCTCATTTTTGCCCAGTGCTGAGAATGAGGTAACGGTAACTGCAAAATTTGAATTCTTACGCTCAAATAATGTGAAAATTACAGGGGTAATAGATAAAGGAGATTACCAGTAACTCAGGTATCAAAATTGGAATATAAGCTATAAACTTTTGCGGCTTCCCACGCCCCCGTGGTCGAAAATATATCCGCCATAGCTTTTTGATAATGGGCGGTCAGCGCGAATCCAAATATCAAATTTCAGCGTTCTAGCTATTCAACTAATATGATTTCTGGCATATGGGAAAATGCATTTAGCGATTTGTCACGCCAGGAGCATTTTATTAATCGGCGATATACACTAGTGTGTGCTCCAGGCCTTGTAGGCTCTAAAATGGCCCCTCTAGGAAGTGTGATTTCAATGATTTTTCGATTTTTTTCTGCTTGCACAAGAAACATAACACAGACACATACGCTCAGATACATACGCATATACTAACTTACGCAAAATTTAAGTCTCTAGCTCTTATATTTTATAAGATCAAGCGCTCACAAATACGGACAGAAAGAAAGACAGACGGACGGACAGGGCTAAATCGATTCAGCTCGCCGCGTCAGTCTGCCACGCCTGCTGTTACATATGTACATTTCCTGAACACATGTAACACATTTTGATTTTAAATTTTCAATGAGTTTAGGGTATAATAGGTAAACAAAATATAACGTTGTTATAATGCGCTAAATGTATATGCCTTAGTCGCAATAAGTATTTTGACGAAATCGTTATGTGACTATTTATGTAGGCATTGTTTAGTACCGTTCAATAAAATAGCGAAAATCGCCATCAAAGCCAAGAGTCTATTAATAGCTCTATGCATGCAAAATTCTATGCTGTTTATCTTTTGCATTCTTCTGCTGCTGATAAGAAGCATTAAATCTTAACATGGATAATTATTTTTACGTAAACTTTTTTCAATTGTCTTTTCACTTTTGAGCAGCTGTCAATGATTATAGCGTTTGTACTTATCTTTAATTGGTATTAAATGTTGATACAAATTTACTCATTCATAATTTTAAAATAGAATAAAAGATATTGGAATCCATGGATATTTGAGCACGGGTACCTGACCTTCAATGGCGGCAAAGAATCATTTTTCCGGTAGCAGGATAATGCTATTTGCCATGATAGCTCGTGTGATATTTAGCTTTAAATCCATAATTAAATATAAAAGACTACTTCTAGAGTCTATTGAAACGCAAAATAACAAAGCCGAAGAATAGGCAATTTCTGAGGACACTTTCCTTTGATAAGGAAATATGTCTTGATATTTTGAAAAATATAGTGAATTCAAGACCGAGACTTGACCAAAATTTTATTAAAGGATAAAGAGATATGTAGTTGAATACATTTGTTCAGCAAAAATTTGTTTTCTATAAATTACAAAATATGTGTATTCAAATGTATTAATACAGTAAATCTAAAGTTTATAGATCTAATAGAATTCATATCGTGCTTAAAACGAAATAAATTTATCAATTATTCTTGAAAAGAATAAATCTATTAAATTATCGAAAAAATATGATAAACTCGCACTGCTTATGATATACACGAGTACGCAAGCAAAATTTCAGCTCCCTAGCTCTTACATATATCTTCTGAGATCGACGCACTCATACGGACTGACGGACAGACAAACAGACAAGATAATTATGCCGACTTATGTTCATACATACGTACATGTACATATGTACATGTAGCAGCCAGAACGCGTGAGGCTGCCAGTGCCAGGTCAGTGTATAATAATATCATTTTATATAAAGCTAAGGATTCAAAATTTAAAATTAAATCCATATACATATATAAATGTTCGTTGGAGTGTTACAAACTGGTTAAACATACATTGTATATAAGTACATAAGTATTTATGTATATACATATGTATATGTAGGTTCATACGAATCTTTCCCATCGGAAGCCTGTAAAGTATATAATGTATGTATGTACATATGTATATGTACATACATAGTCGAAAAAATTAAATATTTTGAGGTTAAAACTTTACTGAAAACATTTGCATATTATATTATCTGTTCAATCCGACCAATCGGAAAATATCGATATTGTAATAAATCTTTATTATTTAAACATATATATTTACATATGCATATGTATAAAAAAATCTGCTCTAAACTAATATCATATGCGCAATTCTATACCTACCTCAAACAATAGTTATTTCGTAATGAAATCTTTTGTCAAATTAGGTAGCTTCCGTTGAACGCGACTAAGTGTGTACATCCCTTCCTCTCTATCTCTATCTCTCTCTCTCCCTTGCTGTCATCTTTGTGCTGTATATTGTGTAAGCAGAAAGCCGCGAAGAATTATTGAAATTTGTTCCTCGAATGGTTCAGGTTCGAACAGCCTCGACTAGAATTTTCATATATGTTAACTTTATGTGTACAGTTTGTATACCCTGAACCTAATGAAAATGGGAAATCAGGGTATAATTATTTTGTGGAAATGTAGGCAACAGGCGGAAGGAAGAACAGCAGACCCGAGATCCCAGAAGATATAAGAGTATGTATGTATACTCGTGTATACCATACGCAGCACATGTTTATCATACAAATGTATGTATGTACATATGTATGTATTCCAGAACATATCCCAGTTCTTTTTGATCGAGAATGATCGATAAATTGATTTTGTTTTTTAAGTAAATAATTTGCATACTGTCAGACCTAGAGATATCAGATTTACTGTGTATATACATTCGATGAATACGAAGGTTTTGTAATTTACAGATTTTGGATCCCACGCCCCCTTCGCCCCCAATTCGAAAAAAGTCTTTAAAGTACTACAGACTTGTGCTTTGGAATATTTACGTTTCAGGAAGATATTCCCACTATAAGAGAAACATTCAAAATATAAATTCTTATAAAGCGCAGTTTCTGCTTACTGTGCAGTTAGATTATCGGTTCTTTCCAGGGTTTAGGGTATCTCCTAGTAGAGTAGAGCAGCCTAGACTAGATCACTCTTACATTTTACAATAATAATAGTACCATATGTATGCCTATATATGTATTTATTAAAATTACAGATACACAGAACTACAGTTCTTAGCATCGAGGCGGGCGGCTGCTGCAGCTGCAGCGGCTTCTGTACTACCGAGTAGCAACCACACTAACCAAGCGCCCACTACTGATGTGAGCAGCAGCTCAGTGCCAGTTGCTGTATCTCCTGGGATGCCTGCGACGCTGGCGGATTCCAGCGTGGCATGCACTTTAGCACCGACTGCGAATGGACAAATTCTCAGCGGCAGTGTCACCGGCGGCCATCACCATCATCATCACCATCATGTTCAGGGCCCCAGTGTAGGTCAGCAGCATGATTTTCATCCGGCCTATAGAATTCCCAGCTACATGGAACAGTTCTATTCGCTACAAAGAAGCAGTCCCACCGCCTCCTATCATGGTAAGTAATCTGGCTTGTGGATAAGTGACTAAGCTAATACAGTTCATTGATTGTAAACAAAATAGATCCATATGCCAATTGCCCGCCGGCGTTTCACTTGGCCGGATTGGGCTTGGGTTCCGGCGAGTACTTAAGTGCGAGAGGAATGGGTTCCTTAAGTGAGCTGCATCATGCGGCTGTCGCCGCAGCAGCGGCAGCTGCAGCCGCGGGCTCTTTGGCCAGCACAGATTTTCATTTCAGCTTGGATGGCAATGGTCGGTTGAGTAGTCCACGTCCACCGGGCGGTGGCAGTATGCGTGCCAGTATTAGCCGTAAACGTGCGCTTTCCTCATCGCCATACTCGGATTCATTCGATATCAATTCAATGATACGCTTCTCGCCTAATTCTTTGGCCACCATGGTCATGAATGGATCTCGGGCGAGCAGTGCTGCGAGCGGTTCCTATGGCCATCTATCTGCCAGTGCCATCAGTCCCATAACTCATGCACCTCACCTGCAACAGCTGCAGGCCCATCTCCTACGCGCTAGTGCCGGAATTCTCCATCCAATGACCCCCCAACAGGCAGCGGCAGCTGCAGCTGCGAGCTTTTCGATGAGCCATGTCGCAGCTCTCGGATTGACCGAGGTCCCCATGAAATCCAAGGATATGGCCAGCCAGCCACCAACGCCAACCTCGACTTTGATTAGTACAGCAGTAGATGAATCCGCGGTTAAGCAAATTATTTCGGTTAAGGTAAGTTAGAATTTATTGGTTAAAAATAAAAGACCATTTTTATCCCTTGAACCCATTGAAAATGGGAAATCAGGGTATAATGGTTTTGTTGAAATGTATGTAACAGACAGAAGGAGGCGTGGCAGACCCCACAAAGTATATATATTCTTGATCAGGGCGACGAGCTGAGTCGACTTAACCCTGTCCGTCCGTCTATCCGTATGTTTGAACGCGTATATCTCAGAAGACATAAGCGCTAGAGACTTGAATTTGAATTTGTTATACCCTGAACCCATTGAAAATGGGAAATCAGGGTATAATGTTTTTGTTGAAATGTATGTAACAGGCAGAAGGAGGCGTGGCAGACCCCATAAAGTATATATATTCTTGATCAGGGCGACGAACTGAATCGATTTAGCCCTGTCCGTCTGTCTGTCCGTCTGTCCGTCCGTCCGTCTGTCCGTCTGTCCGTATGTTTGAACGCGTCGATTTCAGAAGATATAGAAGCTAGAGACTTCAACTTTTTTTTTAAAATGCTCGTATATAGCACGCGGATATCGAGTTTATCACTAAAAATCGATAACTCATCCCGTTATTTTTTTATCGATCAAAAACCTTATCGAAATGCAGTTATAAAATTATATCTCCTACATCTTTAGAGCTAGAGTATCCAAATTTTAAATGTAGATTGATATGTACGTTATAGAATTTCGATTTTTGTTAAATTTCACCCCCCACCCCTATATCCACCCCCCCACCCATAAGTTTGTAAAAGGCGTATTTCAAATGCTAGAGAGAGCTTGGGCAATTATACGCATAGTAATGATAAAACCACAATCTGAAAGTTTCATGGAGAACGTACGTCCAGAAAAAAAGTTATTAAACAATTAAGTTCCCATAGTAAGCCCACACTGCAGCCCATGCGTGTGCGCCTATGTGTGTCTATGTATGTGTGTTTGCGTGTGTATGTGTGTGTTTGTGTGAGCAGAGAGACGCTAAAAATTATTGAAATGGCTGTTGCTTGAAGGGTTCAGGGGATCTCGTAGTCGAGCAGTCTCGACTAGAGCTTTCTTACTTGTTTAATTATAATGGGATCAACGTTTGGGCTGTGAATGAGTATTCTGCAATCGGTATCGCCCGACTGCAACGTTCTTACTTGTTCTTCTTACAAAAGAAACACACGCAAACACACATGCATAGACACACATAAACACGCATGGGCTGCAGTGTGGGTTTACCAAAAAAAAAAAAAATATGTATCTTCTTCTTCTTTAAAGTTAGAGTCTTAAAATTGTAATTTAATTTTAATGTGGACTTATATGTATTTTATAGAATTTCGACTTTTTATACACACACCCTCACCCCTAAATTTGTAAAAGGCGTATTTCAAATACTAGAAACCTGTGCTTTGGCAAATGAACTCATTTGAAATATGTAATTATAATCACGATATGTTTCATGAAGATAGTCCATCGACAAGAAAAGTTATTAAATATGCTTATGCGTGCATGAGTATGTGTGTCTGATTCTTGTGTAAGTATTAAGGCGTCAAGAATTATTGAAATATAAGTTCCTTGGAGAGTTCAGTCGAGCACTCTCGCAGGAGCTTTCTTACTTGTTTTCTTTTATTGGTTACTCATTGTATACTCATTGACGAAAATTACGACATGTTTATGCGTGTGCCATCTACATATATAGAAATAATATGAATAATATTATGGAATTTAAAATATTTAAAGACAAAAGTTTTCAGCAGGGTTCGAACCACGATAATCTACGCCCACTAGAGGCGGCGAATCGGAATTTGTAGCGCCCAACTTCTTATGCGTGTGCCACTTATGAATATAAATTAACTCAAAAGATATTCATAATACGGAAGAAAACATTTTTATAAAATTTAAAAAATACAAATTAAATCATAATAACATTTTCAATTTTAAAACAAGTAAGAAGACTCTAGTCAAGACTGCTCGACTGGGAAATCCCCTGAAGCCTTCTGAGAACTGATATTTCAATAATTCTTCATATCTTTCTGCTTACAACACACACACACACACGCAATCATAGACACACATAGGCACGCACGCATAAACACGCATGGGATGATGTGTGGAGTTACCATGGAAACTTAATTGTTTAATAACTTTTCTTGTGGATCTACATTCTTCATGAAACTTTTAAATTGTGATTATATCATTACTATGCGTGTATGCGCCGAAGCTCAACTCTCTAGTAGTAGAAATACGAACAAAAATCGAAATTCTAACGTACACATAAATCTACATTTAAAATTTTGATACTCTAGCTCTAAAGATGTAGGAGATATGCTTTTATAACTGGTTTTCGAAAGGTTTTTGATCGATAAAAAGTAACGGGATGAGTTATCGATTTTTGGTGATAAACTCGATATCCGCACTGTATATACGGTCATTTAAAAAAAAGTTCAAGTCTCTAGCTCTTATATGTATCTTCTAAAATCGACGCGTTCAAACATACGGACAGACGGACGGACGGACAGACAGACGGACAGGCTTAAATCGATCAAAAATATATATACTTTGTGGGGTCTGCCACGCCTCCTTCTGCCTGTTACATACATTTCAACAAAACCATTATACCCTGATTTCCCATTTTCAATGGGATATTCTAGAGTATGCATTTATGTGCACACATACACACACATACATACATATGTAAATACAAATGCTGGAATGCTTGATGTTGTGCGTACGCACTTACATATGTATGTATATATTTACATATGTATACATATGTGTATAAGCATTTTGAGGCTATTTAAAAAGAAGCAATTATAAACAAAAAATTTTCGAATTGACAAAAAAAAATATTAACTGTCATTCATACAAGCTCGCACCTTTCTAATAAAATACCTAATTTATAACGAGTAAGAACGTTTCAGTCGGGCCCTACGGACTGCGGAATACTCATTCACATCCCATCAGTACTTTCGTAGCTAAGTTTAGCTCTAATACTGTAGAAAATACAGTTTTTTGCTATTTGCCACGCCCCTATTACATAAAATTTTTTTATCAGTCATTAAAGAATCATATCATTAGCTCACGTGCGAAATTTCAACGTTCTAGCTTTAAAACTCTAGGAGATAAAGTTTTATTCGATTTGTTACTCCCCCAATGGGCGTAGATATATCCACCAAACCTCATTGGACTTGGGTGTTCGACATGGATCTACATACCGAATTTTAGCTTTCGAGCTCTTCAACCAGCATGATGTTTGGTATATCAGAAAATGCATTTTCCGATATGCCACGCCCCTAGTGGGCGGATCGGAAAAATTTTAACACTTTATACATCGGAGATATACACGAGTATGTACTCCAAGTTTCAAGTCTCTAGCTTCAATAGCGCCGAAATGCGTTCATACGGACAGACGGACAGCAAGACGGACATTGCACAAAACCAATATACTAACTCACTTCGTGAATGAGTATAATAATTTACTTCGTGAATGAGTATAATAATTAAGTTCGTGAACGAGTATAATGATTCTACAAATAAAATCTTATACATAATATTGCCCACACTGCAGCCCAAGCGCATTCGTTGATAACTGCGCAGTTAGCAGAGCGCGCGCCTATGAGGGCGTGAATATCAGCTCCTTGTAGGGTTAAGGGCATCTCCTAGTCCAGCAGTCTCGCCCATGCCTGCGTTCTGTTTGTGTGCGTGTGTTTGTGCATTTCATGTTTCTTTTGTGAGCAGAAAAGAAGCTATATACTCTATGGGGTCTGCCACCGCTCCTTCTGCCAGATACATTACTTTCATTTTCAATGGCTAGGGTAAAAAATTGGTTTGATAATCGAGAAAAATGAAAAACTCATATTGCGTATTAAGTTTGTGTTTGTAGGCACTGTCAGAAAGGCATAGGTAAGGCGGCGAAGCCGGTCGCCGTGATTGATAATATATGTATTATAGTTTTCAAGTATCCGTCTGCCTCGTCTATAAATTTATGCAACCTCATTACATATTAAACACTCATTTACTCATTTTATTGGGTTCAGGTCATTAGGATTTCCATATAAAGCAATTACTCAAATTAATAAAGATTTCATTACCTACCCCTATTCAAGAATTATGACGAAAATAGCACAGATCGCAAAAAGACTAACAACAGTGGCAACAAGCTCCTTGAACAACCATCATCTACTTCGGAGAGTGTTGCTCAAGTTGAGGCAGATAGCGCATCTGCAAATTTGTTGGAGCGACGCCAACGTAACAAGACATTATGCGGGGATCATCGGGCGCATAGCCACGATGAAAATCCAGATCATCAATTTAACGAATACGACTGCACTACGGCGGATACAACAGACATTAAGGATGAGCCGGGCGACTTCATTGAGACGAATTGTCATTGGCGCAACTGCAGCGTTGAATTCATCACCCAGGATGAACTTGTTAAGCACATTAATAATGATCACATTCAGAGCAACAAGAAAGCATTCATCTGTCGCTGGGTCAATTGCTCTCGTGGTGAAAAGCCATTCAAGGCCCAATACATGCTTGTTGTCCATATGCGACGCCATACAGGGGAAAAGCCCCACAAATGCACGGTATGTGGTACTTATAGTATGTTCCTAATATACATAATGGTAACTTTTTTCATATTAGTTACAAATAGTTAACTATTTACAGCCTTACCAATTATGTGGCTTTTGCGTTTTAGCTGTTTAATTGCATACATGTACAGATAATACATCCCAATTTTTGTTGCAGTTTGAGGGATGCTTTAAGGCGTACTCTCGTTTGGAGAATTTGAAAACCCACTTACGCTCTCATACAGGAGAGAAACCGTATACTTGTGAGTATCCGGGCTGCAGCAAGGCTTTTAGCAATGCGAGCGATCGTGCAAAGCATCAGAATCGAACTCACAGCAACGAGGTACGAAGCATTTAAAATATTTGTATCGTATAAATACATAAATTATATATATATATATATAAACTTATATAAATTTATATATTTGTAGAAACCTTATATATGTAAAGCACCCGGCTGCACAAAGCGTTATACAGATCCTAGTTCTTTGCGTAAGCATGTGAAGACCGTGCATGGAGCCGAGTTCTATGCGAATAAGAAACATAAAGGCCTGCCTCTCCATGATGCTAACTCAGGACTGGAAAAACACAGAGATGGCCGAGATGGTAATCAGCAGCATCAGCAACATCAACAACTTCAGCATCACCAGCAAGTGCAAGAGCAGCATATTGACTCTAGTCCCTGCAGCGATGATTTTCATGGTGGCAAGCCAGTCAGTGTGTCCAGCCCGAGCATAAAATCCGAGTCCGATCCAAATTCACCCGGTCAATTGGGTGCGCAGGCGGGGTCATCTACAGCTTCGGTTTCCGATTGCCTTATGCAAATGTACAGGCAGGATGATTTAAGCAGCCCTTCGGTGCCCACCCTCGATGAGTGTTGGCCCTATGACGATGATGTGGATGCAGTCGATCTTCCCATAGTGCTTCGTGCTATGGTGAATATGGGCAATGGAAATGCGACACCATGTGCCAATCTGGCACGTCAGCGTTTTCGTAGTCGTCTTCAAACCAAGGTCATCAACTCGAGCAACTCTACGCTGTCCAACATACCGGAGAGTAATAATCATCATCGGGCCATTGGCATACATGAACTAAATCAGCGTATCACCGAGCTAAAGATGGAACCGGGCACAACAGCAGTTACTCAACAGCCAATGCACTCAGCTCTTTCATCCACGGGCAATTGTAAAGGACTTCAATTTACGGAACTTCGCAGCCAACCCACACAAGGTCATAGTCGATTAGCGGGACAGGTCAACGGTCAGCTTCTTCAGCAGTGCTACACTCAATCGGCAGGTGCGGTGCAGTCCCAACAGCGCCGAGATAGTCAAAATTCAAATGCTAGCACATATTACTGCAGCATGCCGAGTCGACGGAGCAGCCAATCCTCACAGCAATCATCGATGTCAACAATGAGGGCCTGTCCAGTATATAATACGGCATCGGGCACACCCTCTTTATATGATCCCATATCGCCAGGATGCTCTCGTCGGTCCAGTCAAATGTCAAATGTGGTTACCGCGCAGCATCCTCAAATGCCAACCAATCTTATGAATGATAGTGCACCATCCGTACACGTCGCACCGATTAATGCAGGTCAGCAGTATATTGCGGCAAATGGATCTCGCAACAGCAACAGCCTGCCCCCTCCGCCGTCCTCTCATCTGATTGCAACACATTTGCAGCGTTTGCAATCGAACAATGCGAATAGCTATTGCTATAATCACAGTTCAAATCCAATTCAAAATCAATTAACAGTTGGTCAAAGCGGCGGACGCTTTTCTATACCAAACGTTTTACAGTTGCCGCAGCTTAATTCAAAGAATCTTTACGAGGACGAAATAAATGGCGTTAATCATCACCATAGACGTCAGTCGGAGCCGATAATGGGCCAGCTGAGCATAGAGCGAATGACACGCTCGCCTGCTCTTAATCCTCAAAACATCTATAACACTACAAATCCTACATCTTCCTGCACCACAACTAAAACAGACAATGAGGATTGCGAGATAAGGTCAAAAACAACCGCTGTGGGCAGTTCCCGGGATCATCATCCCAATGAAAAAGTTAATTTAGATGAGGTTGAAGACCTAATATTACCTGATGAGATGCTTCAGTATCTTAATTTGGTGAAGGAAACGGAGAAGCCTAAGGCGATATCATTAACAGACGTTAATGACAAACCTTTATTCACCAACAATTCGCAATACATCCCTTTGGCAGCGTATAGTGGCGAGTCGCCCATACATGTGGCCAACTGTCCATCGCCAATTATGCAACAGGTGATGTCGCCCCAATCAGGACATACGATGTCAGCACTTGGCAGTCCATACTCTCAGCGGAACTTCGAGCTAGACGGCGGGAACAACAATGCGTATCGTCAGCAACATACAGTTTACTGTACACAACGATCAAATAATGAATCGACTTCGCAGTATTCACATGTGCCAGCTCCAGCTTCAGCTCCAGCTCCAGCTGCAGTCCTTGCTTCAGTTCAAGCCCCGATTCAGCCTCAAACTCAGCCACTGTCAGCACTCGGCGAGCTTTGCTATGAGCAGCCACAACAAATGACATCACATCAAAATCACATAATCGATTCATCAATGACCAGTCTGCCGGAAGTAACAAACGTTGTTACTGTAATTCCAGTCGAGCAGAAGCTTAACAACGTCAGCGAGATACAATGCGGAGTCGTCAGTCAATCGCAGTTGTCGCCAACAGTAAATATCAATGGGAATGAGAATGCGAACGTCAATTGTCAGGTCAGATTTCAGAATCCCAATCCAGTGAAAATCATTAACGGAGAGTCCCAACAGAAAATCTTTACGGGCCAACAGACCAGCAACATGGCATCTATGCATTCCGATACTTACCAGCGTACCCTGGAATATGTACAAAGCTGTCAAAACTGGATGGAGACGAACGGCAATACTTCACTGAATACGACAGCGTCGCTCAACAATAACAATCAAGCCATATGGGCAGACGTTAGCAGCTCTACGCACCCGCATCCCAGTACAAATTTGATTATCAACGATATGACTACATCTCTGAGCTCTCTGCTCGAAGAGAATCGATACCTGCAGATGATGCAGTAGTATTTCTAATTATTAGGATTAGCTTTAATCCTTTAGCTTTAGCCTGAGTTCGTGATTTCTAATAGATTATTTCAAATCACTCTGCACTGGATATTGAATATATATAATCAAATCCGTGACATACATACATACATATCACCCATAAAAATAACTATTCGCACACGTACACGCGCTTGTACTTATCGTTTAGGTTAAATTACATACATATATATTCGAACATTGCGTCTTATTAAGAATTATTTATAATTTCATTTAAAAATCAAACAATTTCGACTATTAGTGGTAATTATAATACAAGTGGGAAACTCAATCAGTTCTAGATAAGCCTTTAAGCCATTCAAGAATATGCATTTCATTTTTTTAATTTTTAAGGTAGATATAATCAAATAAAAAAACCCATATGTGTCTTCCCAATTTTAAATAATATTTTTCTATATCTATACAAACGAAAATAAATATTTACCTAATGTATACTATACATATGAATAAAATAACAATTTTTCAAATTTATTTTTCTACGATCATTATAAGATCTGTGCCAGAAAGATCTCGGAAAATCCGAGAGAATTAAATAACATGTATGCACTAAATATATCATATGTAGTAGCCATTTAGTCGCTAACTTTTAAGTTTGAAGCTCTAATACTGTAGAAAATGCAGTTTTCCCCGATTTTTTGGTTAGCTTTTAGATCGAGCCATAAGTAGCGCAACTGTAAGTACCGTAACTTGGATGCTTGCGCTTAAAAAAATGTGAAAATTACAGGGTATTTTTCGATACGCTTCTTTAGAGGCGTAAAAATTATTTTTGGGTCATTGATAGAAGAGGTAAAACTGTAGGAAATATAATCTTTCGCGGTTTGCCACGCCCCCTGGAATCCGGTTATAACGACGCTTAAGGGACCGACGATTTTACGTCGGCCATGTTCGTAATAGGTTTTAAAATAAAACAATTTAATTTTTTAATCAAAACAAAAATGTTTATAAATTATTTCAATAACATGGTATAGAGTGATTTGTCTCGGCATTGCACCAAGTCTCTCTGTCCTTTGTCTTATCAACATTAGTGTCGCTGATACGCACACAAGCAAGGGACAAATGCATACATACATACATATGTACATACATATATATATTTCTAATATCGTCTTTTTATGCTTAAATGTTTTGCCAATATTTCGCTCTATTAACGGGCACGTCGTAGTAGCCGGTGAATGACTGAACAATATCGTCGAGATAAGTGGATTGTCGTTAAAAGCGTACACATACTAAGCGGAGGCTCTCTCATATAAGTTTGCATCGAATTCGACATTAGAGTCGTTATAACTGTATCTATATACTAAATTTCAAGTCTTTAGATCCGATTTGCAACGCCCCAAGTAGGCGGATATATATATAATCGGATATATAAGTTAAGCGCTCCCACACTAGAGTACTAGTGATTGGGGACACTGTGTTGGGTTCTTGTGAATATATAACAACTTGGTGTTCAATGATATAATTTGGAACAAAAGGTCTAAACTGTCTCTAGTCCGAATATAAACTGAACCAAATGAGCTCTACTGATCAGGTTCTCTCGTTGAATGTCTGACTGAACTCTCCAGCCTCCTAAGATGTCGATAGTCTTAACTTATATATATATATATATATATATATATATATATATATATATATATATATATATATATATATATATATATATATATATATATATATATATATATATATATATATATATATATATATCTATATCTAGCTTCAATAGCGCCGGAAAAAATTGCGTTCATACGGACAGAGGAACAAATGGAAAGGTGGACATACGGACGGACAGCAAGACAAACATGCACTAAACGAAAATATACTCACTTTCCTGAACGAGTATAAATATTTGAAATAAATATTAATATGAACAATCAGCATAGGAACATTAGACAAGAAGAAACATTTATTTCGTTTTATAAATTAAAACTAACAGAACTTATCCTTTTTATACCCTGAACCCATTTTCAATGGGAAATCAGAGTATAATGGTTCTGGATCAGGGCGACGAGCTGAGTCGATTTGACCCCGTCTGTCTGTCCCTATGTTTTAACGCGTCGATTTCAGAAGATATAAGAGTTGGAGACTTCAATTTTTTTTATACAGCGCGCATATCAAGTTTATCACCAAAAATCTCCATTTTATCTTTATCTTTTAATTTATCCGTTATTTTATCTTAACTGAAGTCGGCAAATATCGGCAAAAAATGGAATTGAGTTGACTATCAGATTTCCTGAAGGTTGCAAAAAGCTGATACTCCAACCTTTTTGCGATTATTTTAAGCACCTATATAAATTATAAAAAAAAAAAAATAAAAAATAAAATAAAATAAAATAAATAAATAAATAAATTGGAATGACTTTTCGAAAAAATATTATAAGCTCGTAGTGTGTAATGCTTTCATGTACATATGTACATACATACATATGTACATCTTCCGAGATCTCGGCGTTCATACGGAAAGACGGACAGGCATCAGCTTGCCACGTTTCACGTAAATTCTAGCGGCCTTAAACAAATTAAGTTGAGGACTTTGTTATACATGTATATAATGTAATTCAATTTATATATTACATTTTAATTACATTATTTGTGAGTTCATTTTAATATAATTATATGTCTTATCTTATACATTATATTAATCAAGCCTAAAATTTATTTGATTTGAATTTGAATTCGATTTTTACTGGCGGTCTTTTATCATTTTATCGAGTACAAATATTCACCCGTTAATATTCTTCAAATTTTGAAACTTTGTGCTTGATACATATTTTTTCAAATTGAAATCTAGTTTTTCTGTAATATTATGCAAAAATTCATACTATTATCTAAAATTTTATATATTGGGAAATAATTAATTGTTTCGGAGACTAAAGTAATCAATTCCCATTATTTCTATCGATAGCTAATGTGTCAAATATGTAAGAATAGCATCGAATCATTTTTGTTATCGATATTTTGACAGCTTTATTATGAAAGTATACACTTTTTTCCACAATATGTATATGTATATGTGCTCGCGTTTGAAAGAGTATTTTCGAGAGTTTTTTGCTATTGCTTGACAAACTGTGTGCTTGATTTTAAACCGAAATGTAATTCAGAACTAAGTGCGACAAATAGTGTAATTCATAATGTGATGAAATAGCATTGGCTAGGCAAGCTGTATCATCGTTCAAATTGCACAGCGCTCTTCCTTTGCCACTCTACTCCCTATGAAAAAACACCATTTTGAATTTACCATACATCAAAATAAATAGTCATAGAATGTTGCAGCAAATCTTTCATCTGCTGGGCACCATAATTATGTTGAATGCATTTCTCTTATTAACTTTGCAAATACGTTGTGCTGTGCATTGCATCAAAGTTGAGCATGGACACACGCAAACACATTCATATATAGATTTAAGCAATGTTGAATCGCCATCATCAAAGCCATTCTCTTCTGCGGACATTGTAGCACAGTTTGTTCTGCCGCCCATTAATAATGGAGGCGTGGCTAGTGGTCAATTAAATGGTGGTAGCTACACATCCACATCGACGGAGGCTAACTTCGGTAATCACACAAATGCTGCAAATGGTATCAATATTGGCAGTTTCAATGGCCAATCAAAAAACTATTTCACTCATCTTACCTTCGATTACGCTCATGACGTTTTTTATGCGGGTGCCACCAACAAAATATTGAAGTTAAATGAAAATCTACGAGTTCTCTCGGAGGCTGTCACCGGACCCAAGCTCGACGCACCGCAGTGCCATGCCGGTGGATGTCCGGCAGATGTGGAAACGTCGCTGGTTAATAATTATAATAAGATATTGGTAGTTAGCTACGCCCACAACGACGGAATCCTCATCTCATGCGGTAGTATACGACAAGGTATGACAAAAAAAAAAAAAAAAAAAAAAAAAAAAAAAAAATATATATATATATATATATATATATATATATATATATATATATATATATATATATATATATATATATATATATATATATATATATGTATATATATATATATATATATATATATATATATATATATATATATATATATATATATATATATATATATATATATATATATATATATAATAATAAGTAAGAAAGCTCCAGTCGAGACTGCTCGACTACGAGATCCCCTGAACCCTTCGCGCAACAGCCATTTCAATAATGTTTAGCGTTTTTCTGCTTATATAAACACACACATATGTACATAGGCACGCATTAACATACATGGGCTGCAGTGTGGGCTTCCCATGGGAACTTAATTGTTTAATAACTTTTTTTGTGGATGCACGTTCTTCATGATACTTTAAGATAGTGATTATATCATTAATTTGCGCGTATATTCCGAAGCTCAAGTCTCTAGTATTTTAAATACGCTTTTTACAAATTCAAGGGTGAGGGGGTGGATATATGGGTGGGGGGTAAAATTTAACGAAAATCGAAATTCTATAATGTACACATAAATCGACATTTAACATTTGGAGGCTCTAGCTCTAAAGATGTAGGAGATATCATTTTATTTTTTCGATAAGATTTTTATCGATAAAAAAGAACGGGAGGAGTTATCGATTTTTTGTGATAATTTCGATATGCGCGCGCTATATACGGACATTTAAAAAAAAATTTGAAGTCTCTATGTATGTAACAGGCAGAAGGATGCGTGGCAGACCCCACAAAGTATATATATTCTAGATCAGGGTGACGACCTGAGTTGATTTAGCCATGTCCGTCCTTCTGTCCGTATAAATGAGCGCGTCGATTTCAGAAGATATAAGAGCTAGAGAGTGGAACTTTTTATACTCATTCACGAAGTGAATTAGTATATTGGTTATGTGTAATGTCCGTCCGTCTGTCCGTATGAACGCAGTTCATTTCCAGAAACCATATTAGTTGAAGAGCTAGAAAGCTGAAATTTGGTATGTAGGTCCGCGTCGACCACCCAAGTCCATTAATCTATGGCGGATATATCTACGCCCATTGGGGGCGTGGCAGAAAGCTAGAAAGTTGAAATTTTGCACGTGAGCTAATGGTATGATTCTATAATGACTGATGAAAAAATTTTATGTTTACGCCCACTAGGGGCGTGGAAAATCGGACCTGAAGATATAGTGATTTTTCAAATTGTTCTATATTTTAAGCAATATTGATGCTAGAGACCTGAAATTTGGTATATATACGCGGGGTGACATCCCAAGTCCAACGAGCTATGGTGGATATATGTATGTCCGCCCAAAGGGGGCGTGGCAAACCGCAAAAGCTTATATCTCCTACAGTTTAAGAGCTAGGTGCTTCGATTTCTTCTTCGAAATTTGGCATGTACGTTACCGTTAGCTCGTTCCAAGAACAGGCCAAAAATGAGGCATCTACGGCCAGTAGGGGCGTGGCAATCCGCATTTGTAGTATCAAATTGCGATATTTATATGCGTGAGCCAATTAATTATAATGGGATCAACGTTTGGGCTGTGAATGAGTATTCTGCAATCGGCAACCGACTGCAACGTTCTTACTTGTTTTTTAAATGACCGTATATACAGCGGGGATATCGAGTTTATCACCAGAAATCGATAACTCGTCCCGTTATTTTTTATCGATAAAAAATGTTATATCTCCTACATCTATAGAGCTAGAGTATCCAAATTTTAAATGTAGATTGACATGTATGTTATAGAATTTCGAATTTTCTTCAATTTCACCCCCACCCCTATATCCACCCCCTCACCCATACGTTTGTAAAAGGCGTATTTTAAATACTTGAGCTTCGGCACATACACGCATTTTAATGATATAAACACAATCTAAAAGATTCATGAAGAACGTACGTCCACAAAAAAAGTTATTAATCAATTAAGTTCCCATAGTAAGCCCACGCTGCAGCCCATGCGTGCGCGCCTATGTGTGTCCATGCATGTGTGTTTGCGTGTGTATGTGTGTGTTTGTATAAGAGACGCTAAAAATTATTGAAATGGCTGTTGCTCGAAGGGTTTAGGGGAACTCGTAGTCGAACAGTCTCGACTAGAGCTTTCTTGTTATAAATGACCTTCCTAGTTGTATATCGTATTCTACTATATTTATGTACGCTGATGATGTAAAACTTTGTTTTCCATACTCCAGTGCAAATGGACATCATCACCTTCAAGATGACCTAAATGCATTTCAACTCTGGTGTGTGGCAAACCAGCTGGACTTAAATTGCTCAAAGTGCATGACAATGACCTTCAGTCGTACCGTTCCTATAATTGTTGATTATAAAATTAGCAATATTTCCTTACGACGAATCTTTACAATCAAAGATCTTGGTGTGTTCTTTGACAGTAAACTTAACTTTAATCTTCATATTTCTACCATCATTAATGAACCCAAAAGTATGCTTGGCTTTATTAAACGTTGGTCTAAGGAATTTAAAGATCTTTTTACTACCAAGCGCTTATTTACTTCGCTTGTGCTTCCTATCTTAGAGTATTGCTCTGTTGTATGGTCTCCGCAGCATAAACTGTATCAGGATCGTATCGAATCGGTCCAAAAACAGTTTCTACTCTTTTCCTTAAGAGACCTTAGATGGGACATTAATTTACAATTACCGTCTTATCATAGTAGGCTCCAGCTTATTGATCTTCCATCGCTAACCAATCGCAAAAACAATTTTAGGAATTGCTTTTCTGCATAAACTGATTAGTGGTGATATTGATTCGTCCTCTTTGTTGGGTCGTCTAAATTTTTCGGTTCCGTCCCGAGCAACTAGACACTATCGTCCGCTTCGTTTACCTGTGTGCACTATGGATTATTCTTTTCACAGTGCGTTTCCTTTTTATACCCTGAACCCATTGAAAATGGGAAATCAGGGTATAATGGTTTTGTGAAAAGTATGTAACAGGCAGAAGGAATCATCACAGACCCCATAAAGTATATATATTCTTGATCAGGGCGATGAGCTGAGTCGATATAGCCCTGTCCGTCTGTCCGTCCGTCCGTATGAGCAAAAGGATCTCAGAAGTTATAAGAGCTAGAGAGCTGAAATTTGGTATGCATACTCGTATATACCATAGGTAGTACAAGTTTATCTTATTTTTTCATCCGATATCGTTTTTATCGAGAATAATCGATAAATTGAGTAAGTTTTTTCAGCCTAATTTGAACACTTTTAGACATAGAGACTTCAGATTTACTGTGTATATACATTTGGGAATACACACATTTTGTAATTTACAGATTTTGGATACCACGCCCCCATCGCCCCAAATTCGTAAAAAACGTATATCAAGTACTAGAGACTTGTGCTTTGGAATGTACACACATTTAAGCATTATGATTATACTCTTAAAGTTTCATTAAGATTGTACGTCTACAAACGAAATTATTCAACAAATGAATTCTCATAATATTGCCCACACTGCAGCGCACCCCAGTGCAGTCGCTGCTTATTGTGCAGTTAGCAGAGGGCGGACTTATGCGTGCGTGTAGATGCATGTGTATGTATGTGTGCATAAAAGAAGTGCAGAATGATAAGAACATCAGCTTGGAGGGTTCAGGGTATCTCCTAGTCGAGCAGTCTCGACTAGAGCCTTCTTACTTGTTATTTTTAATTTTAATAAATATTATCACGTCCTTTTCTTAGAGCTCTCTCTTCCTAAAATAAAAACCTTACTATTAGCTTATCTTAGGGAAATCACTCACGGTGCACGGCATAAGCATCCTATATTCTATTTTTTGGCTCTTCTCTTTTCTTTTTATTATTTCATTTTCTTATATTTCTTTTAATACCTTCCTTTCTATTTGTCTAAGTCTTTTTTATTTTACTTTTTCTTTTTTATTAATTTTATTACTTTTGTTTAGTTTTTTCTTTATTTTTAAGAACTATTTTAATTATAAATTATGATGTTAAATATAGTTAATTAAATCTACATTTAATGTATTTTTTTAAGCTTACTTACTAACACTTTCTTTTCATAGCTTCATTTGTATCACTGACCATATTTGGCTGTGAGACGTGGGCATAGCTGGCCGGACTGGCAAATAAAATACCCCCATCGAGTCGGTATTACTATTTGAAATTATATCCTGTACTTTGGTTAGGCTTTTTAATTTAGACTGACTCTCGTTTTTGTCAATAGCCTTAAGAAATAAATAAATAAAATAGGGATTTTAATCCCTATTTCTTATTTATGTATTCCATAGCATTGCATTCAAGTATTCATATTTATTTAAGTATAAATATTATAAGTATAAGCAAACCATATTGCCACTGCCGACTACAAAAATACTTGCCAATCTAACCATTCGAATTCTAGTTGAATTTATTCAAACAGTCTCTTAAATGTGTATTGGCGTTTTTTCTTCGTAGGTGCCTGTGAGATTTACAATCTCTTGCGATTTCCATCTACTCCTCAATTTGTGGCAGTGCCATTAGCTGCAAATGATGAATATGCATCGACTTATGCATTTATTGGTCCTTCGCGCTATTCATGGAAAGAGGAGGATATACTCTATGTGGGCACGACATTCACTAACGTCGGCGACTATCGGCATGATGTGCCAGCGATATCATCCCGACGCTTGGACGACTTAAATTACGCCGAATTTTCCATACAACAGTCAATTATTAACATCGATGTGAAATATCGTGATCATTTTCTGGTGAATTATGTTTACGGATTTAATTCATCAGAGTATGCTTACTTTGTGCTTGTTCAAAAGAAGTCACATCTGGCTGAGGAGGCAGGTTATGTAACGCGTTTGGCACGCATCTGCATTACAGATCCGAACTATGACAGCTACACTGAGATAACCATTCAGTGCACTGCTACGGATGAGAAAATCGACTATAATATATTGCGGGACGCGAAGATAACGCATGCCAGCCAAAAGTTGGCCCATCAAATGGGCATCAAGCGAGATGATCATGTGCTGGTGACTGTGTTCTCGCCATCAAAAGAAATAAGCGATCAGCCAGAAAACAAGTCAGCTATGTGCATTTATAGCTTAAAGGACATTGAGGATGTGTTTATTGAGAATATACACATGTGCTTTAATGGCACCAATAAGGATCGGAATCTAGGCTATATATCTGGCACAATCAATGATGGAAAATGTCCAAATGCTGGCTCTTTGGGCAACATTTACAATTTCTGTAGTGTGGGACTTAAAATTAGCGGCGTTGCACCAATATCGGCGCATGCATTATTCCATTTTGATAATGTTTCGGTTACCTCGGTGACAGCAACAACTACAACTGATCAACAGCATTCACTTGCTTTTCTAGGCACTGAAACCGGCACTATTAAGAAAGTATTGCTGTCCGGTCAGAAGCCTGGTGAGTATGAGGAAATTGTAGTAGATGCTGGCAATCGTATACTACCCAACACAATGATGTCACCGAAAAAGGATTTTCTTTACGTCCTTTCATTGCGTAAAATAACAAAACTGCGTGTTGAACATTGTTCCGTATATTCAAATTGTTCAACTTGTTTGGAGTCAAGGGATCCATTCTGTGGTTGGTGTTCCTTGGAAAAGCGCTGCACAGTGCGTTCCACATGTCAACGGGATACATCGGCGTCGCGCTGGCTTTCTCTGGGCAGCGGTCAACAATGCATCGATTTCGAATCAATAGTGCCAGACAAAATTCCCATTACCGAATTAACGCGGGTGCAGCTCGTAATACGTACATTGCCGGAACCATTTAATGCTAAATATCGATGTGTATTTGGGAATTCGACGCCAATTGATGCCGAGATACTGGAGCATGGGTTGGCCTGTGATACGCCTCCAATTGATGAAAGGCCTATCATTGCTTCTAATATGGATCATGTGCTGGTACCGCTATCTGTGCGTAGCTCCGAGACTAATAAGGATTTCGTGTCGCGCTCTTTTGCATTTTTTGATTGCTCCCATCATAGCAATTGTCAGTCATGTGTTCGAAGCTCGTGGGGCTGCAATTGGTGCATTTTCGATAACAAGTGTGTTCACAAATCGGAACAGTGTCGTAATATGGAAAATGCAATCAGTGGAGAGGGTCAGTGTCCGCACTTGAAGCGAAATCGTCAACCAATTTTGTTGCCAGTGCGTGTGCCAAAAGAGATAAGATTAGAGATCGAGAATTTGCCAAAGCCAAAAAGTGCGCATGCTGGATATTTGTGTACGATACAAATTGAGGCAGCTCAAATGCTTTTACCGGCTCACATTGAGTCCAACAAGATTGTTGTGTGCGAAAAGACGCCGTACTTTTATGAGACGAATACACACGAATACGAAGCCAAGGTTGAGATAACATGGAATCGCCAGCATTATGTAGACACCGCCACGGTTATATTGTACAAGTGTGACGTGCTTGGTTCCCATCGAGAGCACGCTGACTGCAGTTTGTGTGTCACACGTGATCCGAAATACCAATGCGCCTGGTGTGGGAGCTCTTGTGTATACAATGAAACTTGTGGATCATCAACAACAAAAATGCATGGCCATGGTCATGGCTTTGATATGGGCTCTGTTACAAATAATGTTCTTCTTCAAAATGAATGTCCGCGACCCCGAATCGATATCATCAAACCATTGTCAGGTCCTGTGGAAGGCGGTACTTTGATTACCATCGAGGGGAGCAACTTAGGTATTCGCGAAGAAGATGTAAGAGACAAAATATCAATTGGAACAGTGCCATGTATCTTGGTGAATTATCAAATATCTGTTAAAATTGAGTGTCGTACGGGAGCAGCATTACGTGAGATGTCGGCGCCTATTAAGGTCGCAAATGATGCTGGTTTTACGGAGTCAAGTGTTCAATTTCATTTTAAAAATGTTCAGCTAACCGGTTTATATCCCACCGTTGGACCCAAATCGGGTGGTACAAAGTTGTCCCTATTAGGAAAGTATCTAAATATTGGCTCAAGCATTCGAGCGTTTCTCGATGAATACGAATGTCATATAAATGTAACGCAAGCCTCATCATCTCGCTTAACGTGTATAACATCGGAGGCAACGCAACCCGAGCCTATTCGCTCTTTACGCTTGGTTGTCGATGGAGCCAATCGAACATTTACTTGCAAGAGTTCAGATTCGGGAGAGCAACAGCAGCTGATAAGTACTTCTCGTAGCTATTATGGAGCATATAACTACAAAATGCCGCCTCCGCCGTGCTCCATATTCAACTATACACAGGATCCGCGCATAATGCAAATAAAGCCACTACGCAGCTTTGCCAGTGGAGGTCGCATTTTAACCGTACATGGCATGTATTTGGACTCAATACAAAATCCTGAGCTCGAGGTTTTTCTGGATAATGAGCGTGTAAACAAAACATCTTGCACTGTCATCAATTCCAGCCAAATGGAATGCCCATCTCCTCCAGTAAATCAAAAATTTCAATTATTGAAAAACGCTATTGAAATGAAATCGGATCAGAACTTCGAACGCAAACGAAAGCGCAATGCACTATTCAATGATAGTTTAAATATGTACGCAACAGGCTCAACAGTATCTAGTTATTTTGCTAGCAATAGTATGGATGTAGCGGCGTTTGTTAAGGTACATGAGACTCAATTAAATTTGCAGCTTAGTTTTATCATGGACAATGTGCAGTTGGTGCGAGATTTGAATAAATATTTTCACGAAATTCGCAGCACAATTGTATACCTGAGCGATCCGAAATATTTGCCATTCCCAAATGATGGCATCAAACTTTATAAAGGTGACAGCCTGGTCATCGAGGGTGAAATGCTTAATTTGGCGGCTGATGAGTATGATGTAAATGTTACGATCGGCACTGTTCAGTGCAATATAACGAGCCTTGCTCTTACACAACTGTTGTGCATACCGCCCGAGCAGCAACCGGCCTCGACTGATGAAAATGGTATTGATCAGTCACCAGATCTGCCGCTGGTTGTCGTTAAAGTGGGTCGTAATTTGCGCTTTGTTATTGGTTATCTAAAATATGATTTGAACAAACCGTATTCCTTCTCACATGCCGTGCTAGGTATCATATTGACTGTAGCTGCATTCATCATTATCCTTGTAATTGTTTTAATCATATTTCGGCGAAAGTCAACGCAAGCGGAACGTGAATATAAACGTATACAAATCCAAATGATCACTTTGGAGAGCAATGTGCGGTCTGAATGCAAACAGGCATTTGCCGAACTACAAACTGATATGACAGACCTAACTGCGGACCTTGAGAGCAGTGGCATACCAACGCTCGATCATATCAACTATATTATGAAAGTATTCTTTCCAGGCGTATCGGATCATCCAATATTAAATTCCGCAAAAATGCGCGGCAATAGCCAACATACAAATTACGATACAGCTATGATGCAATTCGAGCAGTTGGTTAGCAATAAATACTTCCTTTTAACTTTCATTGAGACTTTAGAGATGCAACGATCATCATTTTCAATACGCGACCGTGTAAATGTTGCCTCACTCCTAATGATCGTTCTTATGAACAAAATGGAGTATGCCACGGAAATTTTGAAATCGCTTTTGTTGCGTCTCATCGACAAATCATTAGCCAGCAAGCATCCGCAGTTGATGCTGCGCCGCACGGAGAGTGTCGTAGAGAAGATGTTAACAAACTATCTGGCGATTTGCATGTACGACTATCTGAAAGAATACGCCGGCTCAAGTTTATTCTTGTTGTTTAAAGCAATTAAGCATCAAGTAGAGAAAGGTCTTGTCGATGCTATAACGCACGATGCACGATATTCGCTGTCTGAGGAACGTTTACTGCATGAACAGGTCACACATTCCGTCGTTATATTGCATATCCTACAGGACGATCTGGACGAGAAGGTTCAGTGTCGCGTCAATGACTGGGATACAATATCCCAAGTCAAGTTAAAGATTCTTGATGCAATCTTTAAAAATACACCATTCTCAATGCGGCCGTCAGTGCACGAAGTGGACCTTGAGTGGCGTCACGGTCGTGGTGGTCATTTAACACTCCAGGATGAGGACCTTACCACAAAGACTATTAACGGCTGGAAGCGCTTGAATACATTATTCCATTACGGGGTTAAAGAATCCGCTGTTATGTCTCTTATTGCCAGACAGAATGATAGCTACAATATGCCTTATAGTAAACTACAGGCTCCATATCACAATTGTAAGTTTGATTTTTGTAATCTATTGAAGCTTTTTAATCTTACCCATCTTACTCAATTATTATTATTCTTTTTTCAGTTTATTATATTAATAATTCGCAGAGTCATATAATAATCAACAATGATATTGAATCGGGTCTCCAGCAACCGAGGCTGTATCATCTAGTAAAGCCAATAATACCTGATCACTATATGAATATAAAAAATTCGGCAATATCTGGAGTCTTGGCAACAGCTCAGGGTGGTGCTCACTGCATAGCAAATGGAAGCGAGCGAGTTAACAAAACCATACCAGAAGTGTATTTAACCCGATTGTTAGCCACGAAGGGTACTATACAGAAATTTGTTGATGATTTCTTTTCGATTATATTGACTGTAAATGAAGAGCTGCCTCCGGCAGTTAAATGGCTGTTTGATCTGCTCGATGAGGCGGCTAGACGTCATGATATTGCCGACACCGATATTATACACGCATGGAAATCGAATAGTTTGCCACTGAGATTTTGGGTTAACTTTATTAAGAATCCAGATTTTATATTTGACGTAAACAAAACATACTCTGTAGACTCCTGCCTGAGTGTCATCGCACAAACTTTTATGGACGCATGCTCAACAACGGAACACAGATTGGGCAAAGACTCACCATCCAACAAACTGTTATTTGCAAAGGTAATTACGCTGAGTGAATTAAAATTTGAAAGTTGTACTGTATGTGTGAACCTTTTCTATTACAATGCCTCAAAAGATTATAATATAACTTGTACCTATAATATGTGATTATTTAAAAACAGCGCAATTCTAATTTTTTTATTGTAAATAGGATATTCCAAACTATAGAAGAATGGTTAAGGATTTCTATCGAGACGTGGCAAGGCTTCCCCAAATTAGCGATCAAGAAATGAGCACAGCAATGCAGCAATTGTCAGTTCAGCAGAATGCAGAATTTGACACCATTTCTGCTTTAAAAGAACTGTATATTTATGTAACTAAGTACAGAGATCAGGTATGTGAAGGAATTTATGTAATGTCATAACAAATATTTGATTTAAGAGATTTATCGTAGATAATGGATGCTCTGGACTCCGATCCCAATTGTAAAAAAATGCATTTGTCAAGTAAACTTGAAAGTGTGGCCTGTACACTAGATGGCGAGGATACATCAAACTGCTGACAAGAATGTGTATTTTATTATGTGATTTATGACGTTGCTAACCTGATCTTTATCATTAAGAGCATCTCAATTTAAATGTAACTGAACAATGAATTGGGTCCGTGAAAATCTACATAAACATATTCTATTAAGTGCCAACTAGAGCAACAAACTATGTCACATAATATAATTTAAATGTACTTTTCGTTTATTTACATATATACATTTGATATGTTTGATAACTCAAATAACGAAAACAAAAAAGACAAACAAATATCTCAAAACTTATACTATTTTACAATATTTAAATTGATTTGTTTATTGAAAGATTATTCGATAAAAATTCTGGTTTATACCGTTTTATGGCCTATTCGGTTGTATTAACCGATTAATAACAAAATTATCACAGATTGATAACCTACCATTACGACAGTAAACTAAGTTAAATAACAAAAAACCCGTATGTAGATATCAATTAAATGTATCTCTTTAAGGTATATCCAAGACTCTCATGGAGTTATTATTAGGTAAAATAGTATATTACGATCTAACATGTACATCTACAAATTTAATTACACTCATCCTGTTGATGATTTAGATTCGTATTAGTTATAACTTACAAAAGTATGCATTACATCGAAAAATGCCATGACTGAATTGTAAAAAAAAATTGTTTAAAAAATGAAAGTCTGCTAGTTATTGAGCAAAAATTTATTACGACAAAAATGAATTATATTCTCACTATATTTATACATAGTACAGTAATACAAGGATCCATATGTATTTAAATATATTATTTGTGTTTGAAATTACAGTTACCATACTCTTCTTCAAGGACTTAAAACTCAAACTATATTTGTACTAAAAGAACTGGAAAAAACATAATATTTTGAAACGCTAATAGTTTTTAAATTAATTTTAAAATATACGTATATTTTTTGAAAATGAGATCACACACAGTATGCTGCCCTTTTCATTCGGTTCAATAAAGAGCCTAGGTCTTTAGAACATGTGATATATATTGTATTAAGTATTCATACAGTTTAATAAGCAAAGATAGCAAAGATAAAAATGCCTTTTCTTTAATGTTTACTTGTAATGCCTATCCATCAACTTGTAGTCAAATTGCAAGCCACTTCAAACATATAACTTCAAGGATATAAATGTATTTTTGGAAATTGAATGTTTATCTTTTAAGATATGGGCTCGATTAAATATCTAGAAACTATATTGAGCTATTCAATATATTCTATTTATATATTACACATAATTTTATCTTTAAAAATTATTGTTTTACTCAAACCATCGCAATTTACAGTTGAATCTACCACGAAATACGCAATTTAACATTTACCATTATGCTTAATTACTTCAATTGAACATTAACTCGCATTATATACTTCGATTGTATACATTTTAATTTTTGCGTATTTTATTATTTATTATTATTGCATTTCATATATATTTTGTACTTTTAGATGGCTACTGTATATATAAGGAAAGTAATGAACACATATACATAAATGATAAGTTATATATAGCCGAAATAGTACATACATTATGTATATATCATACCTACATTATGATAATTAATTTATAAGGCAATGTAATTATGTAAGATTGTATTACTATATTAATTTGAATAAACATCATTAGATTATTCAAGACAACCATATAATGTAAACTTATAAAAATTCAATTATTTAGAAAGTTTCCGGAGAGTTCGATTGTAATCGCCTTTTTGGATTAATCAATTTTAAAAAGTTTCCTTATCAATAGATGTTAGTGTTAAAACAAGTAAGAAAGCTCTAGTCGAGACTGCTCGACTACGAGATCCCCTGAACCCTTCGAGCAACAGCCATTTCAATGATTTTTAGTGTCTCTCTGTTTTTACAAACACACACATACACGCGCAAAACACACATAGACACACATAGGCGCGCACGCATAAACACGCATGGGCTGCAGTGTGGGCTTACTTGAACAAAATTCAAAATTCTATAACATACATATCAATCTACATTTAAAATTTGGATACTCTAGCTCTAAAGACATCTTTAGGAGGAGATATAATTTTATAACTGACTTTCGATAAGGTTTTTTATCGCTAAAAAAATAAAGGGACGAGTTATCGATTTTTGATGATAAACTCGATATCCACGCTGTATATACGGTCATTTTAAAAAAAAGTTCAAGTCTCTAGCTCTTATATCTTCTGAAATCGACGCGTTCATACATACGGACTGATAGACGGACAGGGCTAAGTCGACTCAGTTCGTCGCCCTGATCAAGAATATATACTTAGTGGGGTCTGCGACGCCTCCTTCTCCCTGTTGCATACTTTTAACAAAACCATTATACCCTGATTTCCCATTTTCAATGGGTTCAGGGTATAAAAATTGATTGAAAAGCAAGCTTTCTGTTCTGGATGATATACACTTGTATTGAATTACGTTTTAAGTCTTTCCTTCCTTTCGCACCTTAAAAACACGTTATAATAAACATAGAACTGACTGATTACAATAAGTGGGGATAGTAAACTCGGGTGGGAGACTGACTTGAGTATGTGTAAATAATGTTAAGTGTTGCTTACTTTTTTTTTTAGTCGTTTGGGTTTAATTGAAAATGGTAAATCAGGGTATAATGTTTTTGAAAAGTATGTAACAGGAAGAAAGAATCATCGCAGACCCCTTAAAGTATATATATTCTTGATCAGGGCGATGAGCTGAGTCGATTTAGCCCTGTCCGTCTGTCCGACCGCCCGTCCGTATGAGCTCGTCGATCTCAGAAGATATAAGAGCTATAGAGCATATTCGTGTATACCATACGCAGTATGAGCTTCTCATATTTTTGGTGTGTATAAAAGAAGTGCAGAATGATTAGAATATCACCTTGAAGCTCTCAGGGTATCTCCTAGTCGAGCATTCTCGACTAGAGCACTCTTGTTTAGTTTTAAATGTCTCATCATATAATGATTCTTGGATAATGGAAAATCCATTATTCGTCGGATTCGTATTATCTTAATTCTTTATGGAAGTCTTTTTATAAAATATGGAGTAGCAATTCCCTTGAATGGAGCACAGGCATCTCCAGAGTTAATAAAGTAACTCTAGTAGAAGCAAATTCAATTTAGTGCTAGATAATAAGTTGTAGCCGAGTACTCCTGAATATTCAAGTCGAAGGCCCCCGTTGCCTGTGCTTCACTCTATACGCTATCTTTGATTTCTTTATTATCTCTAACTTTTAAATAATTAAACAAGTATTATTGTTGTAGTCGAGCATTACCAACTGCAGAATACTCATTCACATCCCGTCAGCAATTTAGTAGCTAAGTTTAGCTCTACTGTACAATTAGGCCAGTTCATAGAACGAGCTAACGCTAGCCTAACTGTAAAATTAAGATGCTTACGCGTAAAAAAATGTGAAAATTACAGGGTATTCTTCGATATGCCACGCCCCTAAAAAGGCGTAACAATTATCGATGGAGGAGGTTAACAGTAACTAACTATTCAAATTTGAAGCTTCTGGCTCTTATACTTTATGAGATATCAACTTTTGCGGTTTGCCACGCCCCTTTCGGGCGCAAATATATCCGCCATAGCTTTTTGGTCTTGGTTAGTCAGTCAGATCTCTAGCATCAATCGTGCCCAAGATTTAGCAGAAACTGAAAAATCACTATATCTTCAGGTCCTATTTGCCACGCCCACAGTGGTCGTAGACATATAATTACTTATAATTTTTTCATTAATCTTTATTTTTAACGCTTTATAAATCGGAGATATACACGAGTATGTTTTCCAAATTACAAGTCTCTAGCATCAACAGCGCCGAAATGAACTGCGTTTATACGCGCAGACAGCAGCAAGACCGACATTGCACAAAACCAATATGCTCATTTGACTTTCGTGAATGAGTATAAAATCAAAAGAATCTTCTTTTTTGTGGGAGGCACATATACATACAAACATTCCTGGATGTATATACATATGTATGTATGCTCGTGTGCAACTAATTATCTCTCACAAAGAATGTTTACACTCCTCTGTACTTGCACAGAGTCGCTTTTTATTAATGGCATACTGCAGCTGCTTAGATGCATTTCATTGTAAAAACAAGTAAGAAAGCTCTAGTCGAGACTGCTCGACTACGAGATCCCCTGAACCCTTCGAGCAAAAGCCATTTGTATAATTTTAAGCGTCTTTCTGCTTATACAAACACATACATACACACGCAAACACACATACATAGACACACATAGGCGCGCACGCAATAACACGCATGGGCTGCAGTGTGGGCTTACTATGGGAACTTAATTGTTTAATAACTTTTTTTATGGACGTACGTTCTTCATGAAACTTTTAGATTGTATTTATATCATTAATATGCGTGTATATACCGAAGCTCAAGCCTCTAGTATTTGAAATACGCCTTTTAAAACTTATGGGTGTGGGGGTGAAATAAAACAAAAATCCAAATTCTAGAACGTACTTATGAATCTACATTTAAAATTTGGAGACTCTAGCTCTAAAGATGTAGGGGATATCGATTTTTGGTGATAAACTCGATATGCGCGCTGTATTTACGGTCATTTTAAAAAAATTTGAAGTCTCTAGCTCTTATATCTTCTGAAATCGACGCGTTCAAACATACGGACAGACGGACGGACAGACAGACAGACAGACGGACAGGGCTTAATCATCTCAGCTCGTCGCCCTGATCAAGAATATATATACTTTGTGGGGTGTGCCACGCCTCCTTCTGCCTGTTACATACATTTTAACAAAACCATTATACCCTGATTTCCCATTTTCAATGGGTTCACAAGTAAGAAGACTCAAGTCGAGACTGCCGGACTAGGAGATACCCTGAACTCTCCATGCTGATGCTCCAATCATTCTACACACATACATACACATGCATCTACCCGCAGGCGCTCTGCTAACTGCGCAGTAAGCAGCGACTGCGCTGCAGTGTGGGCAATATTATGATCATTTATTTGTTGAATAATTTCGTTTGTAGACGTACAATCTTAATGAAACTTTCAGAACGTAATCATAATTTGTAAGTGTGTGTACATTCCAAAGCACAAGTCTCTAGTACTTGATATACGTTTTTTTACAAATTGTGGCCGAAGGGGGCGTGGTATCCAAAATCTGTAAATTACGAAATGTGTGTATTCATCAGATGTATATAGGTCTAATAGTGTTCAAATAAAGCTGAAAAAACAATATCAATTTATCGATTATCCTCGATAAAAAAGATATTAAATGAGTTATCGAAAAAATATTATAAACTCGTACTGCGTATGGTATACACGAGTATGCATACAAAATTTCAGCTCTCTAGCTCTTATAACTTCTGAGATCGATGTACTTATACGGACGGACGGACGGAAAGGGTATATCAACTCAGCTCATCGTCCTGATCAAGAATATATATACTTTATGGGGTCTGCGATGATTCCTTCTGCCTGTTACATACTTTTCACGAAACCATTATACCCCGATTTCCCATTTTCAATGGGTTCAGGGTATACAAATATATATATACATATGTGAGCACATACATACATACATATGTATTGTATGTAATTTCTCACTAACGTACACTTATACATACTTATGTACATATATACAGCTACATACATATGTATGCATTGACACACTCAGCAAATGTGTATGTATGTATGTACATATGTACATATTTTTTTAAGGAATTGAGAGCGTGAGCGTAAGAATTTCTTTCTCTGTCTTTTATTTTCTTTGATCTGACGAATTTATTCATATTCTATGCGGTTGTTCGCTCTCTACAATTACATCAGCAGCAAATGAAATTCCAAAACCATTGAATTTTGAATTAAAATTAGCTAAAGGCAATAAATTGCCTTTGTGATCACGTAATTTTAAGATAAGTACATATCTATGAAAATACCTACAAGCTTTGAGCAGGTTTGCTTAATGTCGTGCTCGACTAAGAAAATAAAAACTCTTCAGCAACATGCACAAATACATACATATGTACATATGTATGCGCAAGTATACATACATATGTATGTGTGTATTTATATGTTGTTTCGTAGGGGGGGGGGGGGGTGGGCAATGCTAGCCCAACATTCATATGGAGATGACTAAATTGAAATTGATAAGAAAAATGTGAAATGTTTTTAATTAAAATTATATATATATATATATATATATATATATATATATATATATATATTTTGTTTTTTGTTTTTGCATTAATCAAGAATATATATATGTACATAAAAGTCGAATTAATTTTGTAATACAGGAAATGGCAAAGCATTAACAGTGTTTCTAAACGTATGACGCGCACTGTTCACATATCGGCTAAGTGGGTTTGCCTGTGTGTGTGTGAGTATAAACAAGAGATTGTTTATATTGTGGTGGCTGTTGAGTAAGCATTTACTTTGTGGTATTTTAGTCGCATATGAAGTGCTAAACGAACAGGTTTTCGCCTCTGATTGCTGTACATTAAATCTATGGATACGACACGGTTGTTGATCGCGATCGCCTCCGAACGACTCCGAAAGTTAACTGTGATCTTTAACTATACTCTAACTTATAACTAAAAACCAAGAAGTATTTTGTGCCGATTCAATTCAATCTCATCACACAACCCATAGATATACATGCATATATGTATGAATTTCCACATATGTACATGGCTACATATGTATGTATGTGTGTAGTAGATGGATAGCAATAAAGTTAATTGTGTGAAAAAATCCCCTGATAGATTGAAATACCGAAAGACCTACAGATCAAAATCGAGCAACAACACTTTCTGATAGTTCACATAATTTCTGTGTCATCTTGCGATCTATAAAGGCCATGTGGTATAAAAATGAAAATACGTATCGAATCTGAATACTTTGCAGCTACATTCCAAAGTATTTTCAACTGGATTGATTTTCAAATTGCAACGAAAAGGGCCAACAGACCAGAAAGCAGATTTTTCGAATACATTGCCAACGGAAAAAGCCTACGATGCAGTTTGAGACCAAATATTTTGTATGTAAAATACATCTGCAGTGCATTACACTTTTACGACATATTTCATTGCTATTACAATAATGTTGAGCGGATTCGAAAAGAATCAAACGGATCCATACAACGTCGGATCTTCTCCTCTATATTGCCGAAATTAACGCAGTTATGTTTCGTGCTAATTTTATTGTTGCCATTTTTCTTCACCTGCTCTTCATTAATACAGGAAGCCAGTGGAAAGGATGTTAAGGCGATTCCAAATATATCAACAAGCCCGAAGAAGTTGTGGCTCAGCTCCACATATACGCACCGCGTGCAGCAATGGCCAAATGCAAATAACCGTTGCCAAAATAAATGGAATTTCAAAATAATGCTTAGCAACTACACAAATAATAAATATAATTCCAATGATAATGATAATCAAAATAATAGCCATAACCCTAGCCATAGAATAATAAAAGGCACATATCCATATAATCACAGCTTAAATAATCATAGTCTGATAATTCTAAGTCAATTTCGTAGTAAAAAAAAACTAGCAAAGCAAAATACAGTAGCACAAACCATATTACACGGCCAAAAGTTAAGTTCCCATTCCCATAGCAAACGCATCAAAAGAAGTATTCCAAAAATCTTGCATCCACGTAAAACAAAAAGAAAACCTGAAATAATGGGAGTCGAGAATATACATAATACGATTATAAATAAACAGAAGTTAACGGAATTAGTAATGAACGGCCTTGGATTGAAGAAATTACCCGATATGAGAAAGGTAAGAGTTTCTCTTCTCTTCTCTTCTAGCATACTTATTACATGGTACATTACATTAAATAATGATTTTTTTATATTTGTATATTACAGGCAAACATTAGTCAATTAGAATACTCAAGCAAATACCTGCAGTATTTAGAACGTGTGAAGCAAAATCAGGGAGTTAGTGACAGTAAGGACGGCAACGTTTATTCTTCAGAAGATCCATCCTCAACAACACTTCGTATTTTAACCATTGTAACAAATAGCTTTAGCGATATAACTTACGAACGATTCCGCCGTCAACGTCGGGCGCCAAGGGGAATGAAAAGAGGATTTCGAAAGTCGAGGATGGAATCGTTTAGCGATAAGACAAATATTCTCTTATATTTTCCATTAGCCATTAACGATGCTGATGAATCTCACTACAAGAAACTAGATGAGGCAAACGTGAGGCTAATGATGCTGTACAATCCAGCATTGGCAGTCCAATCAAGTCATCAGAGAACAAGGATAGAACAAGGAGTTAAAAGAAAATATAACAGTTCTATGAATCACAAAGCGAGATGCAATACAGATAGCGCGATTCCCGCAGATAACCAAAACCGTAGACCCAAATCCCGTAGTTACACATTAAAATTGAGAGTTTATCAATTGCTGCCATTGCACAAACGCAAGCAGTTAGATTTTCGTATAATAGAGTTTGAGAAGCCGATGGAAGTGGACGAAACCCGCAGCCAGTGGTTAGAATTCGATGTCACTGAGGCTGTGCGTGGATGGTTAAACAAGAGCTGCGAGAACCTTGGCATAGAGATTCAATGTGATAAATGTCGACGCATTGGGGCGCGCATAGTCAACGATGTTTACAACCCACACCATATGGATAAAAAAAATGATGAGGATGATGATGATCGATATAAACTCTCACCAGTTTTGAATATTATTGGACATATCGGTAGCACTTATCGTGAAAAAGTTGTACAATCGTTTAATCATAGCAACTACTCTCATCATCTTAATTCGAATAAGGGAAAACTATGGCCTAATAGTTGCTACAAATCGCACCAACGTTGCTGCCGACATCAACTGAATGTGGCTTTCAAGGACATCAAAGGATTCGAGTTCATCATACAGCCAAAGACCTTCGACGCCGGCTATTGCCTTGGGCGTTGTCCCCCTAGGCACAATCCCGCCCATCACCATGCCCTACTCCAGAGCTTAATATGGCAACAGGACCATAACCGTGTACCTCGACCATGCTGTGCCCCTTCGAAACTCACTGAGCTAGAAATATTGCACGTGGATGAGAACCATAGTGATAAGCTTAAGATATCAACTTGGAGCAATATGCAAGTTTCCGAATGTGCATGTTCATAAATCAATTGTAAGCCAGTTTCCCCTGTCTTCGGTATTTCGATGGATTATATGTAAATATACAATCGAATCTCGATAATTTGAAATGACAGTATATGTTTTTTTTTCATACCCTGAACCCATTGAAAATGGGAAATCAGGGTATAATGGTTTTGTTGAAATGTATGTAACAGGCAGAAGGAGGCGTGGCAGACCCTACAAAGTATATATATTCTTGATCAGGGCGACGAGCTGGGTCGATTTGGCACTGTCCGTCTGTCCGTATGTTTGAACGCGTCGATTTCAGAAGATATAAGACCTAGAGACTTCAAATTTTTTTAAAATGACCGTAAATACAGCGCGCATATCCAGTTTATCACAAAAAATCGATAACTCGTCTAGTTATTTTTTGATCGATAAGAAACCTTATCGAAAGACAGTTATAAAACTATATCTCCTACATCTTTAGAGCTAGAGTATCCAAATTTTAAATGTAGATTGATGTAGATATGAACGTTATAGAATTTCGATTTTTGTTTAATTTCACCCCCCACCTCTATATCCACCCCCTCACCCCTAAGTTTGTAAAATGTGTATTTCAAATACTAGAGACTTGAGCTTCGGTACATACACGCATATTAATGATATAAATACAATCTAAAAGTTTCATGAAGAACGTACGTCCACAAAAAAGTTATTAAACAATTAAGTTCCCATAGTAAGCCCCCACTTGAGCCCATGCGTGCGAGCCTATATGTGTCTATGTATGTGTGTTTGCGTGTGTATGTGTGTGTTTGTATAAGTAGAAAGACCCTACAAATTATTGAAATGGCTGTTGCTCGAAGGGTTCAGGGGATCTCGTAGTGGAGCAATCCCGACTAGAGCTTTCTTATTTGTTTTTTTTTTATTTATTAAGAATTCTTCTTGTCTTAGACTATATATCGCAGTTATCATTGAGGCTTAATGTAGAGTGTGGGCTATGAGCCAGTATCTACACTATTTACAATATTTATGGAGATCTGTGGTCCAAGGGGTGAAGGCTTTTAAGCCTCCGCCTGTTGTGCTCCAGGTCAGTTGCCAGTGGATTTGGGTGCGCGCAAAGCCTGTCCGCGTACCTTGAGGAGTGACGTCCAATTAGTGCAGCAATTGTTGGCATTTTTAAATCGCTGTGCAGCACAGAATTGCGAACGTACCATTTGGAGCTTGTGAGTCGCCGTAGCGCTTTGCTTTGCAGGGCTTGAACTTTTTTACTTGCTGCGGTACCCCAAATGGGGATGGCGTATGTAATTGTTGGGACGATGATGGCATTATAAATTTTTATTTTGCTGTATAGCGTCAGCTTGCTGGATGGTCTCAACATCCAATCCAATTTTTTTATACCTTGAACCCATTGAAAATGGGAAATCAGGGTATAATGGTTTTGTTAAAAGTATCTAGCAGGCAGAAGGAATCATCGCAGACCCCATAAAGTATATATATTCTTGATCAGGACGATGAGCTGAGTCGATATAGACCTGTCCGTCCGTCCGTATGAGCAAAAGGATCTCAGAAGTTATAAGAGCTAGAGAGCTGAAGTTTGGCATGCATACTCGTGTATTGGTATACACGGGCAGTATAAGTTTATCTTATTTTTTCGATAACTCACACGATATCGTTTTTATCGAGAATAATCGATAAATGGTGTACGTTTTTTACGCCTAATTTGAACACTATCAGACATTGAGACTTCAGATTTACTGTGTACATACATTTGATGGATACACACATTTTGTAATTTACAGATTTTGGATACCACGCCCCCTTCGCCCCCAATTGTTAAAAATCTATATCAAGTACTAGAGACTTGTGCTTTGGAATGTACACACATTAACACATTATGATTACGTTCTGAAAGTTTCTGAAAGTATTCAACAAATAAATTCTCATAATATTGCCCACACTGCAGCGCAGCCCAAGCGCAGTCGCTACTTACTCCGCAGTTAGCAGAGCTTGGGCCTATGCGTGCGGGTGGATGCATGTGTATGTATGTGTGCATAAAAGAACTGCAGAATGATTAGAATATCAGCATGGAGGGTTCAGGGTATCTCCTAGTCGAGCAGCCCCGACTAGAGTCTTCTTACTTGCTTTACGTTTTAAACATAACGCCAAAAACGTCTGGCGGTAAAACCCATCACTATACATACTTCTCAAATTTTGTTTTGTGCTTCACGGAAGCTTCATGCTTCTCTACGTCCCTCTTGCCAGAAGAGCATTTGAGATCTGCTTTGCAAGATTTGCGCTTAAAAAAAAAATTACAATTACTGCTTCTTGTCAACCAGGAATACTTGTTTCCCAAGCTGCTGCGTACTTTACATTGCAGTGCACTTTCCTTTTCTTGATTGGAGTTACGTTTGCTTCTTCGTCGTCACTTGTTAAAAATTCCATTGTTTACATGCACATTAATTTCTTTCCCTTCAATTTCAAGCACAAATTCTAAAGTAAGCGATGCCAACTTTTTGCAATTAGGCGCTGCTAACCCATTGAAAACGGCATTCGTAAACATATCGAAATCGGAATTTAGTGCTGCTAGCCCAATATAAATAATATCATCTTTTTTATTTAATTCATAAAATATTGATATTACCCAAAAATTGCAGTTTTTAGGATATTTTTGCATTATTTTTTAAAAGTACGTAGTTTTAGTCTCAAACACGTAGGCACGTAGATCTCCTTTAAAATACGGCTATTTCCGTAAAAAGACGGAGGGTTGGCATCCCTGGCCTGAACCCTAAAAGTGAGGAGCCGAGCAAATACGAAGTGGAGATTACGCATCAAAATAAGTGTGCAAAACGCTTTACACTAGTTGTCCGGTCTATGTGTTGTCTGGTTAGTGGTACATCTCAAGCTCCCTCTTTTCTGCACAGCGTACTCATAATATTTGATGTGTTACCATTTGTTTTTATTATTGTAAGGCACAAATTACATTTGGGTGTTACTTTTGCGATTGGCTCACTTATCACAAGAGTAACTTTAATTATAAAAAAAAAAAAAATTCGATAGTTGACCAAAAAATATATCCCGATATATATATAATTTTTAATTGATATGTATATTGATATTTCGATATATTTTCGACAGCCCTAGTTCTTTTGATACAGCCGGTTACTCCAAGAGATTAAGGTTACCCATCGTAAAGGTTTTGCATTTCTGCCAATAATCGGACGCCACGTCAGCAACACATGCTTTGAGCTTTGGTTATACGCTGAGAATAGCTTTGTGGTACCAAAGCTTCGAGTGATATTTTTTAACCTCTGAATTAAATGTTTTAATACAACTTTGGAGCTACAAAGCTTTACATGATAACTTATATACTCGTCTACGCAGCAAAAGTTTATCACATTCTTGAAATAACTCATCCCATTTCTTTTGGCCATTTCTATGCATTTGAATCTAAAGATTTCAAGCCTGAAATCGACGCTTTCAAAAAATACAGATAGGCGGATAGGACTAAATCGACTCTGTATACATATGTACTTTCATATGTACTTTCTTTTGCCTGTTACATACATATATTTTTACCATACCATTATCAGTGTACCTAATTGTAGTAGTAATAGATTCTGATAGATTAGTAGTTAATTCGTAATTACATTTTTATTTGGCGATATTTGATATTCAATAATCTCTATCGCAGACGTCCAGAAGGTTATCTAAAATATCCTCATTGCGATTTAACACATTGCTATGTAGGTAATTATACGACTCGTCAATGCAGTCAATGTATGGTCGAAAATTCGAGCAGTCATAATTAATGGTAACGCTACTCGTAATCCCAGAATTGGAGGTGGTAGGTGTTATCAATGCTATATTAGTTTCATTATTGGAATCCATTTTATTTGACGATATGATAACATTCTCACTAGCTGTTGGAATCTCATCCTCGGTATAGATCTAAATAAAGATAATAAAATTATAAATAGAAACTAATAGTAAGAATATTATTAATAATATCGTTAAAAATTAATCTCACCATACTAGAACAGCCAAACTTATCGCTGATTTTACTATTTAGGCACGAAGGGTCATCAATAATGCCTGTGGTGCTAATTATAATGGTGCCTAGCTCATATTGTTGCTGTAGAAAATCTTCATTGTTTGAAGAAGGAGTGAACGAAACGTCTGGGCATAGAAAAGTGGTGTCGCGATCGTGTGGACCGTTTGATAATGTCAGCCCACCACCTAGGCCCACCTCTACTTCAGTTACGGTCAAGGGATCCAATTGTACATCGTGTTCAGCAATATTGTTGTTAGGACTAGATAGTTGTGACTTCTCATTTAGCATATAATATGATGACAGGTTTGAAGATAGGTCTTGAGGGCTTTCGGCATTTTTTGAATTGGTTAAGTGGCCTTTTGGTAATAGACTTTGAACATTTTTAGTCTCTGGCGAAGACTGGTTTGACTTTGAGTTGGTTGATTTGCGATTTCTTATCCGTTTTCTATCACATTTTCTTGGATCCACTCCTAGTTCCCAATATCCTCCTTTGCCCTTTTCCTCTCGTTTACGATTGCGAAAGCAATGATGCAACGACAGATTATGCCTAATCGAATTCTAAAAAAAAATAAATTAAAAATTCAAAATGTTTTCAATTTTATATCAGCGGATACTATCCTACATAATATAGATTACAAAATAATATACTCTTTACTTCGTTAATGGGGATAAATGTGAATTGTCATTTTGAATATGTAGGATTTAAACAAATTAATTTCAGACTCACATTCCATTTTTTACGCACTCGGAAAAATGCGAATTTAGACTCAATCCATGCACAAATTTGCTGAAGTGTAACCCGTCCGTTTTCGAGCATTGCCATCCCAATAATATGAGAGTAGTTAAATGGTGGCTTGTGAGTTATATCTGTCTTATATATATTAGCCGATTTCTCATACTCTGCCAAATCGCTGAAATAATATTTTGTTAATATATGTACGTAAATGTCTATGTATAACTGGATCATTATTATTATTTTACCTTTTAATTTTTTTAATAAAAATATCGTATCTCTCCGCTGGCGTTGGGCGCTTTAATAGTGCTGATGATGAGTTTTGTTTTCTGGACTCGGGGCAGCTCATAAGGTTTCGGATAAGAGATTTATTTGTTGAATTTTTCGAAGAACATTGTTCTAACGGCTTTAATATCTTTTGAGCATTGATACTTTCGACCTCAGTGGTCAGATGCCGATTGTCGGCTTGAATATTGATATCATCCTCAGAGTTGGCATCAATTGTCTTTGACCACGTCAGATTTTGGTTACGTAATAGCCAATTTAAATTTGTTAACTCACGCTCCTCGTCAGAAACATCAATTTCTGATGCTTTTGCGATATGTAAGTATTCGGAGATCTGCTCATCGTTTCCTCCAAGATTTGTTTTCGAGCTAATCATGTTTCCTTGCCTATCTGCTAAAAAATGTCCATTGTCAAAGTTGTGTATTTTATTATACCCTGAACCCATTGAAAATGGGAAAACAGGGTATAATGATTTTGTTAAATGTAAGTAACAGGCAGAAGGAGGCGTGGAAGACCCCACAAAGTATATATATTCTGGATCAGGGCGACGAGCTGAGTCGATTTAGCCCTGTCCGTTTGTCCGTCCGTCCGCCCGTCCGTCTGTCCACATGCTTGAACGCATCGATTTCAGAAGATATAAGAGCTAAGAGACTTGATATTTATACCCTGAACCCATTGAAAATGGGAAATCAGGGTATAATGGTTTTGTTGAAATGTATGTAACAGGCAGAAGGAGGCGTGGCAGACCCCACAAAGTATATATATTCTTGATCAGGGCGACTAGCTTAGTCGATTTGGCACTGTCCGTCTGTCTGTCTGTCCGTATGCTTGAACGCGTCGATTTCAGAAGATATAAGAGCTAGAAACTTCAATTTTTTTTCAAATGACCGTAAATACAGCGCGCATATCGAGTTTATCACCAAAAATCGATAACTGATCTCGTTATTTTTTATCGATAAAAAACCTTATCGAAATGCAGTTATAAAATTATATCCCCTACATCTTTAGATCTAGATTCATAAGTACGTTATAGAATTTTGATTTTTGTTTAATTTCACCCCCCACCCCTATATCCACCCCCTCACCAATAAGTTTGTAAAAGGCGTATTTCAAATACTAGAGACTTGAGCTTCGGTACATACACGCATATTAATGATTAAACAATTAAGTTCCCATAGTAAGCCCACACTGCAGCCCATGCGTGTTATTGCGTGCGCGCCTATGTGTGTCTATGTATGTGTGTTTGCGTGTGTATGTATGTGTTTGTATAAGCAGAAAGACGCTTAAAATTATACAAATGGCTTTTGCTCGAAGGGTTCAGGGGATCTCGTAGTCGAGCAGTCTCGACTAGAGCTTTCTTACTTGTTTTTTCTAAAAGTCGATAACTTGTACCGTTGTTATTTTATCGATTAAAAGCATTATCGAAATTCAGTAATAAATTTAATTACTTAATTAATTCGTTAGATTCCCTAATAATGTTTAAACAGTGATTCAATACTAGCATGAGTCCTGTACACTAGACTGCTCAACTTGAATATAAGTGAATCCTGCTAGGAGTCAATATATACAAACAACACATAATCACACGTTCTGTTAACTGTGCCGTTTGCGCAGCGGCTACGCTTCCATAAGTTTATGTTCAACATATCCATATATCCATATCAAACTCTTGTACCTATGGCACACATGCCGCACTTAAAAAACGAAGTAGACAAATCAATTTTTACGGCAAAAAGTATAAACTAATGCTGCCTACGATATACACCTTACGGGATCGCTGTATTCATTCGAATAGACAGGTGTACAGACTAGATTAAACTGGCCATGATCTGGAAAATACAATGCATAACATTAAAATTCGGCTTTTTATTTCAAATTCAAATTTCAAATTAAAACAGAAATGAAACATATTAAGGTAATACAAAAATAAAACAAGTAAGAGATACGCTGAAGCCTGCCAGCTGATATTCTAATCTTTTGGCATTTCCATGCATACTTACCCGCATCCATTCGCACGCATAACCACGCGCTCTGCTAACTGCACAGCTAACAGCGATTGCGTATGGTTTACACGATTATGCATGCAAAATTTCAAGACTTCATAAGGACAGATAGACGAACGGACGGGCGGACATTCGGACAGGGCTATATCGGCCCAGCTCATTGCCCTGATCAAGAATATATATCTACTTTATGGTGTCTGCTACGCCACCTTCTGCCTGTTACATACATTATCAAAAACCATTATACCTTGATTTCCCATTTTGAATGTGTTCAGGGTATTAAAAAAACCTCAATGTCTTTAGGTAATATATACAAGGAGCCAAAAACATGTGCATTTGGAGAATACTATGAGTAATGTTATCAGAAACTCAAAATTTAAGGGAAGCGTCACATTAACTCACATACTGGGCAATCGGTTAAACCAACTCCCCGAAAAAAAAACTCAGGAAAGTAAAAGATAAGCCCAAGATCTTAATGGTTGATCAAGGTAACCCATTTAGAACAAACTATTAACAAACCTATAATCGTGACTGACGTATAACCGTGAACTGATATTTCAATATTTCTTCGCTTGCTTTGGAATGTACACACATTTTAACATCACGTTCAGAAAGTTTCATGAAGATACTCACACTACAAGAGATATTATTTAGCAAATAAATTCTCATAATATTGCCCACACTTCAGCGCAGCCCAAGCGCAGTCGCTGCTTACTGCGCAGTTAGCAGAGCGCGGGCTTATGCGTTCGGGTGCATGTGTATGTACATACATACATACATATGTATGCATAAAAGAAGTGCATAATGATTAGAATATCAGCTTGGAGGGTTCAGTGTATCTCAGTCGAGCAGTCTCGACTAGAGCCTTCTTACTTGTTTTCTTTTATTGAACTATAAATATGCAACATTTCAAGATTCATTTAATATGCTTAGCTTAACAACGAACGGATATCTTTACTGCTAATAGCAACTTTTACTACATGTAACGCTTTAGTTTCAAGAAAAAATTCTTAATGTAGCTCTCTCTCACTTATAGTATACTCCTGAGGGATGAACCGAAGTGGCTCACACTGAGCACAGTTTGTGTGTGTGTGCATGGATAAAAGTTATCTTCGTTGTGTTAGTCGGCTCTTGACTAATACTCTATTGGCTCTTTCTTTTGGAGTTCAGAGAGCATGGAAATCCGATAACGTGATTGGCTGCACGACTCACCGTTTGACTGCTAAATGGGTAGACTAGTATTGGCGACTGATTGGACGTTGAATGCGAAAAGACGTATGGACGCCATTTTGAATGATGACTGTGGGGAATTTTTGTGTTATAATATCACTATTTGAAAATAAAAAACAAATGAAATGAATATATATAATATTTGACTTCAATGCTATTTAGAAGCAAATAGCCAATGAATTACGTCATATTATACATATATGTATTTTATTTGTTTCAATATCATGTTGGAGCCGCAAAGAAGCACACACAATGTGTTTTTATTTGTATCATTTTTAACTGATCACAATTTTGTATATATACTATTATCTATCTTCACTATCTTCACTTAACTTCACTTCACTAATGAGTTAATATGTGTATGGGCCTCTAATGTATTTTTGGTCTTAGGTATTTCACATGCTTTGAAACGGACTATTGCCAATACAGGGGAAAACTGTTGTGAGTGATTCAGAATCGGATGTGGCCATTTATATAATTGATGGTGAAGTAAGTAATTGATGGTGAAGTAATGAAGTAAACGAATTTATGAAAAGAAAAATAGTAATAGAACTACTCGGAAACAAATGATTTTGAACAGTTTTGACACATGTGTGTAAGTATTTATATTATAGGTAGCACGGGTTTCAAATGTAGATTTTGTGTAAGAATTTTAAATGAGTAGGTTTATATCACGACATTAAACTTCTGGATTATCAATATAAATATTTCAAATTTTTCTACGTGATCTAGTTTAGGTGGACGAAAATAAATATTATAAGGTTTCGACCATACTGTTTCAGACGAGCTGCTTGAATTACACTGCAGTTGTACCAGTTCTACTACACCTATGTACCCTATTGCCTCTCTGGTCAGCAACTACTACTACCCCTATATGTACATATATATATATATATATATATATATATTGAGTAAGATTCCTAACCGGCAACATTGGTCATATATGAAAGCTAAATGTATTGTGTGAACGGGCGGACAGGTAGACTCTTGGCTACACGCAAATGGTCAGAAAAGTTCAGTGACCCAAGCTATTTGTGGGCAAACGGGTAACTTACTTATTATCCCTATTGTACCCCAAATGTTGACGCCACTGTGCAACCACTTAACAGGCGCAAACCGAACCGCTAAAATACTACCTTATGCACCTGTTCGTGGACAGGGCCGACAAGCAACGAGCTGACATCGACCACCGTCCATTTCCGAAGGGACAAAATCGTCGCACATAATTGTATATCAACCCCTATTTGTATACCCTGCATCAAATGGGTCATTTGTCGTTGTACGATACCTATGTGACGACTTACCTAAAGTTAAATCATTGCTTATGTTGCCTACAAAATATCTGCCATATTAATCATTTTGTAAACTGAGTCCATTATGGATATATTAGATCAGCTCAGCTAAATTAATCCAATATACCTATGTTTTAGAGAGACATAGCTTCTTGCACAAATAAGACACAATGCTTACAACTAACTGTTTACAGTGCATTCTTGGCTTCTTTAGGGTAGATTGTACAGAATATGCCCCGTTAATATATATGTATGTATGTATGTATACACAATTTTTTACTAGAAAGGGTAGGAAGTCGAATGAAACTTATCATATAGAGTGCAGGTACAGTTCAAGCAGAATTCACACGATTAGTTAACCGGTCCCTAAGACGAACAAAAATGTATGATTTTATAAACTGAGTAAATCCTATTTTTATACCCTGAACCCATCGAAAAGGGGAAATCAGGGTAAAATGGTTTTGTTAAAAGTATGTAACAGGGAGAAGGAGAGGAGAGGCAGACCCCACAAAGTATATATATTTTTCCGTCCGTCTGTCCGTATGTTTGAACGCGTCGATTTCAGAAGATATAATAGCTACAGACTTCAACTTTTTAAAAATGTCCGTATATAGCACGCGGATATCGAGTTTATCACCAAAAATCGATAACTCATCTCGTTATTTTTTATCGATAAAAACCCTTATCGAATCAGTTATAAAATTATATCTCCTACATCTTTAAAGCTAGAGTCTCCAAATTTTAAATGTAGATTTATATTTACGTTATAGAATTTCGATTTGTGTTCAAAATCACCCCCACCCCTATGTCCACCGCCTCACCCTTAAATTTGTAAAACGCGTATTTCAAATACTAGAGACTTTAGCTTTGGCAAATACACGCATAGTAACCACAATCTGAAAATTTCAGGAAGAATGGACATCTAGAAGATAAGTTATTAAACAATAAAGTTCCCATGGTAAGCCCACACTGCCGCCCATGCAAATATACAAATCTTTGTGTACCTAAACTTTATTAGCTGACTGTATTCAATTCTATTTTGTGATGTAGCATAAATCCTTATTGGCCTTACTGCTCAAGCCGCTTTTTGGTGGGCATCAAAAAATCTAAGTTATTAACTTAATTTCAATTGGATTTTATTTATATACACACGTACTTTACAAAACATTTTTGTATGTTACGGTAATTATTTAATTAAGTTTATTATAAGCTACAGCTGGCACACAATTTACAATTTTCATATAATTTATATAATATTAAAAAATAAATAAATGCAAATAGATTTGATTCATTTCAATTTGATATTAAACTTCTTATATTTACATTACATATAGGTATAAGTTAATAGGTATAAGTTAAGTAATTGACGTTAAATAACAAATTGATTGGCTCTAGCCGACAGTGTACGACAAGTATAGATACCTTTCTTTCTGCGATATAAAAATAATCTATTAAAAAGTAGCTTTCCTCCAGTAGACTTGCAGAATATATAAATAAGGTTTCAAAAATAGTACGGAAGAGATAAATATATTTTATTATGGATCTTGAATTAACGTTTCATTTACATTCACAGCGAGTCAAAGCCAGACAGGTCACTCTCGAGCTATAACGAATAAAATGTATTTAATCGCGTACAAATTGAATTTTTTATAAATAAAAAAAATCAAACCTTCTCTGGCTTGTAAAGATGTGTATGCGGCAGTAAAAATGTAGAGCCGAGGTCTCTCTCAGCCATTGTGTTCGCCTCCTAAGCAGAAACCATTTATAATTTAATTTTTTTATTATATTTAAAATAATTAATGTTGGTCGACTAGATCATTCCGTCTCAACATTACCTCAACTGTATTGCTTGGCGTACGCTTTTCAAAACATAGATGAAGCGATTTGGTAACAGCCTGAACAGTTGTTTCATCGCATGAACGTATATCACCTGATCTGCACATATGTAAATAATATACATATCTGTTTTATAAAATGTTTGACTTCAACCTCTAAATTTAAAGGAGTTTATCCATCGAATATGAGAAATCAGTCTGTAATGGTTTTGTTGTAATATATGAAACAGAAGGACTATCTTCATAAAACTTTCAGAACGTGATCATTATGTTCAAATGTATGCATATTCCGAAGCACAAATTGTTGGCGAAGGGGGTGTGGTATCCAAAGTCTGTAAATTTCAAAATCTTCGTATTCATCAAATGTATATACACAGTAATGATGAATTCTCAAGGTCTAATAGTATTGGAATCAGATTAAAAAAACAAATCAATGTATCGATTATTCTCGATAAAAAGATATGAGATAGGTTATCAAAAGATGATAAACTCTCTAAACATTCTGCGTATGGTACATAACTCTAATATCTTCTTAGATCTCTACGTTCATACGGACGGACGAACAGACGGAGGGAGCTATATCGTCGCCCTGATCAAAAATACATATATACATTTAATGGGGTCTGCGATGCCTCTTACATACATTTTCACAAAAACATTATACCCTGATTTCCCATTTTCAATGAGTTCAGCCTATAATAAATAGGTTTTATTTTAAAATTGACTTACATTTCAGTGCTAGGGATATTTTTCATCCAAGAATGCATTCTATGAAAATCTCTGAAATAAAACAAATAATTGGGGACTAGGGTTTAAGGTATTTTGTATTCTTAGCTTACTTGCTTGAATTCGAAAGGTCCTTTAGGCTTTCTCCAGATATTTGTTGTGCTTGAGATGATTCACAGTTAGTTGTAGTTGCATTTTCCTTGCAGTCGATCATTTTATTATTCAATTGAACTGGTCGATCTCTAACAATAGCAGACACCTCAAAACCGGCAGAAACCAATGCACCACAATCTTTACTAGAAGGTTTTACCGGTGGATTAGCAGTATTATATTTAGTTTTGCTATCATTTTGCGATGCAGTGAATAATGGAGTACTATCGACCTCGCTTAACGTCAGTTCGTGTTGCTTTAATAGCTGTGTGTGTGGTAGGACCGATGGGTGGTAGTATTTAGCTCGTGGAATCATTACAGTAAGTGATCGATCCGATTGAACCGGCTCGAATGCATTCGCTGTTTCCTATTATAAAATAAAACCTCTTATAAGCAAGAATAACAACTAATAAATGATTTAAATGTTACCTTAAATGTTGAATACTGTTCACCATTGTGACTCGATTCGCTATTCGAATCACTCAAAATGTTACACTTGTGTATAAGAGCTTCAGAGGACAATTCTGACTTGTTGATGGATGAAGTCAACATACTTGGATCATAGTTGGATGTGTTTATAAATATAGGTCTTGTCCTAGCTCCTCCACAGGCTTTGTGCTTCATACAGATCAGCAGCGTACAGACAACCAATATAAAAACTGTACCAATTGCAATCAGGCTAATCAGTAATATTTTTAAATTCAGTTGACATGTTGCTCCCGCATACCAAGCAAAGCATTCACATACTGAAGTTTCATTCAATATTATATTCGACGTCACACAATGGCCATGGTAGCTACATTTACCACACCCAATAATCTCATCTGAGCAATGGCGACCAGGATAAACGGCATTATCGGAAGTGTCGACATAGCCATCTGGACAGCTGCAGGTATAACTGCCTACCAAATTAAAGCAGTGGGCGTGGACGAAACAATCGTTGAAGTCATCGTGCGCGCATTCATCAAAATCTAAGCATGTAAGATATTTATATACACATTACAATATAATTATATATTTAAGATTATCGACTATTTAAGGAGACTGGAGACATTCATGGGAAGAACCCAATCAGTAGAACTGATATGGCTCAGTTCATATTCGGCCGAGAGAGAGTCTAGTCCTATTATTACTAAATTATATAAAATATATTACTTCATTGAACACAACGTTATGTATTTATATTCACAAGAACCCAACACAGCTTCCTATTCCATAGTACTCTAGTGTGGGAGTGGTTATCTGGCGCCCAGGCAGGAATCCACATTGTTCAAAGCTTTAAAGTGAAAGGTGACGTGTCAATAATTCAACAAAACTAACTTATTAATAACAAGTAAGAAAACTCAAGTCGAAGGTGCTCGACTAAATACTACCCTGAACGAAACTAATAAAATCGCACATTAGGTAAGGTTCATAATTTCTATTTTGATAGATTTAAAAATATAAATGAAATAAAATACTCATTTAATTACAATCATTCTACATACATATGAATCTACACGCACGCATAAGCCGGCTCAGTTCATAGTAAACAGCGACTGCGCTTGGGCTGCGCTGCAGTGTGGGCAATATTATGAGAATTTATTTGCTAAATAATATCTCTTGTAGTGTGACTATCCTCATGAAACTTTCTGAACGTGATGTTAAAATGTGTGTACATTCCAAAGTAAGTCTCTCTCTAGTAAGACGACAAAAGACGACACTAGCTGTGTTAACCGATCAGTTTTCAAGTCTCAAAGCAGATTTGAAGCAACAAATGAGAAAATGACCAGTTTAGAAGACAATTGATAGTAAAACAAACGGCACTGCAATTTTCGTCATTCCTGGATTGTGTTAAAGTGCTGCCAAATTCGAGGGAAACCCTTCGGAATATGCCTAAGGGGTATACAGCGTAGAGTCTGTACTCGAGGATTATTCTATTATCAAGGATAGACTTCTGCATCGTTTAAAATTTAAAAGTTTATACAACCCCTCCAATCTGTTAGGTAGAGTCATTCAGGACCTACAAAATACGAATCATGCAACGTTTAATGATTGATGTTAATATCATTGAAGTTGAACATAATAAACCGCACCGGTGTCCAAAAGAAGTAAAGATAAAAATTTTGGAAAGTTTGTATTTTATCAAAATGACCTACTAAATCAAGATTATGGATCTTGTCCTGTCAAGTTTGTAAAATTCAAAAATATATATAATATACCAATATTTTATAACAATAATTGAAATTCTACAAAGTACATATGAGTCTACATTTAAAATTTGGAGACTCTAGCTCTAAAGATGTAGGAGATATAATTTTATAACCTGATTTTCGATAAGGGTTTTTATCGATAAAAATAACGGGATGAGTTATCGATTTTTAATGATAAGTTCGATATGCACGCTGTATATACGTTCATTTTAAAAAAAGTTGAAGTCTCTAGCTCTTATATCTTCTGAAATCGACGCGTTCAAACATTCGGACGGACGCGTTCTACCTGCTACATACATTTCTAAAAAACCATTATAGCTTGATTTCTCATTTTCAATGAGTTCAGGGTATAAAAAACAAGTATGAAACCTCTAGTCGAGACTGCTCGACTACGAAATCCTCTGGTCCCTTCGAGCAAAGCTATTTCAATAAATATTCGCGTCTGCTTACATTAGAAACACTCACAAACGCACACACATACACAAACAGCCACACAAACACAGAGCCGTATATATAAAGCTCTTATCGAGTTATCTCCAAAACCGATGACTCTTCCCGTTATTTTGTTATCGATAACAACACACACACACATGCATGAACACGCATGGGCTACATTGTGGGATTACTATGGCAACTTAATTATTTAATAACTGGATGTACGTTCGACATGAAACTGATTATGATTATATCATTACTATGCGTGTAATTGCCGAAGCTCAAGTCTCTAGTATTTGAAATACGCCTTTTACAAATTAAAGGGTGAGGGGTTGGATATAGGGGTGAGGGGTGAATTATAGCAAAAATCGAAATTTTATAAAGTACTTTCGAGTCTACATTTAAAATTTTGAGATTCTAGCTCTAAAGATGTAGGAGATATAATTTTATAACTGACTTTCGATAGGGTTTTTTATCGATACAAAAATAACGAGATGACTTATCGATTTTTGGTGATAATCTCGATTACCGCGTGCTATATACGGACATTTAAAAAAAATTTCAAGTCTCTAGATCTTATATCTTCTGAAATCGACGTCGGCGTTCAAGCATACGGACGAACGGACAGACGGACGGACGGACAGACGGACGGACGGATAGACGGATAGGGCTAAATCAACTCAGCTCGTCGCCCTGATCAGGAATATATATACTTTATGGGGTCTGCCACGCCTCCTTCTGTCAGTTACATACATTTCAACAAAACCATTATACCCTGATTTCCCATTTTCAATGGGTTCAGGGTATAAAAATATGATAACCTGTTAATGTCATGTTATACTCATGCTCATGTTATACACGAGTATTTTAAGTCAGCTTTCGGACATGTCTAGATCAAATCAACTCGTCACCCCAATCAAGAATAAATCTACTTTTCGGGTCTGTCACGCCTCCTTCTGCAAAAACATAACCTGTTTTCCACACTTTTAATGTAATAATTATGTCCTACAGCTGCGATGAGCTTTCTACACAATGGGAGTATCCTAAAATGGGCAAAGATAATATGCATTAGCAAAAAGATAGAGAAAGAGATATATATAGAGAGAGAAAGCCCAGTTTTGTAACTCATTGGGTAGTTGCAAAATATTAAGATTAATAATAATAAATACATTTTTTTGTTTGCATACAGCTTACCTTTGACTGTTAACGAATTTAAATCTTCCTTCGATGTATACAACTCGGTTCCCCCAATACTATAATTACTCTGTCGCAGATATTTCCTAAAAACAGATTCTAAGCGTTTCACATCACTATTTTCAGACAACTGAAAATATAGGTTTACAATTGAAGAATTGTTATTATAAGTTTATAAAATTAATTAACAATGAATTATAGTTCAATTTTAGTTTCAGCGACATAACCTGTAGTAAGAAACTTCCCAATACAGCAGTGTCCATTCGAGAATTGAATTCCTTTGATTTGACGCCGTAGTATACATCACGAAAGTCGGATTGCATAACCATGCGATCGATTGCATCAACGATAATAGATCTTAGATATCGATTTTGATTTAAGGGATCGCTTAAAAGCTCATCGTTAAACTTCAGCAAGTAGCTTCCGACTCTTGTAATTGGCATGCGCAACTCGAATGTATATGTAGCTGTTGTTGTAAGGATGGAAAGAAAACTTTTTGAAATGAAATCTAAGAAAAGCAGCTATGTATATAATTCAATTTATAGTAATATTTGTAATTTGTAAAGAGTTTAAAATAAGCTCTTTTAAAGCCTGAAAGCATTGAAAATGTTAAATAAGAGTAGATAGGGGTCGTTATTACATTTATTGATATAATAATAATTATAATTAATATTATTATTAGTATTGATAGAGAGTATTATTAGAGATATGAGTGAGTGATAGTGAGAAAGAGGTCACAAGATGATGTTATAGAGTTAATATGCTAAGAGCATACGTGTCCGATGTGCAGTGTTCCGACATGTTCATGCTTGTACACTGCAATATAAAACTCTAAAGTGAAGTGCAGAAAGCAACGGTGTTTGGTTAGAGGAAGAAACTAAGACTGCCGCCATATGGATACTTCAAGCCTGCATAGTTGAGTTACTAGTAACCTCCTCTACCGATGACTCAAAAATAATTTTTACGCCCCTATAATTTGCACATTTATTGAGCGTAAGCATCCAAATTTTGCAGCTAAGTTACCTTCAGCTCTTTTTAGGAACTGCCAAAAATTGGGCCGTAAGCTATTAGGGGCGTTACAATCGGCATTTGCATAGCCAAATGACGAGATTTATATGCGTGTGCCATCTATATACTTATATACATATGTATGTATAAGTTTAATAGATATTCATAAGAGGAAAGGAAACATTTTTATGGAAAAAAAAATATTATGGATAAAAAATTTAAATTAAATTATAGATAATTCAAAGAATTAACCTGTAAGAAAACTCTAATCGAGATTGCTCGAGAAAACTGATATTTCAATAATTCATTGCGTCTTTCTGCTTACAAAAGAAACTTACACATGCATAGACACACATATATAGAGACACATAGGCACGCACGCATATTTACGCTTAGGCTGCAGTGTGGGCTTACCATGGGAACTTTATTGATTAATAACTTTTCTTGTAGATGTACATTCTTCATGAAACTTTCAGATTGTGGTTATATCATTACTATTCATGTATTTGCAAAAGCTCAAGTCTCTAGTATTTGAAATACGCGATTTAAAATTTCATGGTAAGGGGGTGGACATAGGGGTGGGGGGTGAAACTTAACAAAAATCTAAATTCTATAACGTACATAAGAATCTACATTTAAAATTTCTAGACCCTAGCTCTAAAGATGTAGGAGATATAATTTTATAACTGATTTTCGATAAAGTTTTTATACCCTGAACCCATTGAAATGGGAAATCAGGGTATAATGGTTTTGGTGAAAAGTATGTAACAGGCAGAAGGAATCATCGCAGACCCCATAAAGTATATATATTCTTGATCAGGGCGACGAGCTGAGTCGATATAGCCCTGTCCGTCTGTCCGTCCGTCCGTCTGTCCGTCTGTCCGTCCGTATGAGCAAAAGGATCTCAGAAGTTATAAGAGCATACTCGTGTATACCAAACGCAGTACGAGTTTATCATATTTTTTCGATAACTCATTCGATATCTTTTTTATCGAGGATAATCGATAAATTGATATTATTTTTTCAGCCTTATTTGAACACTATTAGACCTAGAGACTTCAGATTTACTGTGTATATACATTTGATGGATTCACACATTTTGTAATTTACAGATTTTGGATACCACGCCCCCTTCGCCCACAATTTGTAAAAAAGTATATCAAGTACTAGAGACTTGTGCTTTGGAACGTACACACATTAACACATTATGATTACGTTCTGAAAGTTTCATTAAGATTGTACGTCTACAAACGAAATTATTCAACAAATAAATTCTCATAATATTGCCCACACTGCAGCGCAGCCCAAGCGCAGTCGCTGCTTACTGCGCAGTTAGCAGAGCGGGCCTTTGCGTGCGGGTGGATGCATGTGTATGTATGTGTGCAAAATGATTGGAACAACAGCATGGAGGGTTCAGGGTATCTCCTAGTCGCGCAGTCTCGACTAGAGTCTTCTTACTTGTTGATTAATAATCTTATCGAACCTTATCAGTTATAAAGTTATATCTCCAAATTTAAATATTGATTCGTGTTTTTTTTTTTTTTTTTGAAAGTTTATATATATGTTACTCCAGCTCCTGGAAGGGTTTAGGAGATATCGTAGTCAAGCAGTCTCGACTAGAGCTGTCTTACTAACTACTAAACATATTATATAGCATTTTGAATTTTATTTTTAAATCTTTAATTTAGCTTTACTTACGTTTACAGGGTCGATCCGGAAACATGCGAGCAAATCCCAGTCGGCATTGACAACGATTCACGTATTCTGAGATACTGGTACATATTTCATTTCTGTTGGGCTTACAAACTGGATTGCAAGCATTTGGTGATGTAATTGAACCCAATAGGGTTTTCGGAGGGGTTTCTAGTAGGATACCTCCTTGTAGAACATTATTAGAGTTTATAGAAGGTTGGACTTCTTCGTCTCGAGTGGGTGTAAGAAATGTTATATTCGTATCAAAATCCAACGGAATTTCTGGGTCAATGATTTTGCTATTCTCATTGTTAGTAGCTTTTGTCAGGACAATTAAAATGCTGGACATGTCCGGTCGCATGTCCAATTTTAAAGTATTATTAGGTATTATTGCATAAGTGTTAAATTTTGATCGTTTATAATCTAATATTTTAGTTTTGGTTGTAGTCGTTACAATTTCTTTAGTATCCATCAAACTTGGCATATATATTAAGGTATTTGGTAATTGTGTAATTATTTCCTTGTCAATACTAGCAATTCGCGATGAAGAAGATTTTATTATTTTCGAAATAATACTCCTGTTTTTAAAAATGTTTTCGTTATGACGAATAGCTGTTATCTTATTGGAAATTGCATTGCTATTCATGTTCACAATAGAAATTTTCGTGGATGAAATTTTCTCCATTGGCTCCGATGATTCCAAAAAGAATAACGAATTTTCAACATTGTTATAAGCAATTAAGTCTAGATTATTTTTTGAATCATCATTATTATGATCCATATTTGCAGAACCGGCTACAGAATTCCAGATGGGTGTAGAAACAGCATCTTGTATTTTTTTTAATACCGAAAAAGTTGTTAGTACAGACTCGGTAATGGTTTGAAATTCAACAGTATTTGATGAAGCTGATGTTTTATTTAATTTAGTTAAATGGAAAGTATTTTGTGTATGGGGTTTTAATGCATTACCTGTCGTTGTGGAGCCTTTCGAAGCTAATAGGTTATGTTTACCGGATTCCTTAAATATTGATGATTGTTTTATATCTTTTCGACTCGCAACTGTTTTAGTAGCTTTTATCATGGACTTAGTTCTTATTGGCTTCTGTGTAAAAGGTTCAATAAATATTGATGATACTTGTATATCTTTTCGACTCGTCGCTGCAGATGAGAGTGTGATGGATTTGATCATGAGTTCAGTTCTTGTTAGTTGATAGGTAATCGGTTCTTTATATGTTGATAATACTTGAATATCTTTTCGATCCGTATTTTTGGATGGTGCATAACTATTGAATGTTTTATTAGCTCTTGATGGTGATGGTGTCGGTTCTGATGCCAGCAGTGCTGGCGGCTGAACTGCAAGTACACTTTGCTTAATTTCCGTTCCATAGATCATTGTTGACGATGTGGTCTTTATAAATGTTATTAACGGTGGAGGCATCAATATAGTGGGAAATAGTTTAGTTGGCTTAATGGTATTATCCATATGATATAATGATGTTGGTAATGGAAAATTGTATTCCTGTTTGTCTTGTGGTTGTGCTCTTATATTAAATTGATCACCAACTGCCACAAACACCTTTTTTCTGGATAAATCATTTGGTTCTTTGGTTGCTTGGGTTTGGGGTTGGCTTTCGGTTGACTTGAAAAAGGGGCGACCCAAGCCGATAGTCTGAAGGGGTGTAAACGATAACCATGTATTTACTGTGCTAGAGCTTACCACATCACGATTACTTTGCGGCTTATGAAAATTCGGAGAAATATTTTCGTTTTGTAAATTATAGTTCGAATTGTAGGTAGTATAGTCAGCATTTTGATCTTGTTGTGAATGTACTTCTCCACTATTATTAGAGGTAGTACTCTCATCATATATGGAATTAGTCTTTTTTTTATTTGATTTGATTGAGTTAGAAGCAATATAACTTAAATCTGCGTGCACGTTCCACTTTGTAAAATTTTCGCTAAAATTCCATTTGTTATTGAGGCTTCCCAATTTATTTGGACTTTGATTTATAATTTGTTTACTGCTACTAATATTTGCATTTGGGACGGTTATTGGTGAGCTTTCATTATTTTTATAAAAATTCTGATTACGTTGCTTAAATATACTACCTATTTGTTTCATAGTGCTCGAATCATCATCGCCTGTATCAGCTGCGTTGATAGATAGCCTCGTATTCTGAGGTGTTAGTTGAACCTCGACATGTGCTTTATTCAATGGTATTTTAATAAGAGGAATGGGAGGTGTGGTTACGTGGCCCCGAAGAGCAGTTGCAAGTGGAAAGCTTTCACTTTCCCTCTTAAATGTCAAGGGCGGGACATTAATATTGACATTATGATTGAGCACATCTGTCTTCAGATTTACATGATGATGGGCAGATATCTTTTGTGATCCTTGCTTGTAGTAATTACTGTCAAATATTGGATATGTCGTGATCGTTGGTAATTGTGTAGCGAATATTTGAGGTATTTGTTTGATTTCCAATATTTCATTATTGTGCAACTCCGCATTCAAATTCCCAATTAGTTGCTGTGATCCATAGAGATAGCCATTATTGCCATTATTGCCAATATTGCCATTATTGTTTGGTCTATTGTAGATGCCTGGCAATTTAAGCTTGGCTCCGGATGATATGTGAAGGGCTTGCGATGCTGGTGGCCGAAGTATATGGTTGTAATCATCTGCTAGCACTCGATGCTGATTTCGGTTTATTTTCAGTCGGTCCAGATTATAGTCCGTATTTCCCACACCGACCGGTATGATGCGGGGTGGGGTTAGAGTATGTGGTATCGGGGGTGGGATCCAAGTTTTTTTTTTTAATGGCGGCACGTTATAATTTGTAGATGTTTCGTTTGTATATTCTGTTGATATATCATTGACTCTGTGTGTTGTGGACAGTACATTTTGCCGATAATATTGAATGCCTATTCCGTTTGGTCGGCCAATAATGACATCAGCATTTGCATTTATTATCTCCCCAGGTCGTATTGATATTCCATTGTTCAGCACAGAGTTTCCATAGTCTAAATGGGGTCTTACTGATTCAATATATGTTTGTGAACTATTACTATTTTGCTGTCGTAGCCAGCTGTTGGCGATTACTCCATCTGGAAAATCTGGTGGATTAATGTGAAGACTATATGCTGTTAACCTTTGTTTAAAGTTGTTTAATGAATGGGAAGTTAGTTTTGTATTAATTGTTTGAAAAGCAGTTTGAGGTTCAGGTGTTTCTAAAGGTATGTAAACTGGCTTTTCGTCCAATTGATTTTGTGTTGAGAGCCCATTGGTTTCATTTTTATTGATTACAGAGAGATCATCCATATTCTGTTTTGTCTCCGCTTGACGATTAACTATATTTTTTTGTAATAGCTCGGCCATTACGTTAAATACTGGTCGGAAGCGTTGCAAGTTTAAAGAACCAATTAGTTGATATACGGTCGGTGAGGCTAACATTGATGAAGACTGAGATGTTTGCTTCTTCACTGGGTTAATGTATACACCATTGTTTTCCGATTCTGAAAGACTTTGATCAAGGTGTTGCTCTAAAATGCTTTGACTTTTTGTAGTTTCAACTTTATCTTTATTAGTTAGAACGCTAGTTGGTCTTAAGGAATCGTGGGAACTCTGTGTTAATAATGATTTGTTGACTGATCCTTGATCTCGTAGCAGAACTGTGGGTCTTACAGTCGACAAGTTTTTTTGTATATTCACTGCAGTTACTTGCAATGTTTCTCCGCTTAGCAGGGTAGCTAGTGTAACAAGTATTTTTCGATTATTTTTGCCCTTCGTTTGTATTAACTCAGTTTGAAGCATGGATACAAGCTCCGGTCGCAACAATGAATTGGGCACAACATCCGTAATAATATTGACAATCACCTTCGTTTGTAAATTAGTTTGGGTTTTCATTTCGTTTTCGGATATGGATGCCTGTCCTTTAGATTTTAAGCCCAAATCTGTTGACAAGCTATATGTAACTGTTGTCAAATAGGTTTTCGTTGCATAAATTTGGACTTCTTCATCCCGTTGGCTAGCTACTGTGGGAGCCCCTCGATTTTTTAACTTCGATGCGCCGCGAGGCGGAATCGATTCCGTGATAACGACTTGTGTCAAAATATTTTCATCTGCTAGAATTCTCGTTGAGTCCACTCCATCTAGATGTGTTTTTATTACATTTAATGGACTGTAGTATGTATTTGTATCTAAAACAGGAGTTGCATCTTCTGAAGGCTGCAGAAACGAAATGTAATCCTCGGGCCCAGTCACTGTATTAATTATTGTGTAGCTCGATCTGATAACAAAGTCGTTGTTTTTAATTGAATTATAATAGTGGTATGTTGTTGGGAATATTCCCACCACTAGTTCCGGTGTCTAAGGGTAGAAGATTAAAAGATAAAAGATTAAAATGTGAACATATGTGTAAGAGGGTTCGTAAGAACCCTGAACCCAATTGAAAATTCTAAATCAGGATAAAATGGTTATGTGAAAAGTATAACATGCAGAAGGAATCAACGCAGATCCCATGAAATGTATATATTTTTGATCAAAACGACGAACTGAGTCAATACAGCCCCCTGCGTCTGTTCGTTCGTCCGTATGATCGTCGAGATCTCCGAAGATATAGTTAGACACTTGAAATTTTGTATGTATACTCGTGTATACCATACGCATTACGAGTTTATAATTTTTTCGATAACTCACCCGATATCGTTTAAGCCTAATTTGAATACTATTAGACCTGGAGACTTCAGATTCATTGTATATACATATGTACTCATTCGTTGCCCCATTAGGGTCTTGGAAAATCGTATAAAACTTATCTCTTAGAGTTTTAAAGCTAGAACGCTGAAATTGCACGTGAGCTAATGTTATAATTCTATAAGATGAACAAATTATATGTTTACGCACACTAGGGGCGTGGCAAATCGGACCTGAAGGTATAGTGATTTATCACTATTGATGCTAGAGACCTCAAATTTGGTATATATACGCGGGATGAGCACCCAAGTCCAAAGAGCTACGGCGGATATACATATGCCCGCCCACAGGAGGCATGGCAAACCGCAAAAGTTTATATATCCTACAGTTTACGAGCTAAAAGCTTTAAATTTGGATAGTTGAGTTACTAGTAATGTCCTCTATCGATGACCCAAAGATAATTGTTACGCTCTATAGGGAATTAGCATATTGAAAAATACCCTGTAATTTTAACATTTTAAGCATCCAAATTTCGCAGTTACGTTGGCATCAGTTCGTTCTAAGAACTGGCTAAAATGAGATGTCTACGCCCATTAGGGGCGTGGCAAATCGTGACTGCATTTTCACCAGTGTTAGAAATAAACTTAGCTACTAAATTGCTGACGGGATGTGAATGCGTATTCTGCAGTTGGTAACGCCCGACTGCAACGTTCTTAGTTGCTTGGCATGTTTTTTTTTTGTGTATTTGCCATACTAACAATTATAACACTTTTATTATACCCTGAACCCATTGAAAATGGGAAATCAGGGTATAATGTTTTTGTTGAAATGTATGTAACAGGCAGAAGGAGGCGTGGCAGACCCCATAAAGTATATATATTCTTGATCAGGGCGACGAACTGAGTCGATTTAGCCCTGTCCGTCTGTCTGTCCGTCTGTCCGTCCGTCCGTCAGTCTGTCCGTCTGTCCGTATGTTTGAACGCGTCGATTTCAAAAGATATAGAAGCTAGAGACTTCAACTTTTTTTTAAAATGCTCGTATATACAGCGCGCATATCGAGTTTATCACTAAAAATCGATAACTCATCCCGTTATTTTTTTATCGATCAAAAACCTTATCGAAATGCAGTTATAAAATTATATCTCCTACATCTTTAGAGCTAGAGTATCCAAATTTTAAATGTAGATTGATATTTACGTTATAGAAGTTCGATTTTTGTTCAATTTCACCCCCCACCCTTATATCCACCCCCTCACCCATAAGTTTGTAAAAGGCGTATTTCAAATACTAGAGACTTGAGCTTTGGCAATTATACGCATAGTAATGATAAAACCACAATCTGAAAGTTTCATGGAGAACGTACGTCCAGAAAAAAAGTTATTAAACAATTAAGTTCCCATAGAAAGCCCACACTGCAACCCATGCGCGCGCGCCTATGGGTGTCTATGTATGTGTGTTTGCGTGTGTATGTGTGTGTTTGTGTAAGCAGAGAGACTCTAAAAATGATTGAAATGGCTGTTGCTTGAAGGGTTTAGGGGATCTCGTAGTCGAGCACTCTCGACTAGAGTTTTCTTACTTGTTTTTTATTGAAATAAGTTTATGAAAGGACCACACTTTTTATACCCTGAACTCATTTTCAATGGGAAATCAGGGTATAATGGTTGAAATGTATGTAACTGGCAGAAGAGCGTGGCAGACCCCACAAAGTATATATATTCTTGATCAGGGCGACCAGCTGAGTCGATTTGGCCCTGTCCGTCCGTCTGTCCGTATGCTTGAGCGCGTCGATTTCAAAAGATATAAGAGTTAGAGACTTGAAAATTTGTTTTCCTAGGCTTGTGTATACCACGCGCATATCAAGTTTTTCTTCAAAAATTGATAACTTGTCCCGTTATTTTGTTATCGATTACAAACTTTATCGAAATCAATTATAAGTTTATATCTTAGTGAAAAGTAAATTTTTTCTCAGCGCACGTGCGCGTGTGTTTTGTTTTGGTTTTTGCCAGACAACATAAAGCTCTAGCCTACTTTTAGGCCGCTAATTTTGTATATTCAAGGCATACTTTTAGGCCTAGCAATTTAAAAACTTACTGTGTGCGACTGCACTAATCCATTATGCCCAACACTGCTACCAACAAGCAAGCTTCCGGATCCCCAACCTTGCAAGCGGACATAAAAGCCCGGTTCGCTGCCAAAATGGCTAAAAAGGTGGCAAACACCGCAACCGTAGATCTCTCTGCTGCCTCTGCAAAAGCGCCAGTAAATTTACAAGACCAACTCAAGCTGTTCATGGCCCAGAAAACAAATCCAACAGCCAAATTAGACGTTGCATCAGTGCAAGCCCCAAGAAACGAGAAAACGAACCGGAAACTCCTACCAAATTCTCCAAAACTAACAATTAAAAAGATATTGGTAGATGAGCCCAGCACAAGCAAAGCGGCTATTTCTCAAAAACGTTTCGCACTCCTACAAGCGGATGAAGATACCGACGAAATTGAAGATGTACCGATGAACGATGCAGCGCCAACGGAGAAACCTGAGCCACGCCCGCCCCCTATTTGGTGTCCAAACATCAATTCGGTGGCTAATTTGCTAATTTGTTGATCGAGCAATGCATCAGCAGAGACTCGTACGACAAGAAGGCAAGGCGAAGAGATATGGGAGTTCTCACACGAAACAGCAATGATTACCGCGCTGTCGTGAAGCACTTCACAGAGCAAGGACTGGAGTTCCATTGCTACCAGTTAAAGAAGGACAAACCTTATCGAGTTTGCCTCAAAGGGCTTCATCACAGCACTGATGTTCAATGCATAAAAGAGGACCTTGAGGCTATGGGGCACACAATAAAAAACGTGTACAACTCAGTCAGCCGCATCGACAAATCGCCGCTCAATATATTTTTTTTTGACGTGACCCAGGCACCTAACAACAAGCAAATTTTTGACTTACGTGTCATCTGCCACGAAAGTTCAACGACCTAACACAATGCTATCGTTGCCAGGAATTCGGGCACACGCAGAGATACTGCCACAAAGCGCCTAGGTGTGTGGATCACGACTCCAAAAGCTGCAATAAAAAGAAGTCACAGCCACCCACATGTGTACACTATGATGAACAACACCCTGCCAACTACAAAGGCTGCCTCGTCTACAAGCGCCTTCTCAAAATGCAGTCTCCAGCAGAAAAAAAGGAACCTTGAATTAGTCCGCAACGGCCCAACAGGCCACTTTTCAAGACCTGCTGCAACACTACATAACAGCTCATTTATAAGAAGTGCCCTTCCTGTTGGTGGCGTATCTTATGCCCAAGCCCTGCGCGGAGAGTGTAGAAGTCCAATCCAGTCAAAAAATGAGAATTTCTTCGCTGAACTTCTCTAAAAGCAACAGGCTTAGTTCGATGAAATCCGGTCAGACCTCAAAAGGATGAATGAGATGTATGTTCAGCAGCAAACAGTACTACAGAGCCTAATGGTTATTGTTTCGAATTTAACATCGAAATAATGGCTTTACGAGTGGGAATTTGGAACTAGCAATATTTCTGACAAACAAGCAAATCGATATAATGCTAATTGCAGAAACACACGAATGCCCTCACGTCAAAATACTCGGATATGCTCACTATCAGGCCTACGGTGGAGGAGCAAACAGGTTTGGTGGATCGTCGGTCCTCGTACGCTCTTTACTCACACATTCACCTTTACTCCCAATATCCAACCCAACGATGCAAGTTGCATCCATTCGACTACCTACGTCTATCGGAGAGCTAGAGATCGAATCTCTCTATTGCCCACTGAATGCTAGACTATGTGATGTAAGAGAACTCCTTGAACAGAGGCAGGACAATATTCTCATCGCAGGAGATTGGAATAGCCGGCATCCTTTCTGGTGAAGCAAGAGAAAAAACACACGAGGAGAAGCTACCTTCGAGGCTATACATACAATGCGGACTGGAGCCCCTACGCGGTATCCATTGAATGGATACAACCCATCAACCTGTTTATAAAGGTATCGCCGACCGCCAGATTAGTATAGAAGAGTGCTTCGATCTGTCTTCAGATCACCTTCCTCTCATAGTCACAGTGCACGACTTCTGCCGCCAGGATCTGATCTTGGAGCCTTCAGACGCCATCTGAACTCTTCGCTGCACATGGAAATGGAGTTAAACACACCTGAAGATGTAGACTATGCAGCAAACAGGCTGCAAGAAATAATATTCGAAGCCCTCAGCACAACATCGCACTTCCGCTGGAAATACAAAATCTCCTTTTTCCCTCCATCTGCAGCAGCAGTTTACGCCCCTGATCAGTGGTGAGCCAAACGAGGTAGAAGATACAGGAAACAACATACTCTCTCCACTCTCATCAGATGACGAGATATTGACGGATTAGGATGTCAAGCAAACCTTCGATAGCGTATGGCATTTAGGATTGTTGCAAAAAGCAAGGGCAGCCCTCCCGGCTTCTATTTTTATGCTGCTGTCATCCTACATCACTAGCAGAGGCTCCAAAGTGGCTAAGGGACAGGTTACATCATCAGCAAGACCTATCAAGGCTGGAGTTCTCAGGGCAGTGTACTGGGGCCAACACTGTACACACTATACACAGCTGACATACCACTTCCACTGGATAACCACGGAGATACAGACCCGGAAGTGCTGATAGCAACGTATGCAGATGACACTGCTATCCTGTCGCGATCTCACTCTGAGCAAGAAGCTAGCGCAAGTCTCCAGAGGTACCTGGACGCATTTGGGTACTGGGCAAAACGGTGGTGCATAACCATCAATGCACAGAAGTCAGCCCACGTAAGCTTTACAACACGAAGAGGAGACTGCCCTGGTGTAACTCTGGGAGTGCAAGTACCGAAAGTCAGCAAAGTTAAATATCTCGGAGTTACACTAGACAAAAAACTGGCCTATAGTGCGCACATCACGCAGGCAGGTAACACAGCCAGGATAAAACAAGTAAGAAAGCTCTAGTCGAGACTGCTCGACTACGAGATCCCCTGAACCCTTCAAGCAACAGCCATTTCAATAATTTTTAGGGTCTCTCTAGGCGCGCACGCATGGGCTGCAGTGTGGGCTTACTATGGGAACTTCATTGTTTAATAACTTTTTTTCTGGACGTACGTTCTCCATGAAACTTTCAGATTGTGGTTTTATCATTACTATGCGTATATTTGCCAAAGCTCAAGTCTCTAGTATTTGAAATACGCCTTTTACAAACTTATTGGTGAGGGGGTGGATATAGGGGTGGGGGGTGAAATTGAACAAAAATCGAACTTCTATAACGTACATATCAATCTACATTTAAAATTTGGATACTCATCTCTAAAGATGTAGGAGATATAATTTTATAACTGCATTTCGATAAGGTTTTTGATCGATAAAAAAATAATGGGACGAGCTATCGATCTTTGGTGATAAACTCGATATGCGCGCTGTATATACGGTCATTTTAAAAAAAAGTTGAAGTCTCTAGCTTCTATATCTTCTGAAATCGACGCGTTCATACATACGGACGGACGGACGGACGGACAGACAGACGGACAGGGCTAAATCGATTCAGTTCGTCGCCCTGATCAAGAATATATATACTTTGTGGGGTCTGCCACGCCTCCTTCTCCCTGTTACATACTTTTAACAAAACCATTATACCCTGATTTCCCATTTTCAATGGGTTCAGGGTATAAATAAAAAACTGGATTGGATGCTGAGACCCTCCAGAAAGCTATCGCTATGGAGCAAAATAGAAATTTATAATGCCATCGTTGTTCCAACGCTTACATACGCTATGCGCATTTGGGGTACCGCAGCGAGGACACACATAAAAAGTGCAAGCCCTGCAAAACAAGGCGCTACAGCGACTCACAGGTGCCAGCTGGTTCGCTCGCAACTCTGTGCTGCACAGTGACCTAAGAATGCCAACAATCGCTGAACTGATTGGACGTCACTCCTCGGGGTACGCGGACAGGCTCTTGGCGTACCCAAATCCACTGGTTACTGACCTGGCAGTCAACAACAGTAGGCGAAGGCTTAAAAGGTTCCACAGATCTCAATAAATATGTAAAGGTATAATTTTTATAATTGTAGGAGGTATAATTTTTATAATTAACTTTCGATAAGGTTTTTTATCGATAAACAAATAACGGGATGAGTTATCGATTTTTGGTGATAAACTCTATATGCGCGCTGTATATACTCATTTTAAAAAAAGTTCAAGTCTCTAGCTCTTATATCTTCTGAAATCGTCGCGTTCATACATACGGACAGACGGACGGACGGACAGACGGACATGGCTAAATCGACTCAGCTCGTCGCCCTGATCAAGAATATATATACTTTGTGGGGTCTGCCACGCCTCCTTCTCCCTGTTACATACAAAACCATTATACCCTGATTTCCCATTTTCAATGGGTTCAGGGTATAAAAACAATATGAATCATTATCAATTCAAACGGTAGACTTAAGAGATAAGAAAAACTTTAACACTATTAATTCGAACTCTGCGTAATGGGATTTACTATCATACTTAATACTTTTGGCCTGTATTACTCATTTAACCTGTTTTGGCATAGATTTTATCAAATTGTTGCAGTGCTCTTGAGAAAATTGCAAATTTATTTTCAAGTTAGAAATGTTCCTTTTTGGTTCATTTCGAGGCTTGCTTTTTAATGATGGTGGGTAATGCTACCAAATATTTTCAATTGGGCTTAGTCAGGACTATTTGATGGCCAATCTAAAACCTCCAATGGATTCCAATGGTTTTGGTTCTTTTAGCTGTGGGCATCATGCTCCGTCCTGCTGAAATGTTCCAGTTCTGGTATTTGTGGCTGCAAACTATGTTTTCTATCTATTTATCTTTTAAAATAGTAATGTATTTTTCAGCATAAAATGTCCCTTCAATGAAATGCAGTTTTCCTAATCATTTGACAGACGTACGTCCCCATTCCATAATGCTTGCAGAAAGCTTTAATCTTTTAAGGCAGTATTTGTATGTTTTGCACTCTTACGAATGACACCTTTTCTAGTATCGCCGACACTAACATCAAATTTAGCTTCATCGCTAAATATGATGGTATCCCGTTGCCTTTGAGTCCAAAACATCCTTTCCCGTTTCCTTTTTGACGAAGCGTAAGCAAAGGTCTTTCCCTGACCTTCAAGCAAGATAAGTTAAGGGTAACATACTTTATAAAATCCAAGATTTTTAAAATTCAATCGCATCCATTTTTGCCAATTTGCGACCACCCAGAAGCCAAATTTCTTAAAGTTTGGCGACGATCATTTTTAATTGCTTGCTGATCTCCGTATGATTTAAGATAATCTCTAATCAATACTCAGATTTCGTTGCAAATAGGCTTACCACGTACCATCGATGCTAAACTTTCACTGAACTGCAGCAATATTAAAATGCATACTGTATTGCGATATTATTCGCAGACTAAAATTATATTGTGATTCTGTTTCATTGGCTGTTTTTGTTTTGCTTTTCTTTTGAGATAAAGGTTAGCTTACTCAGTGTTCGAATTAATAGTGGTAAAGTTTTTCTTATCTCTTAGTCTACCGTTAGAAAAAATTACTCATATTGTTGTTGTTTTTTATTGTTTAGAGCAAAACTTTTTTCACCGTTAAGAGAGTACATTTCTCTTTAGGACAAAAATAATTGCTATGCGATATCTTTAGTAGTATTGACAATATAAATTGCTGAAAACAAGTAAGAAGACTCTAGTCGAGACTGCTCGACTAGGAGATACCCTGAACCCTCCATGCTGTTGTTCCAATCATTTTGCACACATACATACACATGCATCCACCCGCACGCAAAGGCCCGCTCTGCTAACTGCGCAGTAAGCAGCGACTGCGCTTGGGCTGCGCTGCAGTGTGGGCAATATTATGAGAATTTATTTGTTGAATAATTTCGTTTGTAGACGTACAATCTTAATGAAACTTTCAGAACGTAATCATAATGTGTTAATGTGTGTACGTTCCAAAGCACAAGTCTCTAGTACTTGATATACTTTTTTACAAATTGTGGGCGAAGGGGGCGTGGTATCCAAAATCTGTAAATTACAAAATGTGTGAATCCATCAAATGTATATACACAGTAAATCTGAAGTCTCTAGGTCTAATAGTGTTCAAATAAGGCTGAAAAAACAATATCAATTTATCGATTATCCTCGATAAAAAAGATGTCGTATGAGTTATCGAAAAAATATGATAAACTCGTACTGCGTATGGTATTAACGACTATGCATACAAAATTTCAGCTCTCTAGCTCTTATAACTTCTGAGATCGACGCACTCATACGGACGGACGGACAGACGGACAGGGCTGTATCGACACAAGCTTATCGTCCTGATCAAGAATATATATACTTTATGGGGTCTGCGATGATTTCTTCTGTCTGTTACATACTTTTCACAAAACCATTATACCCTGATTTCCCATTTTCAATGGGTTCAGGGTATAACAAGTAAGAAAGCTCTAGTCGAGACTGCTCGACTAGGAGATACCCTGAACCCTCCGTGCTGATGCTCCAATCATTCTGCACACATACATACACATGCATCCACCCGCACGCAAAGGCCCGCGCTCTGCTAACTGCGCAGTAATCAGCGATTGCGCTTGGGCTGCGCTGCAGTGTGGGCAATATTATGAGAATTTATTTGTTGAATAATTTCATTTGTAGACGGACAATCTTAATGAAACTTTCAGAACGTAATCATTATGTGTAAATGTGTGTACATTCCAAAGCACAAGTCTCTAGTACTTGATATACGTTTTTTACAAATTTGGGGCGAAGGGGGCGTGGTATCCAAAATCTGTAAATTACAAAATGTGTGTGCCCATCAAATGTATATACACAGTAAATCTGAAGTCTCTAGGTCTAATAGTGTTCAAATTAGGCTGAAAAACCAATATAAATTTATCGATTATCCTCGATAAAAAAGATATCGAATGAGTTATCGAAAAATATGATAAACTCGTACTGCGTATGGTATACACGAGTATGCATACAAAATTTCAGCTCTCTAGCTCCTTTAACTTCTGAGATCGACGCACTCATACGGACGGACAGACGGACAGGGCTATATCGACTCAGCTCATCGTTCTGATCAAGAATATATATACTTTATGGGGTCTGCAATGATTCCTTCTGCCTGTTACATACTTTTCACAAAACCATTATACCCTGATTTCCCATTTTCAATGGGTTCAGGGTATAAAAACAAGTACGAAAGCTCTAGTCGAGACTGCTCGACTACGAGATCCCCTGAACCCTTCGAGCAACAGCCATTTCAATAATTTTTAGCTTCTTTCTGCTTATGCAAACACACATATACACACGCAAACACACATACATAGACACACATAGGAGAGCACGCATAATCACGCATGGGCTTACTATGGGAACTTCATTGTTTAATAACTTTTTATACCCTGATTTCCCATTTTCAATGGGTTCAGGGTATAAACATGCTGTTCGTATTATTAGTGGTTTCTTGACCAGGACGACGAGCTGCGTCGATTTAGCCATGTCCGTCTGTCCGTCTGTCCCTATGTTTGAACGCGTCGATTTCAGAAGATATAATAGCTAGAGACTTCAACTTTTTTTTTTTAATGTCCGTATATAGCACGCGGAAATCGAGTTCATCACTAAAAATCGATAACTCTTCGTTTGTTAAAAGCGTATTTCAAATACTAGAGAGTTGAGAGTTGATATAATCACAATCTAAAAGTTTCATGAATAACGTACATCCACAAAAAAAGTTATTAAGTTCCCATGGTAAGCCTACTTTGCAGCCCATGCGTGTTTATGCGTGCGCGCCTATGTGTGTCTATGCATGTGTGTGTGTTTTGTAAGCAGAAAGACGTGAAGAATTATTGAAAAATCAGTTCTCCGAAGGGTTCAGGGGATTTCCTAGTCGAGCAGTCTCGACTAGAGCTTTTTTACTTGATTTTTTAAGAAATCGCGTTAGTAGTGTACTTACATTTGAAAGAGTTACGCCAAGTGACAATTTGCTGCTTGCGCGCAAAAATTTGCGCTCCTCTGTTTGGCGATTTAATACGACCTTCTCTCTACTTTCCACTGTAGTGCTTCCCTTGCTAAGGTATGTTGTATGATATGTATAGGTGGTTAGGCACGTCTTGGTAATGAATTGGTTTTCTTCAATGGGAATCGAGAAATTCTCCTAAGGCGAACAATGAACAGTAATGGATGATGAAAATATATATTAATTTTTACCTGTCTTAAAGTAGGCACTGCTAAGATCATATGATTCTTAAGTGTACTGGGTGCAAGAGTGACAGGTGTCTGTTGAACATTCCTCAATGACAGACTAATCGACGAGCTATGAATTGATGGCGCTTGTTTATCAATATGCTTGATTTTATCGCTCGCAATGATGAGCTCTACTCCATTCGACATAACATGTGTGGCTAAATTGAATCTAGCCTGATCCAAACTCTCGTTCAATATATTATCGAAATTGAACGCAACTAACGGGTTAGCGTCAGCAAGCATATGGGACATTGAGTCAGTTGTTGATTCACTTTTACTACTATGTGCTGTTTCGTGTTTAATGGGTCTTTTATTGTAGCCTGCATCGATTACAAAAATTTTATGTAGACATTTAGGTTCTGAAGCAAAATGCAAAAGAGCTACCTTTATTTTAATTTTTAATTAAATATATTTCAAATATCTATTTACATGGATTATATTCAATTATAATTCAATTTTAGGACTAGTGTTAATTTCTATATATGTATAAATTTCATTTTACAAAAGTTTTAAATGCTATCAATTAATTTCTTTGTACAGTATGACACATAAATCTATCAAATTGAAGTATATACATATGTAGTTCAAATATTGTTGACCAGGATCAATGACAGAGTCGATCTAGATCAGTGCGTTCATGTTTGTTTGTCCGTATGCATTGGTGTACATATATTAAGCCCTTATAAAGCTATTCGGGAATTAGTGTCGTTACCTCCTTATTTTTGTATGAAAAATAAAATATGTACATTATATTATAATATTGTTTAAATCAATAATTTTATTAACAAGAAAATATCAAAATTACAGAAAAACATTCGACATGATGTAGTTAATTTACGCTCTATGATTAGGTAATATTTTTTTCAATCAATACATCTTCACATATATTGTAAATAACAATTTAAATATTAATAACCCCATCTTAAACAAATATTTAAGAATATGTTGATATTACTTGACTTTAGTTATACATATATATATATATATATATATATATATATATATATATATATATATATATATATATATTATATGTAGATATTCAATCATTATCGCAAAAGGTACTCCCAGAATAATAAAAAATACAGTTTCACTCTCTAGGGCGGATATCTAAACTATCCGAACTATGAAAAAAAAAAAAGAAATTCATATCTGTCACATTTCGGTTTATAAAGGCTATTCTGTGTTTTCTCTTATGCCATTGTACTGATATTGATCGGGGTCAATTTACGTGGGAATGGCTGTAATATTATTTATGCCACTATGCGTATGCATTGTGGTTAGTGTCAAATGCCGAGTACTCACTCGGGTAAATGTAGAAATGGACTGCAGTTGCTCGGTCTGATCATTGTGCACCCGCTCTACGACATATGTGTAAGTGCGTGTATATAACACAGGTGTTGTTATTATTGTTGTAATCGGATACAATGTCTGCTCTGGAATTCCACTAGACAACATCGTGGATTGCTGGGCTTTCATTCTTAGTTTCTTTTTCATGCGTCTTCTAGGTCGCATTTTTATTGATGATGGTGAAGTTAACTTTAATGTAAAGGTTGTTGTTGGTGTGACTGGCCAAAGATTCACAGGCTCATAGGTATCGGTGTATGATTCTTTTGCCGATGGAATTGTGGTTTTAATTTGAATTGTTTTTTCTGTATGGTTTTTATTTGTTAGTCTGTTTTTGAAAATTACAACTCGCTTCTTTGGTTGCGTTTTCTCTGATAGCATTATTAAGCTACTGTGTAGTTCGCTTTTGTTGTTAGGATTCTTGACTAGTGATGGACGTATAGAATTAAGGGGCTTACGTCGTATAATTATCTTACGCACAAGTGGTTTCTGATAGCTCATTATATCACGCTTGGATATGCGTTTAGGGCTGTGAGGACATTGTCTATGAAGAATATACAAATGGGTATTGCTGACCTGCATCTGAAGTGGGAACAACTCAGTGAGGTCATTTAGGCTAAAAAATATACTGAACTTGAATGATTACTTCTATTGAAAGGCTCCTCGGTATTTGAAGATATTGGCTGAACGTTTTGCTTTGTTGCCTTGGCATGCCACAGCTCGACATCCCCAATTATGCTCTCTAAAGTAGCTGTACGATCCTTCCATGCACACCCATTACCCGTTCCACAATCATACTCATCGGAATCGGAGATTACTAAGTTTTTACCCAGCTGATAAGGTGGAACATATGATAGGACCCTTTCACTTTCTCCAAATGCATATATATCATCGGGATTATCTAAAGAAATCGTCTCGTCTTGGTCATTAATGTGCCTTTTGTGCACACTTGATGGTGCTAAGGGATCATAGCTACTGTACACAGTGGATAAAACTGTGCTAAATTCTCCTGGTCTTCGTCCAGAGACATATAACGTGACTACGGTGCTCTCTTCCTCAGATTTCGTTTGTTGCTGTTTGTTCCGCTTTTGATTTCCTTGACTTTTAGATTTCCTTAATTTTTTACGATTCTTACTGGTGTGGATATGCTGATCATCAATTGCTATGATATCATCGATATTATCGCGTGTGCTAATGGAATCACCATCAAATCGCACACCATCTTCCAAGTCTTGCAGATTGTCACTCAATAATATTTGAGGGGATGTCGTTTGCATTACCTGAGCCACTTGAGCTTGCAGTTGCTGTTGTTGTTGTTGCTGAAGCAGCAGTTGCTGCAACAGCAGATTATTCACTTGCGCCACCTGACTTGATGGCTGCACCACTTGATGGCTGGGCGTATTAACAATTGTATCTACGCTATATTCAGTTGCGGTTATTGTCTGAGCAGTTGTATCAAAAACGGTTGTTAAGATCTTTTTCCCCTGAAAAGTGATTGGCAAAATTGTTGATTTGCCATCGTATATAGTTGTCACATAAGTCGAGGTATGTGTACGATATTCCGTGACCGGTGCTGACGGCTCAACTAAACCAATTGAACTTATCGCCCCTAAAATTGGATTGTTTGGCAAATTAATGTTGCCTAATAGCAGCTGAGACAGCAAAATATTGGCCAATGGTGCATTGGCTGCTATTTGTGGCTGCACAGTCGAGACCAGGTTTTCTACAGAATATACTGTCGAGGGCAGAACGTGTGAGAAGGATGTTTTGCGCCCACGAATCGTTGTCGGTGTAAATGTAATAGTCGATGTCAACGAGTCGCGCAACAGATACCGTGTTAGCTCCGTGGCACCAGCAGAGTTAACTGAAGATTCTTCACGAGTTAGGTACAATGATAGTTGCCCATTGCTTCCCAAAATTTGGGTATATTGATGTGGTCCTAGTACCTCAAGACTTGTCTTCGCAGTCACAATATTTTTGTATTCAGTCACCTGACCATTAATAACGGGAACCGTTACTTCCGCAGGTATTAAATGCGTAACCGTGATAGTAATGCTGCCCAACTCTGTGGATTGGGAGTCCGAGTTGTATTCAATGCGACTTCTTCCACGCATCGTACCGCGGCTTCTTGCAGACACATTTGCATTGCCTTTACGCGCACGTCCTGTGTTTGAGGAGCGGTGACCAGCATTTTCCACATTATTATTATGTTTACTGTAGTTCTTTAGACGACGCGATGCATTAGTTGAACTGGAAATAGTTGGGGTACGCCGTGCACTCGACTGTTGTCGACGAAAATTTGAAGATGTCCCACTCTGTCTGCTTTTTATAGGAGCATCTTGCTCTCTCAATGTAAATTGAGTACGCGGCGATGTGGGCCTGCTTGGACGAATCGACCTATGGCCTGAGATGGCAGGAGCGCTAGTAGTTGTTTGTGGCTTATGCGTCACCAGGTGTCTGGAGCCGAAACGTGAATTAATTTTCGGACGTATTGAATTTGTGGCTTGAGTTGTGGATAGTGTCCGCTCATCGCTATTTGAATGAATTGGCTCTTCTGTTGTGACAGCTTTTGGGCGCCGAAATCGAAATCTGTTCCTATTTAAGGTATCGGCCTCACGACGTCTACGTGAAAGCTTTGGATAACTGTTGACTTTTGCCGCGGTTTTATTCGAACTCCGGCGCCGTCTAGCCCCATTTTGTACCTCGCCATCAGCATCATCATCTTCGCCTTCATCATCATCATCATCATAATCAGAATCACTTTCGGTATCATTTATATTCTGGCTGGCTTCCTTATTGTCGGCTTGTGCTTGATCTTTTTGTTGTTGGAATAGTCCTCGTGGTGGGAAAAGATTGTTTTGGGGTCTAACTCGCGCTTGAACACTGGAAATTGTGGGTCGCTGGAAGCTTCGTGGTCGTGGCCTCCCTGTTGTCGTTGTTGTTGTTGGTGTTGCTGTAGATGTTTTGGCCCGTCCAGTTAATGGGCTTCTCCTCGGCGAAATGGTAGCTGTATTAGCATTAGCCCGTGGAACCGGAGTAAATCCACTGGGCCGCCCAAGTGGTCGACGGAAACGCAATAAAGGATTTTGATTACGTCTAAGAACTTGGTCATTTTTCTCTTCATCAGCATTGCTTTGAGTCAACTCTTCAGTGGAAGTCTCTTCATCGGCATCGGCATTATCTGAATTGAGTTGCTTAAGCGTTGATGTGGTCGCACTATAAGACTGCCCAATTACTGAGGCCGGTCTAATACGTTGCCTTGAGTTGCCAACATTCAGTGCAGAAGCTCGAAAATTAATGCTGCTGGATGGCCGGTATGAAGAATTAATGCTTAGCCGCCTTGAACTGGATACGGGTGAGGCACGCGAAGAGGACACAAAACGATTTCTAGATGGAGCAAACCCTGTACTTGCTAGACTAAAATTAGAGCCTGATTGACTAGCGCCGGCACCAACCGCGGCGTTGATTGACGACTTTATTGGGCGACCAAATAGGCGTCTAGAAGAAGATGTTGAGCTACCGTCCAGAGTATTTATTGGCGCATTCGAAATAGCCCCTCTACGAGATGAACTAAATCGCCCTACAGATTTAAGGGCCGGCGTTGCTGTTATTGTTGGTGTTATGTCAGATCTGGTGATAATAGTGGCACTGCTTGGACTTAAAGTTTTTTGCTTTGGCGCAAATGTTGGCCGGTTTCGCGAAGCAAATGGCCTTATCACAGGCGCAAATGTTCGTTTCTTTGTTTGCAGAGATAACCTAGTAATATTATTCTCGTCATTATCGTCAATACTATCAGTAGAAGTTGATTGCTCGGTAGGATCGGTATTAATGCTACCCTCAACTTCTGTATGCAAAGGCTGAAGACTTACTATTTGAGTGGTGGTAATATCGTCAGATGTTGAAGTCGGCTTTGCTGTAGCTGTAGGTATCCCTTTTTCAAAAATAAAGCTTGATGTACTCTCAATTATTTGTGCATAGCGATTATCTATAACCGTACCAATAACTTTTGACTGATACAAAGTTGTTGTACTATTTCCAATTCGTGTGCCCTCTATTAGTCTAGCCAAGCCAGTTTTGTATTTTCGGGATGATCCTGATTCTAATGTCTGTTCAGTTGCAGGCAAATTGGATTTCTTTACTTCATCGATATACAAGCTCGATGTACTGCTGGTGATCTCAATGGGAATACCGTCATTGTCAACGGTTGATTGAACTTGCGTTGTAAAATACAATGTGCTGATACCATCCGCATCAATTATATGCCTATAGTCATAGAAAATTATATTTTTGTTTTTATTATCGTAATTATTTTCTGAAATATATATTGGCTGAGGCTGTGTTATTAATATTGTCGATTCTAAATTCGTTGTTAAAGTTTTTGAAATCGTATTGATTAGGGATGTTATCACATTTGTAACGGTCTCGAAACGGGAATTTGTAACAGTTTGATTAGCGTCATATGATGTTGTATAATATGTATACGTGGTATAAAAGGTTGTCAGCTCCGAGACTTCACTTGCGCTCATATTTATAAAGTTATTGGAATTAACATTGGGATTAAGTTGAACGCTCTCAAAATTGCTATTACTAAAATTATCATTTTTTTGGTCGCTTTTGTTTAATATGGATGGCAAGTCGGAAATATAAGTTGAGCTCGAGCTCAACTCTAGGTCCAATACTAAACGACTTGTAGGCTGTATCACGTTTGATATGGTTTCCTCTCTGCTAATTGTTGTGATCTCTCCGTCCTTAGCTAACTTAGTCCAATAAGTAAATGTGGTGAAGAAAGTTATAGGAAGAGTAGCGTCATCGTGGACAAGCATCTTTGTTGGCTGTAGCGTTTCCGTGGCAATATTCGTTACAGTTTCGAGTCGACTTACAACATTCGTGCTATCCGAAACATACATCGTTGTGTAGAATGTGAATGTAGTAAAACTTGTCTGTAGCAGCAATGTTGCTGATGGTATTATCTCTTCCGTATTGCTCTCAGAACTAATTTGATCATCATCCCGGTTTTTTCCAACGACTTGTTGTTCGCCATTAGAGCTGCTTGATCGTATATCAGTAACCAATGTTAACTGCTCTTCTTTATTATGCGATACTTCAGTACCTTTTTGATCTTCAACTTTGGGAATATCCGACTGGGATTGAGACTCAGACACAGATTTGGTTATACCATGATTAAAAGCTGAATACGTGGTAGCTGGTACTATATCATTAACAATTGTTTCAGTATTCCCTCCGAATTCAGTAACATAATTGGTGAAGACCTCGGTTCTAGACATTATCTCTGTTTCAGTATCAGCGAAAATCGTTGTATAGTAAGTGTAAGTTGTATAGAATGTTTTTGTATATTTTGTATCATCCAGGTCTGTGCTTTGTTCGTCAACTTTATTCGATTTGGAGTGTTCATCATTAGCCGTAGCGTGTAATAAGCTTTTGAGTTCATCGGGAATCATATAACGGGTTTGTGTAGCCCCTAAGTTTGGCGATGCTGTGATCTTCACATCCATAGTTTGAGTTTCTGTAGAAAAGCTCTGAATATCGTTGATGGTTTCAGCATCTTCGTCAATACCCAACGTCGAGGTAACAATATTTGTAATAATCTCTGTATGGCTGGATACAGTTGTCGACTGGCCTTGAAAAAATGTCGTCAAATAGGTATAGGTTGTGTATAGTGTTTTGTATATAAGATCAATTTCATCCGAATTATTATCACCATCATAATCATAATTTTCGTTATCATTTACATTTTCAGATTCAGTAACGTCATTTACATTTACAATTTCTGTAACGTTATTAACAGCAACTGTTAGCATCTTCGTCGCAGTCTCCACGTCTATGGAGTTTTCTTCCTTGACTATCAGAACTGTGCCCTCTGTTTGACTCTTCGCCAATGTATCCTCTGTGACTATAGAGTCGCTGATGAATGATTTGCTAGACTGAACAGACTCTTGCAAAACTGTTATTGGCTTTTCTAATTGAGGTAATTCAATTATTTTAGTTGGCTCGAGGCAATAGAATTTAGTTGTTTCGTTTATATCAAATGGAACGACTTCTTTTTTGTTTTCATGATTTTGTGTACCCAAAATCATATCTGTCTTTGACAATTGAGTCAAAAATACTGGCGACTTCATATGCGCACAGTTCCCTTTAATGGCATCGTTCGGGCTGCTTATTTCCTTAATCATCGGTGGAGTTTCGGACGAGAGATCTGTTATGGATGCCGGTTCGGTTATATCTTCGGATATCTGAGAATATAGCGTTTCTGATTTTTTTTCACCATCTAAGCTTGTAGTGGACACTTCTGAATCCTCCGTCGAAGTGACCTCTGTTGTAGTTTCTTCCGGTTCAGTTGATATTGTTGCTATTGGTGTTGGTGTCGTTATTGAACGGTGATTATTTTTCAGAAAAGTAGGCTCGACAAAGTTGACAAACGGATCATCATCAATGAATATAGTTGTGGCTCCTTCATGTACCTGATTTGATGCACCTATTTGGTCTCTAGAAACACCAGTCTCTCTAATGTCTTCACTGGAAGAAAGTGATAATTTGGCTGGCTGGGACTGCGCTTTGGCTAAGGACGAATATATTTGAAAAATTTCTTGGTCAGTAGGCAATGAAAACATGGGCTTAGCTTCAATTGTGTCCGATAGAGCTTTCTTAATTGTTATAGAGTCAAGAGTGGGTGTTGGAAGCTTACTAGATTCTGATCTTAACCCTGAAATTTTCGAAATTGAAATCTCGGCCATATCGCTTCTTAGTAGCTTTGTAGAATCACTCAAGCTAGCCCACTCATTTATTTCTGTTGTAGTAGCACTTGCGACCACTTCCGTTGTCTTTGTGGAGTGAATCGAAGTTTTCATGGTCGTCAAAGCTAAATTAAGATCACTGGCTCTAAGCGTAGCCATGCCTTTTATTGATGTTACATGGCTAACAGACGGGCTAGGCTGGGAAGTTCTTGGCAGGAAAACGATCAAGCTGTCGCCTACAAGTGTTGTGAAATCAGCAAAGCCATAATATGTGACAGTAGATAATTGTCTCTTTGGTATATTAATTGATAATTGATAATACGTTTTATCCTCTTTCACATTTTGACCTAAATTATGCTGATAAATCTTCCCGGAGCGTCCCTCTTCACTCGGATTGGCATTTAAATCAGCAATTCTCTGTGTATCATGACCTTCATTTATGTGATATCCACTAGGCTCAAAATTATTTTTAACTGTAAACGTTGGTAAATCAGCAATTGGCAACACCTTATCAATAGCAACTTTGCCGATATTGTCCTCTATATGCTCAGAACGAGTAGCAAACTTTACATCAGAATTATCATTTATCTCCTTAATGGTGGAATTAGACGCAACGGGTTCTGAACCCAACTGACTGACCGACTTTAACATAATAAAGTCCGTGTTGCCAATGAATTCATGGTCATTGCCATTCAAAGGAACCTGAACAGCTCCTAGAATTAGTCTGTCATCAATTTCCTGCCAATCTGGAGAATCAGCATTCAGTAAATCGTTGTGACTTTGCAGATAGGATCGTGTTTGCGAAGACTGAACACTATTGCCCACCCAACTGGTGACGACCGATGGTGACATGGTATTGGGGCTATTTTCAAACAATACTCGAGAACTTTTCTTCAGATACTGGGCATATTGTTGCCCATTATTTAAAGTAGTTCCCACGACCTGGGTGGCATATTCCGTTGTGACACCCTCTTGGATGAATGTTCGAGCTGTTGAGGTTAAGAGGCCAACTTCTGGGCGTACGGACAAAAATCGGCCGTGACTATCACCTAAACGACCCACTCCGTTTTTATTCACCAACAATACAGTAGTTAACTCTAATATGATGAATTATTACACAAACACACACAAAAACATGATTAACATTACGAATATAAAGTATACATAATATTGATAGGCAATAAATAGCAATTTAAAGAAATATGGTACCAATATTTACATAAGCATATACATTAAAATAAAAGAAGTGTTATTAAAGATTATATCAATATATCCAGAATGTACAGCATAGAGAGATGGAGAAATCATTTACATAAAAAGAAATAAAGAAAAGAAGGGACAAAAGAGGTAAGTAAGTTCATACATAATACAATTTAAATACTACACAGGATTTTTATTTACGTTTACAAATACGTATGTATTTATATATGTATGTATGTATGTATGTACATATGTATGAGCCTGTATGTACATGGTACATACCATGACTTAAAATTCTAAACAGGCTCTAATATTTAAAAAGTACTTAATAATATTCATGTGAATTATTTGAATTATACATACATAGAAAATAATCTATACGTGTATATACGTATGTATGCACACTGAGTTTTTTCTTTACAAATATAGTATATACTGCTTACCCTCTGCAGCTGCCCCATGTAAGATTGGTGTTGGTTTCATAAGGTACGGCTCATCTGAAAATAAAAATATATAAACAATCCACAAAATAAGCAACAACTAATAAATACTCTTTCCCAGCCCAAAAACTTTTCAATATACATATATAAAGTTTGATATTTTGGCATTTCCTACTCCATAACAAGCAGACTACATAAGCTATATTGGGAAAATATCAACTTGTAAATTTGGAAAGTTTAGATTTTTAAATGTCGCAGAAATATTGCGTATTTCAATTAATGTTAGTCGGAATCTAGCATCATTAAGGACGAGGACGGTTAACAAGATGAATATATGTATATTAATGTATCACATACTTGCAAAAAATAAGAACTGAATTCGCCCAAGTTTCGAAAAAAATCAATGTCCATACAATTTTTTTTTATACTCTGAACCCATTGAAAATGGGAAATCAGGGTATAATGGTTTTGTGAAGAGTATGTAACAGGCAGAAGGAATCATCGCAGACCCCATAAAGTATATATATTCTTGATCACGGCAACGAGCTGAGTCCTGTCCGTCTGTCCGTCCGTCCGTATGAGTGCGTCGATCTCAGAAGTTACAAAAGCTATAGAGCTGAAATTTTGCATGTAGACTCGTGTATATCATACGCAATACGAGTTTATCATATTTTTTCGATAACTCATTCGATATCTTTTTTATCGAGGATAATCGATAAATTGATATTGTTTTTCCCGCCTTTTTTTGAACACTATTAAACCTGGTGACTTCAGAGGGGATACCACGCCCCCTTCGCCCACAATTTGTAAAAAACGTATATCAAGTACTAGAGACTTGTGCTTTGGAATGTACACACTTACACATTATGATTACGTTCGGAAAGTTTCATTAAGATGGTACGCCTACAAACGAAATTATTCAACAAATAAATTCTCATAATTTTGCCCACACTGCAGCACAGCCCAAGCACAGTCACTACTTACTGCGCAGTTAGCAGAGCTCGGACCTATGCGTGCGGGTGGATGCATGTGTATATATGTGTGCAGAATGATTGAAACATCAGCATGGAGGGTTCAAGGTATCTCCTAGTCGAGCAGTCTCGACTAGAGTCTTCTTACTTGTTTAGCCTAATTTGAACACTATTAGACTTCAGATTTACTGTGTATATTCAGTTGACTCTTTTATTACAATAGAAACTGCAAGGCTTGGGCGCCAAGTGAATAGCCGCCTTTTAAAGGAAATTCTAAAACAAAGCCATCAGGTTATGGGTGCGTTAAATTAACATACAAAGATTTCCAAAATTGAAATCAAACACCGATTAATGGAATTCAAATATAAAACATGAATAAAAATATTAAAAGTTTATATAAGGTAAAGTTAAGTATTTCAGAAAAGAAAGATTTTAGATGTAAAAAATCTATATAATGAAAATAGTATACCCCTAAATATCATAGTAAATATCGAAATCTTCAAACTTGTATAACAATCGCAGATTTCTTAGATGTAACCGATGAAGAAGATGAAAACTGAAGATGTTTCTCTCATACAATACGTATATAAAAACAAAAAAGCAAACCTGTTTAAAGGGAGATATTGCTTACTTAGGACAAGTTTCAGTTTCCAAATTTAATTGCATCTGTTGTTGTCACTGCCAAGATGATAAGTAAATAAGAAGAAAGTTCACTAAACGAATATTTGTGGACGAAAGCTGGACAGAATTTTTGATATTCAAATATTAGAAAGACATCCAGGTGATGGGGACACCTGTTTAACAATTCCATATTAAAGTAAGTATGGAAGTCTCCCAGTATACATATGATATGATATTTTGATATTACGATACTGAATGCCTTCTTCCTTTTCTTCTTTCCCCATCTTGCTCATTCGTCGCTGACCCAAATTTTAGCATAGCTTTCAGTTCGGTCCCAGACCGCCTTTCTTTAAAGATAATACCGATGATGTAGCTATGTCTCTATGGCCGTGCTTGTTGGTTGTTGCTTTTACGTTCGTATTGTAATGTTTTTTTTTTTTTCTTTGGTTGCATTGTGAAAGCAGCTTTTATTCTTGTTTCGCCTTTGACTCGAGTCTCAGCTACGATCAGACTAAATATGTATTTTGTTATGTATACATGTGGTATTGCAACTGCTAACTGGCCCAGTCAACAAACTAGCTGATTCGCCTTAACAGTAAAGCGGACTTAAAAGAGGATGTAGATAGTGGTGGGTGGTGGAATAAACATCTCACATGTCCAATGACATTTTTCTCTCATTGAATCAATAGTTTCTATAGGGTGACCCACAGCTATTCATTTAAGTAAGATTATCACATATTGATAAGGTGGAAAATTGTAAATTGTATGATGTGTTTCATCTAATGCATAATGTCTACTGGCAATTAATTCAAAACAATCTCATTCGATGTCTGATCCATTTATATAATTCATAATTAGTTAGAATACTTGATTGATTGACTTTAGTAACCGTGAACCGAACTTAAACTGATAGCTTAAAGGAAGGAATCGCTATATTAAAGGATCTATATATATACATAATATGTATATGTATATGTATGTATATATAACACAAAATATACATAAGCTGTCTTATTCATTATATTATAGTAGCCATTTTCAAATAATATTTCCCAAAATGTAATAGTGTGCGAATGCCGCTTTCTCTAGTCTTTTGTAAATTGATTATGATAATATATTGGCCAAACGGTAGAGAGTATCAGTTAATAAAAAAAATCGCATTTTCAATTTTCTTTCAATTCTCAATTGATGTATGCATATGCAAATTAAATCCTAGATAACAATATTTTCCTCTTTATTAGATATAGTTTCGCTGTATGCCGTATGCGATGCCAGATCAAAACAAAAATTTAGCTTAGATTCATAACAATATATACATATATATAGAGTTACTATATATATATGTAAAATGTATGTATGTTAAAATCTTAATTCCTGACTAATCAAATCGATATAATATCAATGCTATTAACAATGCTACTTACCAAATGATTGTGCAGTTCCAAAAGGGAATGCTCCCATCAGTACGATAACTAACACCAATTGACATAATTTCGGGCATATCCTCCACATGTCGGGTGAAATATATTGCTCACGTTCACCTCTCGGACAAGAGCTAGCGCAAGAGATTCCTTTACTGCATTCATTTCCGCTTTCAAAACATGGATAGCGTATAACTCTGGTCAAAAGGGATACTCGCATAATTGGCTCTTTTTTCAATCGATTATATACCGGATCTATACACATGATATATTTGTACAGTTATGCATTCATATGTAAAAAGCTATCCATATACTATTTATTGACGATATGAATTTGATAGATCCCGATCGAATTTCATCCAAGATCTGAATTCGAATAGATATATATGTCTATCATTATTTATAGCCATTTATGTATATACATAAATATATACACATATATATGTATGTGTATGTATATATATATATATATATATATATATATATATATATATATATATATATATATATATATATAAAATTTCTAATTTCTATATATATTTCTATATATACATATATATTGTATATGCTTCGAATCAATTTAAAATGAAATATGAATATCTGCATACGAATACAGCATTCCTCTTTTAACAATCGTAAAGTCAGCGTAAATATAAATTATTCATAGCGCTCTGCTCTGATCTGAATACACATACACATTTATACACAAAAATACACACACACATACGTATACACATAAACGCACATACACGCTAACATATAATGGTTTTATTTTAAAAGTATATAAAGTATTGATTTTTGAGCATACTCTTTTTGAATATATATATATATATATATATATATATATATATATATATATATATATATATATATATATATATATATATGTATACATGTGTGCATGGATATATACCTATAGTCTTATACACTCACATACGTCACTTATAATATACGTACATCTTTAAGCTCTTTTCTGAAGCGCGCTCGATCATGCCATGCAGACGAAAGCTACAGAACTGACTAGGCCAACGCAAAGGCCACAAGTTGATGAGCCAAACTCGAGCGGCAAAGTTGAGTCCCGAGCTCGAATTCGAAACTTCGTGAAGACGTTTACCGCGTCCATGTTTTGCTGCATTTGTCGTAGTGCGCATGCGCAAAAGCTGTTTGGCTGGTTCAGGTGGGCCCAAAAACGAGATACTGGTCAACAGCTCGTTTGACAGCGTTTTTTGTTGTCTCTATTGTAGTTGGCTTTGCGGGAGAGCGGAAAACATACTTGAATATATGTGAAAATACTAAGCAGATCTGCAAATGCCAACAGCATACCCTCACCTTAAGCTTGCTACGGACCTAAGGTTAAATCGCATTACAAATAGATATTTTATATGTATGTATATTGGAATACATTCATATCAGTATACTTTTAAAATGTTGTCGTTTACGTGCATACATTCGTTTTCTTTCAGTTAACTTTAAAATGTTTATAAGAAAACAAGTAAGAAAACTCTAGTCGAGACTGCTCGACTACGAGATCTCCTGAACCCTTCGAGCAACAGCCATTTCAATAATTTTTAGCGTCTTTCTGCTTATACAAACACACACACGCAAACACACATGCATAAACACACATAGGCGAGCACGCATAAGCACGCATGGGCTACAGTGTGGGCTTACTATGGGAACTTAATTGTCTAATAACTTTTTTTGTGGACGTACGTTCATCATGAAACTTTTAGATTGTGCTTATATCATTAATATGCGTGTATGCGCCGAAGCTCTAGTATTTGAAATACGCCTTTTAAAAACTTAGGGGTGAGGTGGTGGATATTGGGGTGGGGGTTGAAATTGAACAAAAATCGAACTTCTATAACGTACATATCAATCTACATTTAAAATTAGGATACTCATCTCTAAAGATGTAGGAGATATAATTTTATAACTGCATTTCGATAAGGTTTTTGATCGATAAAAAAATAATGGGACGAGCTATCGATCTTTGGTGATAAACTCGATACTTCTGAAATCGACGCGTTCATACATACGGACGGACGGACGGACAGACAAACGGACAGGGCTAAATCGACTCAGTTCGTCGCCCTGATCAAGAATATATATATACTTTGTGGGGTGTGCCACGCCTCCTTCTCCCTGTTACATACTTTTAACAAAACCATTATACCCTGATTTCCCATTTTCAATGGGTTCAGGGTATAACAAGTAAGAAGGCTCTAGTCGAGACTGCTCGACTAGTAGATACCCTCACATAAACATAAGTATTTATGCATACACAGGCCCGCAAAATCACACGCTCTGCTAACTGCGCAGTTGGCAGCGACTGCGTTTGGGCTGAGCTGCAGGGTGTCCAATACGTAATACATACAGACGGACGGACAGACGGACAGGGACTCAGCTCGTCGCCCTGATCAGGAATATATATACTTTATGGGGTCTGCCACGCCTCCTTCTGCCTGTTACATACTTTTCACAAAACCATTATACCCTGATTTCCCATTTTCAAGGGTATAAAAAGCATACTTCGGTTGATTACAACGCTTTTGACTTTAACCGCATCCCCACACACTTATAGTAAATAAGTTATATTCTTATTACAAAATAATGGATAAGGCAAAACAACGTTTGCCGGGTCAGCTAGTATATATATATAAAGGAAAATCAAAAAGTGCCGTTTACTTTTTATAGAGCCAAAACACATTATTTTACGCTAATCGTATAACAGGCAAAAGATTCTGTCATGACTTGGGGCTTTATTTCCACCGACGGAGAAGAAATTATGGGTTTTTTAGATGACATTATGAATTAAGATAGTAATCTTAATCATCTTAATCAATTTTAAAAGAAAATTGGAAATAGACGGCTGAAAATGGGTATTTCAGACACATTTAAGCTGCTCCAGGACAATGACCCTAAGCAAAAGCCCGCAAAATCGAGTCCTGGCTACTGTACAATTACCCTAAAACTTTTGGCTCTATAAAAAAAATGTGGAGCAAGTAGACTACCGTGGTCACAAAACATTGATATCTTCAATATCTTACCTAAAGACATGGTACAAAATCGACTCCAAGGACACAACAAAAACCATAATCACTATACAAAAATATCTAAACATTATACCAAATGTTAAATGTGAACCGTTTTTAATAGAACTCGAATTTGGTCAGTTGTTAAAGAAAAACCCGAATGTTAAAGTAACGCAAAATGTTGGGCTTTTTCGGTTTTTGTATAATTTTTTTTAGTTATATTAAATCTACTATATTGATACGTGATCGGAAAGGTTATTCTTCGATCTACAATTTAGCATTTGCACTTTTTTAATTTCAACTAATATTACATGTTCTATGGGCGGTTGAAGTTGGAATATAACAATAAGGCTCTAGTCGAGACTGTTCGACAGGGAAATACCCTGAACCCTCCAAGCTGATATTATAGTCATTCTGTAGAGATTCTGTAGGGGGACTCGTGTTAAATTTGAATTAATGAGAGGTTCGAAATATCGTAGGCTTGAAATAACGAGAGTCGACTGTATATACATATGTATACATATATATATTTGTCCATTCCTCATTCTTCTATATATGTAACAACTTACATTAACCAGCATTTTAGGATTTACAAAACATCTTTATTGAATGCTTATTTCATAGTTACCTATACTATATAGATACACTACATAATAAATACTTATAATAATTTGAAGCTACCTACAATGGCAACTTACAAGGAAATATTACTTTATAAGTATATATCGCTATATGTATTCTCATTAATACATGTACTGTACAAACTTCGCTCAATCACATGGAAAATTTTACAGCAAATTCTTTATAAATTTACATACTGTAATAAATTTTATAAACACCTACGTTCTATTCATAATGGTCGGCGGTATAAATTACAAGATCATACATATATTAATCGGTTTAATCTGATAAGTACTTAATTGGTACAACTTCATTTAAAATATTCAGTATCTTAGCTGAACAGTTAGAAAAGTATAACAATTTTTATATATCTATTATTAATCTCAGACTAAATATTTATATACATTCATATAATTGAATGCACAAAATTAAGCATGTTTATAAAGGATTTTTTTTTTTTTTTTTTGGTATCTATGATTTTATTGTTTTTTTTTTTTAATATTCTTTTTATTTTTTTTGTATTTGTTGTATTATTGTTGATGTTATTATGATTAGTGGGGTCTTTTTATTTATTTTTAGACTTCAGCTATGCTGTGATGATCTACACTACGATGATCCACACTATTTTCTGATGTCTCAAAAAATCCAGGGAATGCATTATGCTGGGCATCTAAATTTTGTTCCGCCCCTAAATTAACATATGTCGGCTGTACCTCACCTAATAGATCTGTTGGATTGTGCAGATCACATACTTCAGTAATGGGAGGCCAGTTATCAACCGACTTGATATTATATTCCAATCGCATATATTTTCGCGTTGATGTACTTACATTTTGTTCACGTCGTACTTGGAATCGCTTAAATACCAAATGCTCGACCACAAAATTCTCGAGAAAAACATGAGAGATAAATGCGGCCGCTCCATATAAAAGCATAATGTAACGAAATGACATATCAGGTGGAACAATAATTTGAAAGAAGTTAGCTATCCAATCACTTGGATAAACAACCAAATAAACAACAATGCAAGCGTTCAAAATCAGAGCCAAACAAAAGGGCCAGTTAGACCATATTGGTTTTCGGTATGGGGCTCCTTTTGAAAATACAAATGCAAGTATAATATACTGAAAACTGGATATAGCAAACATCGTGTAGTTCTCATAGCAACCTAAATGGTTTTCTCCCTCTGGTCGAAAAGGTGTGAACCAAGACTGCTTCTGTAGTTGGAACCAGCCTGAAAAAAATCAATACTTATAATTTTGTAGTTAATATTAATTAAAATTAAACTTACTAGTGACCTGAAATATGACGACTACGATTAGGTGAAGCAGAAGGGAAGTTAAAGGCGTTGCCGATATGAGTGAATTAAGTGGCACTTGTTTATTCAGTTGGCCATCATAAGCCTCGGTTTTCCCAAAGAAGAATGCAAATACCGATATTAATCCAAGATCGATATATAGATATTGTTTATCTGTTAAATTCGAATCGATCGAGTATAGTATCATTACGGATATAAACTGTACTAACGAATAGGCGGCCATATATTTAAATATACCAAATGATGTTACCAAAGCGGCACGGCCTTCCTTTACAACATTTGGTACGGCTGCAATAGTAGGATTACGTGATGTGAATGGCGACGCAATTGATGATTCACTATCACTCAATGATACACCCGTATGTGCTACCTTTAAAGCACCACAGTCGTTAGCCCCATCTCCGCACATCGCAACATAATAATCTAAATTTTGAAGCTCCATTACTAGAGATTGCTTTTGTTCAGGTGACATACGCGCGTAAATTGCTCCTCGTGTCAAAATGATTTCCATTTGCTGCGGAAATTGATTCTGTATAATTTGCCATGTCTTGCCGTCCATGGCAAATATATATTGACGACGCCAATTAGCATCATTACGTATGACAGCTTCTGCTTCAAGCTCCATATTATCGCCATCGACATCGTTATGCGTCCATGTATCTATAGTCTTTACGCTTGTCAAACTATTGCTATTGGGTAATACACTTGAGGTACAACTTAGGCCACCATTTACTAATGAATTAGTTGATTTTGCTAGATGATCCATATTTAGTACGATTTCGCCAGCGGAAAACGCTGTATTACCATTCAGTGCGGGCGAACAGGCTTTACTACCCAACTCAAGAGTATACTGAAGTTCATATTGACAAACATGTTCTGTGGCATTCGATTTGTCAAAGGCTTTTGGCAATGGCACAGCATGGACTGTAATAACTGCCTGCGTCGCGCTCACAATGCCACAGTCCCGAGCAACACTCATTGCAGTTAATATATTATCACCTGTAACCATAATTGTGCGAATGTTTGCCTGATTGAGTGAGCTTATAACTGCCGATGTATCGGGCTTAAGACGATTTTCAAGAATCACAAAGCCTAAAAATTCCAAACTGATCTCGACGTCCTCACGAGAAAGCCTCTGAATCTTTGTGTAATTCATCTTTGGGCTAAAGCTCTTGTATGCCATGGCAATAACGCGGAAACCTTTCTTTGCAAAAATTGATAGTTGTTGGGTATAGTCGTTCGGTATACTCTGTGGCAGACACAATTGTTGCAGCATTTCAGGAGAGCCCTTGCAATATACATTGAATCCTTGAGCGCTGAGACAACGCGTTATTACTGACATACGCTGTAGAGTAGATGTAAAGGGGAACTCTCTTACAATTCCATGATCAAAATTTTTCTCAGTTTTCAATAATCCAACGTTGGCCAATAGATCATCTACCGAATTCTGTCGCAATACCGATGATCCTATTGGCATTCCGTCTTTTGGGGATAACATTGTTTCGACTCGAGTTGGCTGCCGCAATATTGTCGGATAGATCAATCCATACTTCTCGTTTTCAGGTATATTATTTGAATCTTCAAGTACCCAACCAGTCGATTCAAACATTTTAAGATCCAAGGGATCACCCATCATTGTACCATTCATAAATGTAATTGAGTGGCACGTGACCATCCCAAACAGAAAATGATCGTATGGTAATCGCTTAACATCTTTAAGGGGTATTTGAAACTGATTTGTCGACGATTTTGGTACAACGCCCCACATATCCAAACCATCCTCTGTCAAGGTTCCAGTCTGCACAACAAAAGAATATTCTTAAAAAAGTACTATTTCATAACAGTTATTTTCGTCAAACCTTATCAAAGCAACAGCAATCAATACTGCCTGCAACGTTGATGGATCGCGGAGATATACAAAATATGTTGTTAGCTTTTAAGCGTTTTTGAGCATAAAACCGTCCGACGGTCATGGCCGCCGGTAATGCTGGTGGTACCACAATTGTAATTAGGTCCAACGATTCGACAACAATCTTAACCGTGTCTGTCCCACGCAATATCTTTGAATACCAAATACATGTAATGGTTGGTGAAAGATAAAAAACAATCTAAATAATTTACCTTTGTGACAAGAGTATATATAAAACCAATGCAGGCAATTAGCGCTAAGAACTGAATAAACTTGTATGAATCCTGTTCAAACTTATAGTCCACAGGTGGTGGATAAAGTATGGATCGTATTAATCCTCCTTTCGCCGTTATGTTTCCTGTATTTATGACAAAAGCTAGCACCTTTTTAGACCCAATATATCGAGTTTGTATAACTTTAGTGCCACAAAATAGAGTGTGACGTGCATGTTCTCTTTTGTCAAATATAACATCTCGTTTCATCGGAAGTGGTGTTTTAGTAACTGGTACACTCTCTCCAGTTAACATCGATTCGTCTAGGATACAGTTTCCGGACAACAATACTGCGTCACATTTCATTGTGCAACCGGACGATGGTATTTCAATTATATCACCAGGCACTAGCCTTTTCGTATCTACTTCTATCGATTCTCCTTTCGCATTGACCATCCATGCATTTCCTGTATTTAGAACTGTTTGTTGCAAATCATCTTGATTCTAGAATGTTACAGTTGGTAAAGTGATTATTAAATTTTGTTATTTATTAAAAGTATTAAATTTGATCTTACCTTCTTCGTTTGTACAATGGACATTGATATGCCAAATATAGACATTAATAAGATTACGCAGGCATAGTAGTAATAGTCATATGTAAACCAAAGGACAACCGAAAATATTTGAAACACATAAAAAGGATTGAGAACTTCTAGAAATAGTAAAGTCTTCACATCTTTCAGGGGCACTGTAATTTCATTTTCACCAAATACAATACGGCGAGCGAGCTGCTCTTGCGCAGTTAAGCCACGTTGCTGATGGTAATAGGAGCAATGCACATTTACGTCTAATCCGTTGATCTTTTGAAAATTGTTGACGCTGCTTTCCCACACATAAACAAGCTGCTTGCATCTGAATGTTCTTAAGGATCGGCAACCTAGAAGAAAAATTATATACACACTTTTTGGTAGCATCGTTTACTAAAAAACTGGTAAGTACCGACTTGATAAGGTATTGAAATGCATCTAGTAGCCCATTAAAATTATTTTATTTCCGATATCTCTTTACAAAACCCACAAATAATCAAGTAAGAAGGCTCTAGTCGAGACTGCTCGACTACGAGATACCCTGAACCCTCCAAGCTGATACTCTAATCATTCTGCACTTCTTTTATGCACACATACATACACATGAACCCATATGCACGCATAAGCCCGCCCTCTGCTAACTGCGCAGTAAGCAGCGACTGCGCTTGGGCTGCGCTGCAGTGTGGGCAATATTATGAGAATTTATTTGCTGAATAATTTCTTTTGTAGAGAAACTATCTTAATGATACTTTTAGAACGTAAACATAATGTGTAAATGTGTGTACATTCCAAAGTACAAGTCTTTAGTATTTGAAAGACGCCTGTTACAAACTTAATGGTGAGGGGGTGGATAGAAGGTAAGTGGGTAAATTATAACCAAAAATCGAAAATCTACAAAAAACATATGAGTCTACATTTAAAATTTGGAGACTCTAGCTCTAAAGATGTAGCTGATATAAATTTATTACTGATTTTCGATAAAAAAATAACGGGATGAGTTATCGATTTTTGGTGATAAGCTCGATATGCGCGTTGTATATACGGTCATTTAAAAAAAGAGGTCAAGTCTCTAGCTCGTATATCTTCTGAAATCGACGCGTTCAAACATACACGCATATTAATGATATAAACACAATCTAAAAGTTTCATGAAGAACGTACATACGTCCACAAAAAAAGTTATTAAACAATTAAGTTCCCAAAGTCATATATATTGTTGATCAGGACGATCAGCTGAGTCGATATAGCCCTGTCCGTCCGTCTGTCCGTCCGTATGAATGCGTCGATCTCAGAAGTTACAAAAGCTAGAGAGCTGAAATTTTGTATACATACTCGTGTATACCATACGCAGTACGAGTTTATCATATTTTTCGATAACTCATTCGATATCTTTTTATCGAGGATAATCGATAAATTGATATTGTTTTTTCAGCCTTAATTTAACACTATTAGACCTAGAGACTTCAGATTTACTCTGAATATACATTTGACGGATACACACATTTTGTAATTTACAGATTTTGGATACCACGCCGCCTTCGCCCACAATTTGTAAAAAATGTATATCAAGTACTAGAGACTTGTGCTTTGGAATGTACACACATTTACACATTATGATTACGTTCTGAAAGTTTCATTATTCAACAAATAAATTCTCATAATATTGCCCACACTGCAGCGCAGCCCAAGCGCAGTCGCTGCTTACTGCGCAGTTAGCAGAGCGCGGACCTATGCATGCGGGTGGATGCATGTGTATGTATGTGTGCAGAATGACTGGAACATCAGCATGGAGGGTTCAGGGTATCTCCTAGTCGAGCAGTCTCGACTAGAGTCTTCTTACTTGTTTTGTTTTAATTAATGTACCTTTAAAGTGCGCTGAAGATATATGAACTGGCAGTTGCAGTTTCTTTTCGTCAACTTCCTCTCCCATTTCCTGAAGCAATTTTCTGCGATTGAAAATTTTTTTTTAATTACAAAATAAGAGGAAATTTAAATTAAATAACTACTTGAGCTGTTCTACATCCAATGTGCAAACATGTTTTACATGATAAACCTTGTGATTTCCCTGATAGTCCTCTTCGATAAGTACTTGTTGTGCGTCCTCCAACGGACACGTCTGGCATGTAGCTAGCAAATACCAATGACGCCACCAATGCAATACTAGCCGTAGTATTCCACCAGTTAGGATGATGAATAGCCAGCATAAGAATGTACGAATATGCGAGCGTCGATACCCAATGATTTTCATTTCGTCTGGCTGATCGGGGTTTAAAATGGCATTGCATGATTTCGGATCTGAAAAAATGAAGTTTGGGAGTATGGGTTAATATAATGAACTAAATTAAAAATTATCAGCCTAATTAATATACATATACATATTTTTGACATTCATCAGACCTTTTTAACATTACTTTTTTTTGACTAGCATACCTCGAAATGTTTCGCAGCTCATCATCAGTTTAGCTTAAATTGACAGCTTGTAATCAGGGAATGTCTGCAAAGTGGCATAACATATAATGAAGTCTTACGATCCAGATGATATATTTTTTAAAATAAGATAAGCTCACTCTCACTCACACACAGACACAGGATAGACTAATTTTTATTGTAATTATTGAATACCTGGAAGAGCACTATAATGAAAAAGTTGTCGAGGAAAATGGAATATGCGATTTATCAGATCCAACAATGTTGCAGAGTTGACGAATATACATATAAAGGTTTGTACAAATTAGGTCACTCCACGATGATAAAAACAATTGATAAGAACTGTCGTGCATTTTCTTTTCTCATTCAACATAATATACGTGTGTAAAAGTGAATGTAAGTATGTATATATATACATATAAATAAGTATATATAAGTAAACTCTAGTTAAGATTCTTCAAAATTGTTTCGCAATATATCTACATATGTAATAAAGCTCACATCAAATAGTCCCGAATCACTTAGTCATTATTTCATTGCTAACATACAGATGAGCATTGAGCATTAAGCATTAATAAACTATTTTTGGTTAATTAATACAATCGTTATGTAAATACATACATACACATTTATCGATAAAAGTTTAATACAATAAAAAAGATCATCAGAGTACAAAGACTGGTTCATTGTTTCAAATGTTCATTGTGAACAAACACGTAACGCATGAATCGATAAACGTTAAACAATTAAATTAGAACTACTAAAATGAACACTAGTTCATATATATTTATATTTTTTAAGTTAATCTTTAATAGAAACACACTTTCAACAATAAATAATTATATACATATATATGTATGAATGTATGTAAATATATATATTTCATATTTAATTCACTCGCTCTTGCCAGTAATGGTATTTTCAATGACCAACCTCGTGCTTGACATCCATATATGTATGTATGTGTGTATGTATGTACATTTGAAAGCTTTTTATATTGTACATACATACATATGTATGTACGTTTATATACAAACGTATAAATATATTTTTATTTATTGAGATGCATATTTGCGACAAGAGTTTCTGTTAATGGAATGAATATTTTACAAAGCGCAAAACGTTTTGCTTGGGTAAATAAGTACAAAATAATAATGCATAAGCAAATGCAAACATAGTTGGTAAGTATGTATTTATGCATGTACATATACATATGTACATATGTATATGTATGTATGAATGTACATACATATGTATAAATGTAATATCACTTAATATTGATAAAATATCATTAATATGTACATACATACATACATACATACATAGTTATACCTGAGCAGCAAATGAATTAAATTGCACACACCGAAGAACAGCGATAACGCTCTAATGACGATTACAAATATACAAATACAATATGCGTACAAGCTTAAATCAAAACCTTGATGGTAAGAAAAAAATGTAAAACAAGTAAAAACAAGTAAGAAAGCTCTAGTCGAGACTGCTCGACTACGAGATACCCTGAACCCTCCGAGCAACAGCCATTTCAATAATTTTTAGTGTCATTCAGCTTAAACAAACACACACACACACGCAAACATATACATAGACACCCATAGGCACGCACGCATTAACAGGCATTGGCTGCAGTGTGGGCTTACTATGGGAACTTAATTGTTCAATAACTTTTTTTGTGGACGTACGTTCTTCATGAAACTTTCAGAATGTGGTTTTATCATTACTATGCGTATATTTGCCAAAGCTCAAGTCTCTAGTATTTGAAATACGCCTTTTACAGAGATGAGGGTAAGGGGGTGGATATAGGGGTGGGCGGTAAATTATAACAAAAACCGAAATTCTATCACGTGCAGTAGAGTCTACATTTAAAATTTGGAGACTTTAGCTCTAAAGGTGTAGAAGATATAATTTTATAACTGGTTTTCGATAAGGTTTTTGATCGATAAAAAAAGAACGGGATGAGTTATCGATTTTTAGTGATAAACTCGATATGCGCGCGCTATATACGAGCATTTTAAAAAAAAGTTGAAGTCTCTAGCTTCTATATCTTCAGAAATCGACGCGTTCATACATACGGACAGACGGACAGACGGACATGGCTAAATCGATTCAGTTTGTCGCCCTGATCAAGAATATATATACTTTGTGGGGTCTGCCACGCCTCCTTCTCCCTGTTACATACTTTTAACAAAACCATTATACCCTGATTTCCCATTTTCAATGGGTTCAGGGTATAAAAACCCTAGTCGAGACTGCTCGACTAGGAAATCCCCTGAACCCTTCGGAGAACTGATATTTCAATAATTCTTCTCGTCTTTCTGCTTACAAAAAACACACACACACATGCATAGACACACATAGGCCCGCACGCATAAACACGCAAGGGCTGCAGTGTGGGCTTACCTTGGGAACTTAATTGTTTAATAACTTTTCTTGTGGATGTACATACATACATTCTTTATACAACTATTAGATTATGATTATATCATTACTATGCGTGTATTTGCCAAATCTCAACTCTCTAGTATTTGAAATACACCTTTCACAAAGGTGGGGGTGAGGGGGTGGATATAAGGTGAACACATTATAACAAAAACCGAAATTCTATAAAATACATATGAGTCGACATATAAAATTCGGAGACTAGCTCTAAAGATGTATGTAGGTGATATAATTTTATAACTGTCTTTCGATAAGGTTTTTATCGATAAAAAAAACTAAAGGGATGAGTTATCGATTTTTTGTAATAAATTCGATATGCGCGCTGTATATACGGCCATTTTAGCTCTTATATTTCCTGAAATCGACGCGTTCATACATACGGACAGACGGACAGACATGATTTCCCATTTTTAATGGGTTCAGGGTATAACAAGTAAGAAACACTTGTCGAAAGTGCTTGACTAGATACTACCCTGAACCAAACTTATAAAAATGCACATTTAGTATGGTTAAAATTTCAATTTCTATGCATTTAAAAATATAAGGGAAATAGAAAACTCATTTAATTAAATATACAATATAAATATTTTGAGACATTATACCCTGATTTCCCATTTTCAATGGGTTCAGGGTATAATTAACACCGGTCATGCTCTCTGGATTCGAGTCCTCGACTTCTCGATCGTACGTCCCGCCGCTAGTCACAGCGCCACTCCACTTTTGTAAATTGTGATGGCAAAACTGAAATAGACTCACTGATACAGCGGCATCTAGCAAAACTAAAGCAAACTATTTGCTGATGTGATTCTAAGAATGTGCTAGCTGCTGCACGTGCATTTGTTAATTTATTATTTTTTAACGTCGATAGATTTAACGGAATTTAATTAAATTTAACTTTCAGCATATGATCTACATATTCTATTGAATATTTGACAAATTTAAAATCATTCACAATTAGCAATACTGGCTTGATTTATGTATAATGTTTTTAATCGATAAAAACATAACGGGATGCTTAATCGTTTTTTTAAGATAAACTCGACATCCGCACTATATATACGGTCATTTAAAAAATAATTCAAGTCTTTCTATATCTTCTGAATTCGACGCGTTCAACTATACAGACGGGCGGACGGAAAGACGATCAAGGTTAAGTCGACTCGGGTCGTCGCCCTGCTTAAGAATATATATACTTTGTGCGGTATGCCACGCTTTCTTCTGTCTGTTACATACATTTCAACAAAACCAGTATAACCTGATTTCCCATTTTCAACGGGTTCAGGGTATAACAAGTAAGAAAGCTCTAGTCGAGACTGCTCGCCTAGGAAATCCCTGAACCCTTCGGAGAACTGATTTCAATAATTCTTCGTGTCTTTCTGCTTACAAAAGAAACACACACACACGGACACACATAACACAGCTAGTTGGGATATGATACTGAATGCGCTGTCACAATATAATATCCCTAAATATCTTAAAGAAACAATAAAGAGCTACTTCAGAGGACGAACACTGGTATACAACACGAGTGAGGGTCCGCAAACTCATACAGTGTCATCTGGAGTACCCCAAGGCTCAGTGCCTCTGGGGCCTCTCCTATGGAATATCATGTACGACGGCGTACTGCGCTTGGAACTACCAGCAGGTGCACACACCATTGGCTTTGCTGATGATGTAGCTGTCGTAGCCATAGGAAAGGAGCTCAAGGATACAGAGGATATGTGCAGCGAAAGTATCAATCGCATACGAAGCTGGTTGACAGGAGCTGGGCTCGAGCTAGCGGCACACAAAACCGAAGTTGTCGTAGTCAGCAGTCGCAAAAGAAGGGAAACTGCCAATATAAAGATCGGCAGCGTCACCATTGCGTCAAAGAGGGCGATCAAATATCTTGGTGTCATGACACAAGATTAACTTTCCGCGAGCACTTAGAATATGTGCATAAAAAGGTAGCTGATTCTTGTAGAGCTCTGTCGAGAATCATGCTTAACACGCGGGGACCTAAACTGCAACGACGCCTCCTTCTAATGAGCGTCATTAGGTCTGTCATTCTCTATGCTTTGCCAATATGGGCAAGAGCGACGGCAACGTCGAGCTACAGCCGGGGCAGCTGCGCTTTCAGGACTATCTCCGATGACGCGGCGCTAGTCATCGCCGGTATGGTGCCACTGGAGTACTTGGTCGCCGAAGCCGTGGAGCGGAATTCGCACACGCCTGCGCGACACAACGCTATCAGGGCGAACAGCATTGCACAATGGCAAAGAAAGTGGAATAGCTCAGCTAAAGGGCAGTGGACGCACAAGCTCATTCCGGAGCTTGAACCATGGGTTAACCGCAAACACGGCGAGGTTAACTTCTACCTTACGCAGATCCTCTCGGGACACGGATGTTTTCGGAGCTATTTGAAGCGCTTTGGTCACGAGGAATCTGGCGAGTGCCCCTGGTGCGGGCGAGGGCATGTGGAAGACGCCAACCACATTCTTTTCGAATGTGGACGGTTCCTGGAGGAGAGGCGTCGTCTGGAAGAGGCAGTGGGCCGCTCCATCAGAGCGGACAACATAGTCACAAGCTTGGGAACTAACAAGCACCTTCGCGGCCACAGTGATGATGGAGCTCCGCAGAGTCGAGCAAACGAGAGGACGAGCTGTGCCAGGCTAAGGTAGCGCATAGTGCTTGCGAAGCAATGCTTTACGGCCGTCCCGCAAGCATCGCGCGCTATCCTAGCCACCACAAAACTTGCAACTTGTAATAATAAGACTGTCAATAAACGAATATATATATAAAAAAAAAAAAAAAAAAAAACTGACACACATACATAGAAATTCTATAAAGTATATATATATATATCTACATTTACATGTTGGAGGCTCTAGCTCTAAAGATGTAGGAGATATTATTTTATAACTGGTTTTCAATAAGGTTTTTTACCGATAAAAAATAGCGGGATGAGTTATCGATTTTTTATGATAAACTCGATATGCGCGCTGTATAGACAGATATTTGAACACAACAAAAAAATCAAGTCTCTAGCTCTATCTTCTGAAATCGACGCGTTCATACATACGGACAGACAGACAAACGGACAGGGCTAAATCAATTCAGATCGTCGCCCTAATCAAGAATATAAATTCTTTATGGGGTCTGCGATGAGTCCTTCTGCCTCTTACATACTTTTCACAAAACCATTATACCATGATTTCCCATTTTCAATGGATTCAGGGTATAATTATAAGCCCAAAATAAAACGAATAAAAGTGGTAATATCGATTTAACTAAAGTATACGATTTCGTATCTCCCTTTTCAAGCTTACGACACCGCTACGTTCTTACACACGGACGGATTGGCATAGATTAACCGGTTTTAATGATTTAGAATATACAACTGTTAGAGATATTATTGAAGTTTACAGTGCGGAATCCAGATAAGTGGTAAGTCGCTTTAAACGAATTACATGGATTGATCCTCATTTTACGGAGATAATGTTTTATTTTAGTGTAGAATTTATGTAATTGTTTATGGAGATAACTTAAATTGTTTTATCATCCACAGGAAGGAAAAATTTTGAAATGGAATGTATTTATTTAAATTATTAAAAACTGCATTGCGACTCCAGTGCAGATTTCTTATACACCTCTTCTTGTAAATTAAAGCTTATAAAAAAACAAATTCTTGAAAAGCAATGGCTAACCTTTATTAAAAATAAATTTGTATCAGAAGCTCTATGTGTTTGCCAAAAATGTCCAGAAAATAAAGCTCAACAAATTAATAAATAGAATTAGAATTATACTAAGATCTAATAAATATGTTTACCTACCCTTCATTAACAATTGGGAATTCTGTAGATGGCATTCTTCATCGGGATCGAAATTGGGGCTCAGCTTATCATTCATCTGCTTAACAATTGCATGGTTTTGCTTAGGCATAGGAATTGATTTTACAGGCGTATTAAGACTGCTTTGATTAGCTGCGTTATTGTTGTTGGCAATTTTAGTTGGTTTGGTGTTGGTTGCATTTGCATCAATATTGAGTCCTGTGGGGGGCAGGAATGAGGCTTCGACGCCCATTTGCTGTGCGGGAGAATTCCACCAATTAAGCTTCAACAGATTGTTTTTGGTAGCAATGCGCGGCAAGTGCAGCAACTTCTCTCGCTCTGCCACCTGAACGTTGCTTTCCGATAAGGGCTGCAGTAACAAAAGCTCGGGGGGCACAGCTTCTGCAATAAGGCATCCGCCATTTTTACCTTGGTTGGCAGACATTCTTGTTAGGCAAATCTGATACCGATTTACATATATTAAAAAACTGTTATTTGTTAACGGTTTTTCTGAAGATTTCTTATTTCTCACATTTTTAATTTGCTCTATTTTTTAGGCACACCGTATATATATATAAATATATATATATATATATATATATATATATATATATATATATATATATATATATATATATATATATATATATATATATACTCATGATGAAAATAATAGGTACACCAATATAATGAAACTTTTTGATTATGACGACATCATTACTATGCGTGTAATTGCCGAAGCTCAAGTCTCTAGTATTTGAAATACGCCTTTTACAAAGAGTCTACATTTTTACATATGAGTCTACATTTAAAATTTGGAGACTCTAGCTCAAAAGGTGTAGGAGATATAATCTTATAATTGACTTTCGATAAGGGTTTTTATCGATAAAACAAGTAAGAAAGCTCTAGTCGAAACTGCTCAGTCGAGCAGTCTCGTAGTCACGAGATCCCCTGAACCCTTCGAGCAACAGCCATTTCAATCATTTTTAGCGTCTTTCTGCTTATACAAGCACGCACATACACTCGCAAACACCCATGCATAGACACACATAGCCGAGCACGCGTAAACACGCATGGGCTGCAGTGTGGGCTTACTATGGGAACTTAATTGTTTAATAATTTTGTTTGTGGACGTACGTTCTTCATGAAACTTTCAGAACGTAATCATTAGATTTAGATTTAGATTGTGTTTATATCATTAAAATGCTTGTATGTGCCGAAGCTCAAGTCTCTAATATTTGAAATACGCCTTTTACAAACATATGGGTGAGGGGGTGGATATAGGAGTGGGGGGTGAAATTGAACACAAATCGAACTTCTATAACGTTCATATCAATCTACATCTAAAATTTGGATACTCTAGCTCTAAAGATGTAGGAGATATAGTTTTATAACTGTCTTTCGATAAGGTTTCTTATCGATCAAAAAATAACGAGATGAATTATCGAATTTAGTGATAAACTCGATATCCGCGTGCTATATACGGACATTTAAAAAATAAAGTTGAAGTCTCTAGCTATTATATCTTCTTAAAGCGACGCGTTCAAGCATACGGACAGACAGACATGGCTAAATCGTCTCAGTTCGTCTCCCTGATCAAGAATATATATACTTTGTAGGGTCTGCCATACCTCCTTCTGCCTGTTACATACATTTAACAAAAACCATTATACCCTGATTTCCCATTTTCAATGGGGTCAGGGTATAAAAAACTGAATGGTAACTTTAAGAACGCGACCTGGCAATGTGATGCATGCAAAAAAAATGTTATAAGCCTTAGGAGTGGCAAATCACTGGTTGAAATTGCGAAACTGATGAACAGATCTCTTAATTATGTTCAGAATGCTTTAAAGGTGCACAATAAAAAGTAAACACGACGGCGTCCATGGGCCGCATTATAAGAATTGCAAAATCCGACCCTTTAAAATCTTCAAGAGTCATTGCATCCGAAATGGATAACATTAACGCTTCTTGAATTAGGAGGAGACTACAAATGGCTAAACTACCAGGTCCTATAAAAAAAAACGGGTTCTCTTTGAAGCGTACCAAAAATTTGAGCATGAGGCAACATTTTACTAAAGATCACATCACATGGGCACGATCAAAAGGTCAAAAAAAGTGGAGGATGATTCCAATGGAGACATGCCAAGCTTCAATCAGGAGTGTGCTCAACCGGATAGAAAACAAATTTTAAAATTAAAAGGCGATATATTAATCCAATAATGAAATGCTAAAGATTTTGAATGATTTTAAATAAAATAATGAAATATCACTTACAAAAGTAAAGTGAAACTATTATTTTAGTCCAGCAACTAATTGACATTTTCCTTTTATCGTTTGTAGCTTTTGAAAAAACAAAAAAAAAAATTTTTTTTTTAATATACTTTTTTCATTTATATATACCTAATACAGAAACGTGCATTTAAATTTTTATGTTTAGGGCAGTAGAATAAATTTGTTGCTAAACTAAACTCAATTTTAAGGGGTGTACCTATTATTTTCATCATGGGTATATATATATATATATATATATATATATTTCATGTGATACCTGATAAAAAAAATTCCAGCAGCTCTCTCAGCTGCACAGCTCTTCTGCGTACCTGTTTGGCAAAAAATTTAATCGAACATCATATTTCAAGAATGGTTTAATAAGGCGCCTTTGCATATTTATCCCTTATTCAGATACGTCGTAAATCAATAAAATGATATGGATGATTTAAGTGAATACGATTTCACATGCAAATCGTTTTTAGACGTTCTCTCTTACGTAGGCGCAACGAACGAAATCCGTATCTGCATTTGGAAGGCCAGTTCCGATTAAAAGATAATTTGCATAGTTCACATGGCCAAGAAACGAATTTTAATCATCCAAAGTTTGCGCTCGCATTGACCAGTAGCAGATGACACGCTGTGGTCAATTTTTCTTTATATTTTCCTCCGCTGCCTACACTCTTCTCAAAATAGAATTGTTTTACGTATTCTTTTTGAAGTACGGGCAAATTAATCAGGGCATCAGTCAATACGAATATGTTTGTCACAGATCTTAGTTGGTTTGCGCAGCTTCCGTCGCCGACAGCACCGTTTCGCCGTTTGCGCAACCTTCTCTTAAATGACCCGATGTGCTGCTGCTGCTCGGTTGCACTTTGAACTGAATGCATTACGTTTCGAATAGAAGGCAATACTTATTGCTCTGACAACACAATGGAGTGCCAAAGTTTTAAATATGTGTATGTATCAATACCAAGTCCGCTCTGTCTCAATTTTAAAATTTGTACATATTTATGTGTGCATCTAACTAAATACATACACTTATGAATATATGATATAGTCTGTAGAGTATAATTTGAGTTTTTTTGTTTTAATTTCACAAAAATTTGACACTCACTGAATTTTGTTTTTTTATTTATGAAAAGTTGCATTCGATTGATCATCTGATCGTATACATACATATATTAGTTTTATGAGAATTGTGCAGGGCTTATGTAATTTTCCACCTAATATGGCTCTAACTACAATGTCGATTCATTATTATTTTGATGTTTAAAGATCGTTGTATTGTATTCACGTTGTGTTATAATTAGACAAAAAAATTGTTCTTTACGCTCATTCCTTGATGAGTAACAATAAATAACATATTCATCGCGATAATGCATTAGGTGGCGTTTTATTTCCAAGCCAACATGGGTTTTTTCATTCGCTTCACACGGTAGATAGTCTGAAATTAATAAACGCTTGTTAAATATGAATAGAAGAACCGAAATATTAAATCTCGAATTTCGATTCGCTTAGCCCTTCTTATAAAACAAATACTATTTTCGAAAAATCGATATCGATGCAGCTGTTGCCAAACAAATTTTAAAGGTGTACTATACTATGAAGTTATGGACACATGACACAAGTAAATATATGTATGTATATATGTATGAATGTGCGTATCTAAATACATACATATATGTATATGAATGTATGTACATACATATGTATGTAAATATACTACCGATTTGCTGATTATAAAGTAACGTTGCTAATGCCTTTTCTCGAACCTGTGAAACTTCGAATGTAATGCTTATACATGTAATTTAATCAGATATGTATGTATGTATGTACATACATACATATGTATGTATGTAGATACAATGTGAGCATTGTGACTAATGCGATACTTTCGTAGTGACATAACACATGATTTCATGTTGATATAATAAATATACGGTATACAAAACATCGAGCTATTTTCTATAAAAGTTTAAAACCAACCTTTAAATTCATATGTACAAGTCCTGTGTGCATGTGCTTAGTTTGTCCCATAATTCATTGTTAATGGCCATTAAATATTATCATTTTTGTTTTAAGAAACTTGAAGCTAAACCTTTTACACTTCCACGCGTTTTTCTTCGGTTTCAAGCAATGTACATATGTATGTATGTATGTATGTGCATGTGTGTATCTTCATAAACACATGTATGAGCACATTTGTATATTAGTATAGCTAAATACGTGTGTACATACAAAGCAACCCGATAATTTACTATGCCGTTCTATCGAGTTTTATGCAAAAATATACCAAATATATTTTAGTATCAGTATTTATCATAGGATACATACATATGTACATATGTATCGACAATTCAATTTTTATAAGCTATCGTATCAATAGATTTTGAATCGAAATGTAAACATACAAAATTTAACAAGTTTATGAAGTTATTGTTACAAACAAAGGGATTATAAATTTAATTTATTATTGTTACAAACAAAGGGATTATAAATTTAATAAGTTTTCGAAGCTATTTTCTTTATTTACTTGACAGTACCAATAGGTAAATGATCTTTTTATATTTTCAATGGGAATTCAGGGTATTATGGCAGGCAGAAAGACGCGTGACAAGCCCTACAAAGTATATAAATATATTATTTCTATATATCACATTTTCCTAGGTTCGTGTATATCAACTTGATCTAATGATAATATCTTTGATTAGTGATAATATCAATCGCATAACCACTAACCATGACAAATGCTTAGTGGCAACACTGACCAGAGAACGGTGGTCTCTGGTCAGTGGTGGCAAAGAGTAGTTCCGTTACTTTAAATGTTAACTAACAGCTCTGTTGTGACGCGCTCTGTTATCCTGACAGAAGCTTGGCGGGCACAATTGAGTGCTTGTTTTGGACCATTGGCCGATCTCTACCACTAACCAAAACCCATAAACTAGACATGTACACGATTGAGTGATAGTAGGTTATGCAATGGGTCAGCTGTTTTCACAGCGTGACATCATTATTTCAGAAAATGGTGCGCGCGCGTTTAAATTTGTATGAAAATCAAGCAATTTTGACACTGGTGATTTCACACCATAGAGACATAGATAGAGAGAAGAGAGAGATAGAGTGTGAGAGAAAGACAACGCACTGACAGACAACGCACTGATTTCGTCGTGTTATCTTTTTATTACCCGAGCCTACTAGATACATTTTTCGGCGTTAAAATATAATTCTAGATGTCTAGTCTATGTGGCTAGTGGCTAGATTTTAAATTTTGCATGCATACTCGTATATACCATACCCGATTTTCATATTTTTCGATAACTTAACCGATTTTTATCGAGAATAATCGATAAATTGATTAATTGGAATACCATTAAATTTTTCCTAATTTACAGATTTGGGATTCCAGGCCCCTTAGATACCAATTTGTATTTCAAGTGCTAAAGACCTTCTGCTTTGGAATATGCACACATACATACATACATATGTATGAACACTATGATCACGTCCCACTGCAAGAGAAACTATTCAGCAAACAAATTATTATAAGATCGCCCACGCGCAGTCGCTGCTTACTCGTACTTCTTTATATACATGCATACATATGTACATACATATTTCTTTTTTCGGGCTTTTGTTAAAAGTATGCAACAAACAGAAGGCATAAATGGTAGGCCCCATAAATAGCACGTGCCAGAATAAATATGTACATGTACAGTGACGTCCTAAATTATTGGCACAGCAGGCTTTTTAAATTTTATAGCAATTTTCAAAGTGTTTTGAAACGTTACAATTGGACCGATTAGACAAAATCATTTTGGCAATTTCACTATGTTATGTTCCTTTATTTAAAGCTTCAAATATTTGAATTCTAATTAAAAAATTTTTGTAACAATTGAGCATACATTTTAACTTTTCTTAATAATGGCACCTAAGCTAAAAGATACATCAGTATACATCAGACTGCTCGACTAGAAGATACCCTGAACCCTCCATGCTGATGGTCCAATCATTCTGCAGTTCTTCTAAGCACACACACATACACATGCACCCACCCGCACGCAAAGGCCCGTGCTCTGCCAACTGCGATTGGGCTGCGCTGCAGCGTGGGCAAAATTATGAGAATTTATTTGTTGAATAATTTCGTTTATAGACGTACAATCTTAATGAAACTTTCTGAACGTAATCATGATGTATAAATGTGTGTACATTCTAAAGCACAAGTTTCTAGTACTTGATATACGTTTTTTACGAATTGGGGGCGAAGGGGGCGTGGTATCCAAAATCTGTAAATTACCAAGTGTGTGTATCCATCAAATGTATATTCAGAGTAAATCTGAAGTCTCCAGGTTTAATAGTGTTCAAATAAGGCGGAAAAACCAATATCAAATTATCGATTATTCTCGATTAAAACGATATCGGATGAGTTATCGAAAAAATAAGATAAACTTGTACTGCCTATGGTATACACGAGTATGCATACCAAATTTCAGCTCTCTAGCTCTTATAACTTCTGAGATTCTTTTGCTCATACGGACGGATAGACGGACAGGGCTATGTCGACTCAGCTCATCGCCCTGATCACGAATCAATATACTTTATGGGGTCTGCGATGATTCCTTCTGCCTGTTACATACTTTTTACAAAACCATTATACCCGGATTTCCCATTTTCAATGGGTTCAGGGTATAAAACCAATATTACGCCAAGAATTAAGCATGGCGGTTGTGGGGTGATCGTCTGGGGTTGCATACCTGCTGCAGGTGTGGGCGAACTGGAATTTGTAGACGGAATAATGGACAAACATTTGTATCCGAATATTTTGAAAGATATCCTTTAAAAAGTGTCGAAAAGCTACAACAACTAAAATCGTTCACATTTCAACATGACAACGACCATAAGCATTCCGCCCATATTGTCAAAATGAAGCTGGTGTATATGTGCTGCATATGTGCTACCGTTCTCACCACTATCTCTAGATCTAAGTCCAATTGAAAACTTTTGGAAAGAATTAGACAGGCGCATCTCAAAACGGACATATACAAATAGATCGGCCTAAAACAAGTTTTTATTGAAGAATGACAAAAAACTAGACGTCACTCAAAAATAATTTTTTTCGATGCCAAACCTCTTATTAACTTGAACTTTTTTTAAAATGACCGTATATACAGCGCGGATATCGAATTTATCACTAAAAATCGATAACTCGTCCCGATATTTTTTTATCGGTAAAAAACCTTATCGAAAGTCAGTTATAAAATTATAACTCCTACATCTTTAGAGCTAGAGTCCAAATTTTAAATGTACACTCATATGCATTTCATAGAATTTCGATTTTTGTTATAATTCACCCCCACATCTACATATATCCACCCCCTTACCATCATTTTGTAAAAGGCGTATTTCAAATACTAGAGACTTGAGCTTAGGCAAATACACGCATAGTAATGATATAAAAAAAGTTTCATGAAGAACGTACATCCACAAGAAAAGTTATTAAACATATATCCCATATTAAGCCCACACTGCAGCCAATGCCTGTTAATGCGTGCGTGCCAATGGTTGTCTATGTGTGTGTCAGCGATGCCAACCCTCCGTATTTATACCTAGATCTACGTATTTTAAAGGAGATCTACGTACCTACGTATTTTGAGACTAAAACTACGTACTTTTAAAAAATAATACAGAAATCCTAAAATCTGCAATTTTTGGGTAATATCAATATATCAATATATAATAATAAATATGATATGATTTACATATGTATATTGGGTTAACAGCACTAAATTATTATTTCGATATGTTTACGAATGCCGTTTTCAATGGGTTAGCAGCGCTAATTGCAAAAAGTGGCATCGCTTACTTTAGAATTGGAGGGAAAGAAATTAATGTGCATGTAAAAAAATGGAATTGTTAACATGTTAACAAGAAATGGAAAGTGCACTACGATGTGAATTATTCAGCAGCTTGGTTGACAAGAAGCAGTAGGGCTAATCTTTTTTATACCCTGAACCCATTGAAAATGGGAAATCAGGGTATAATGGTTTTGTAAAAAGTATGTAACAGAAGGAATCATCGCAGACCCCATAAAGTATATTGATTCGTGATCAGGGCGATGAGCTGAGTCGACATAGCTCTGTCCGTCTATCCGTCCGTATGAGCAAAAGAATCTCAGAAGTTATAAGAGCTAGAGAGCTGAAATTTGGTATGCATACTCGTGTATACCATAGGCAGTACAAGTTTATCTTATTTTTTCGATAACTCATCCGATATCGTTTTAATCGAGAATAATCGATAAATTGAGTACGTTTTTTCAGCCTAATTTGAACACTTTTACATATAGAGACTTCAGATTTACTGTGTATATACATTTGATGGATACACACATTTTGTACTTTACAGATTTTGGATACCACGCCCCCTTCGCCCACAATTCGTAAAAAACGTATATCAAGTACTAGAGACTTGTGCTTTGGAATGTACACAGATGTGCACATTATGATTACGTTCTAAAAGTGTCATTAAGATTTTACGTCTACAAACGAATTTATTCAACAAATAAATTCTCATAATATTGCCCACACTGCAGCGCAGCCCAAGCGCAGTCGTTGCTTACTGCGCAGTTAGCAGATGGCGGACTTATGCGTGCGTGTAGATGTATGTGTGCATAAAAGAAGTGCAGAATGATAAGAACATCAGCTTGGAGGGTTGAGGGTATCTCCTAGTCGAGCAGTCTCGACTAGAGCCTTCTTACTTGTTGTGAAATGCAGTATTCGGCTATCTCCAAACAGTTTTACGCCCATCCAATCGAAATATATTAAATTTGCACTCATCACAGAACAAAACATGACTCCAATAATAAGAACGCTTTTTATAAGCAACTTTGATGCACGGTTTTCGCCTAGCCACACGCGCTTTGTATTTGGCCTTGTGCAGTACTCTCCGCATCGAAATCGGGTGTATATCCCTCCCCATTTTTTTGTAACTTCAGCAAGAATCTTTGTTGATCTTATTTTGAGATTTACTTGCATCTTTCGAAAGATTTTCCTGCATTCATGTCTGCTCAAAAACTTAAGGCGACCTGTAAGTTTATGAATTTCGCAGATTGCGGGCTTCCTTGGAGCGCTGCGCGTAGCTGCAAATAGTGAATCGGCTTCTTGTTGTTTTTTCCGCCTTATTTGAACACTATTAAACCTGGAGACTTCAGATTTACTCTGAATATACATTTGATGGATACACACATTTTGTAATTTACAGATTTTGGATACCACTCCCCCTTCGCCCACAATTCGTAAAAAACGTATATCAAGTACTAGAGACGTGCTTTGGAATGTACACAGATGTGCACATTATGATTACGTTCTGAAAGTCTCATTAAGATTTTACGTCTACAAACGAAATTATTCAACAAATAAATTCTCATAATATAGCCCATACCGCAACGCAGCCCAAGCGCAGTCGCTGCTTACTGCGCAGTTAGCAGAGCACGGGCCTTTGCGTGCGGGTGGGTGCATGTGAATGTGTGTGTACTTAGAAGAACTGCAGAATGATTGGACCATCAGCATGGAGGGTTCAGGGTATCTCCGAGTCGAGCAGTCTCGACTAGAGTCTTCTTAGTTGTTTCATAATATTTTTATGTTTTTTAATTTTTTTTTTTGGTGTGCCAATAATTTTGTTATTGGTTATTGAATTTTTAAAAAATGTATGTTTAAATTTTTCGCAAGTTCGTCACTGTATGTACACTTGCTCGCAGAACTCATGTATACATGTATATTGTATTCAATATAGAATACTTAAGGCAATACTTTTTCTTATAATAATTTTAATTTATTCATTAACAGATTTATGTTTTTATTTTAACATTAAAACTAAAGCTAATATTAAAATAAAAATTATAAACAACAAGTAAAAAAGCTCTAGTCAAGACTGTTCAACTAGGAAATCCCCTGAACCCTTCGGAGAACTGATATTTCAATAATTCTTCACGTCTTTCTGCTTACAAAAAACACACACACATGCATAGACACACATAGGCCCGCACGCATAAACACGCATGGGCTGCAGTGTGGACTTACCATGGGAACTTAATTGTTCAATAACTTTTCTTGTGGATGTACATTCTTTATAAAACTTTTAGATTGTGATTATATCATTATATACTATGTGTGTAGTTGCCGATGCTCAACTCTCTAGTATCCTCCTTCTTCCTGATACATACATTTAACAAAACCATTATACCCTGATTTCCCATTTTCAATGGGTTCAGGGTATAAAAATGACACCTCAAAATTTTCATTTTAACACGTCAGCCAAACGGCGAGGCATTGAGTCAACCAGCTTTCTAGTGTCCTCTGCAGTTATTTCGCCCCATTCTTCCATCATGACCTCCTTCAGCATATTCTTAGAGCTTATGGTGTGCTGCCGAATCCTACGATCGATTAAGTTCCATAGATGCTCAATAGGATTGAGGTCTGGTTACTGGGGAGGCGTTCGGAGTTGGCTTTTTACATTGTAAAGTATCCCGAGCTTTACATTGTGGGCTGTATGCCCACCACTGGCCGCCATACATCCCCACACCACTACACCATTAAACTAAAACAAGTAAGAAAGCTCTAATCGAGACTGACTACGAGATCAACTGAACCCTTCGAGCAACAGCTATGTTAATAATTTTCGTCCCTTTCTCATTTAAAATTGACTAGCTCTAAAGATGTAGGAGATATAATTTTATAACTGGTTTTCGATAAGTTTTTTATCGATAAAAATAACGGAAGGAGTTATCGATTTTGTGTGATAAGCTCGATATAGCACGCATACGGACATTAAAAAAAAAAAACAAGTAAGAAGGCTCTAGTCGAGACTGCTTGACTAGGAGATACCCTGAACCCTCCAAGCTGATAATCTAATCATTCCTCACTTCGTACATACACATGTATCCACAAGCACGCATTAGCCCGCGCAGTAAGCAGCGACTGCGCTTGGGCTGCGCCGCATTGTGGGCAATATTATGAGAATTTATTTGTTGAATAATTTCTTTTGTAGATATACAATCTTAATGAAACTTTCAGAACGTAAGCACAATGTGTAAATGAATGTACATTCAAAAGCACAAGTCTCTATGTCTAATAGTGATTAAATTAGGCTGAAAAAAACATAAATTTATCGATTATACTCCATAAAAAGATATCGGACGAGTTATCGAAAATATATGAATATATATCGTACTGCGTATGGTATACACGAGTCTAAAAACTTTTCAGCTCTCTAGCTCTTATAACTTCTGAGATCGACGCACTCATACAGACGGACAGGGCTATATCAATTCATCGCCCTGATCAAGAATATATATACTTTACTGTGTCTGTGATGATTCCTTCTGCTCGTTACATACTTTTCACAAAACCATTATACCCTGATTGTCCATTTTCAATATAAAAATTTAAGTCTCTAGGTCTTCTGAGATCGACGCGTTCATGCATACGGACAGACGCACTGGGCTAAATAATCCTGCTCAAGAATATAGTATATACTTTGTGGGGTCTCTTATAACTTCTGAGATCGACGCACTCATATGGACGGACGGACAGACAGACGGACAGGGTTTAATCGACTCAGCTCGTCGCCCTGATCAAGAATATATATATATACTTAATATATATACTAAACCGTTATACCCTGATTTCCCATTTTCAATGGGTTCAGGTTATAAACATCGTATTTTGAACAAGGAAACGTCTGCGTACAAACTTAAATATCAACCAAAAAGGCACTTATTCATTAAAATAACAATAAATTTGGTAAGATGTTGTTTTCCCTTTTCTTTTAATGGTCTATTCGAATGTCTTAGGAATTGACATGACTATGGATACGGATTCTTAAGCCACTCTTCCATCAATGCGTTTTACAAAATATCCTTCTATGAAATATAACGTAACCGAATGATGCGATCTAGAAAATCCCAAATATATAGGATTTAAATCTGACGACTTTAATTGGTTATGTGTACTATTAAGTAACCATAGCTTTACATTGATCATTGTCCTGCTGGAACCAAAAATCATCGCCTAATTTCCTGTATCTACTGTGTAAATTACCTTTTAAAATTTGAAAGTAAGCCCTGTGGTCCATTGTGGTTTCAATGCCTGCTCCACTTGCAGCCATACACCCTCAACCCATTATACCTCCACCAACGCGCTTAACAGTGGGCGTGTGGGTTTGCTTATCGTAGGTTATCTTTACGCCATACAATCTTGCGGCCTTTAATGCAAAGCATTCAAAATTAATTGAAAATTACGTTATTCACTGCACTGACTCAAATTTGGTAGAGAAATTCATTCTTATTATTTTGTTGGCACTTCGTATTGCCGGCTTTTACTGCAATTTTATTGAAATAAATTTTGTTCTATAAAAAATTAATCAGTTATGACGTAACTGTAACTTTTCATATAATATAATTTTTATTTATTTTTCCAAAACAAGTCCAAAATGTTTGACTTTTTTGGCTCACTTGCATAGGTTTGACAAATTTATGTGATGGCTGCTCTATTTTTTAAGCGAAGACTGTAATTTTTTCAAAAGGTGCGTAGCGATAAACCGTTTAACGACTAATCAACAAGATTGACTACAATTTAAATGTTGTAATAAATTTGTTTTGTAATGACGAATATTAACAAAAAGCTTTGAAAGGAGGAACAAATATGCAATAACACAAATAACAAGTAAGAAAGCTCTAGGCGAGACTACAAGATCCCCTGAACCCTTCGAGCAACAACTATTTCAATATTTTTTCGCTTGTTTCTGTTTACACAAGAAACACACACAGGCACCCACGCATAGGCTGCATTGTGCGCTTACTAAAGGAACTTCATAGTTTAATAACTTTTCTTGTGGATGTACTATCTTCATTAACAACCCATTTTCAATGGGTTCAGGGTATACAAATTGCATTTTAAGATTTATTCAGCGTACTAAATGTTTAACAAGATTTAAAAAATTCTAAGTTTGTTATTTTTATACCATGAACTCATTGAAATTGGGAAATCAGGGTATAATGGTTTTGTTAAATGCATGTAGCAGGCAAAAGGGGGCGTGGTAGACCCCTCACAGTATCTATATTCTTGATCAGGGTGACGAACTAAGTCGATTTAGCCTTGTCCATCTGTCCGTATGTTTGAACGCGTCGATTTCAGAAGATATAAGAGCTAGAGACTTGAGTTTTTCTTAAAAATTCGATAACTTATCCCGTTATTTTGTTATCGATTAAAAAGATTAATGAAAATAAATGTATATCTGCTACATCTTTAGAGCTAGAGACGCCAAATTGTATATGTAGACTTATATGTATTTTATCCTTATTTTATCCTTATATCCACCCCCTCAATCTTATATTTGTAAAAAGCGTATTTCAAATACTAGAGACTTGTGCATTTCATTGTTATAATCACGATCTGAAAGTTTGATGAAGTGAGCCCATCCACAAAAAAAATTATAAAGCAATTAAGTTCCCGTAGTAAGCTCACACTGCAGCCAATGCGTGCTTATGCGTTCGTATGCCTATGTGTGTGCGTGTGTGTGTATGTATGTGCTGTTTCTTTTGTAAATAGAAAAGAAGCGAATAATTATTGAAATATCAGTTGCTCGAAGGGTTCAGGGGATCTCGTAGTCGAGCAGTCTCGACTAGAGCTTTCTTACTTGTTATTTTCTATTCTTTTCCGCTTGAAAAACGTGTAAACCGTCCTCCCACGTAGAATCGGGTTCTGGCTGCTTGGTCTGTAATAGTTTTTCTTCAGATAATTGGGGAATCTTTTCAATATTCCTTTCGTTCAAGGGTTAATTATATCGTTTTGTAGATTTACTAAATTGAAAAATCAAATATTAGAATATCAGAAATTAGAAATTCTTTAGATTTCCATGGTTCGTCAATAATTTTTAGTATAATTTCAGGAATCGACGACCTAATATTTATATAATGATATTCCTGCGACTCGATATTGACTTCTATGGGCGTTGAGGGATGCGTAGCACCAGACTTATTTAAAATATCATTAAAATACATATATAATTTGTATTCGCTGATAAGATATAATAATTTTAATTTTCAAAAAATTCAAGCCTATTCACATGAGTGACACTGTATTTCTGCGAGCGCCTCCTTCCCAAGTAATCAGAAATTTTTAATGAGCATAGCAAACGATTTGAACAGTTAGATAGAAATGGTCTGGGAACTTACATATGCTCAAAATATAGTGGGCAAAAAACCGTTCGATGTTTTATGTGGCTAGTGCTGATATATAATTTTAAAATTCCTACTTTAGTTATAGTTACACCATTTTATTTTCGAAATACCATATTACGATTTGATACTCAAATTAATTTCTGTTCGAATTCATTGCTGAGATAAATATTAAATACGCTTGTTATTTAAAAACACATTTTGATTGAATATTTGCTAGACAACCAATTGTCGTTATTTTAGTATACGTAGATAAAGTATAAGAGACTGCCTTTAATTAAAATAAAATTTAATAATTGTTATTGATAATTTCGTAATAATTGTAATTAAAAGAATTCGATATTAGAAATTCTGATGACAAGTAAGTAAGTAAAAAGGGTTTAGATTGGAAAATGTTATATTATGTACCGCATACATAACCTTCATTAGTTACTGTTGTCAAGTAAAAGCAGAGAACATACATACATACATAAATAAATAAATAAGCACATAACTTGAAAACTAGTTGCAAACACTTCAATCTTCTGTTATTTTCTTAAGAAAATTGCTTTTCATCTCTCGGTCTAAGTTTGTTATCTTTGTTTTACTATTATTTTCCGATTGAAAAACATGTAAATCGCCCTCCCACGTAGAATCGGGTGCTGGCTGCTGGTATTTCTCCGCCAGGGTCTGTAATAGGTTTTCTTCAGATGATTGGGGAATCTTTTCAACATCCTTCTCGTTCAAATCGTTTTCTACTTCATTAACTAAATTTATATATATATAATAAATTATAATATATGTAAGAACATATAAATTTGCATCCCTTACCTCTTGGTTCTTCAATAATTTTTTGCATAATTTCAGGAATTGAAGTACTAATATTATATTGATATTCCTGAGACTCGATGTTGACTTCTATTGGCGTTGAAGGAGGTGTAGCACAAGACTTATCTAAAATATTATATAAATACATATATAATTTTAATTAATTGAATAATTCTTAAATCTTACCATTATTAAATAGTTCATTGCTTCGACACAATTCCTCTTCGTTACTATGCTGCTCAATGTTCAAGGTTTCATTTAGGCCATCCGCTAGATTTTGCATTAATGTGTGGTCATGCTGCATTTGTGCCGTGGCCAAGCCACGCTCCAGTTGATCTGTTACCAGCTCCAAATTAAAGATGCACTTTTCAACAACGTCTTCACGTCCAATTTTATTTAAAGCCTGTGACATAGCATTGCCAGTGGCGCGATTTCCTTCTTGCTTTAGCCATAAACGTAGCATGACCAAACCCTGTTGTGCAACAGGTTGATCGGCGTACTCAGTCTCAACTAGGTTGATGTCTGTCTCGAGTAGCCCTAATTCTTTAGCAAGCTGCGGCCAGTCACTACCAAGCAGATTTGAGATGTCTGATAAACGGATATCGGCACGCTGTATTTCATCTTCTGACGAAATCGGATTTATATTTGAATTCTCTATTAATTCTGTATTCGATTTTATTTCGGCATTGATTAAATCTTTGTAGCTAAGGTCATGATCAGTATTGTTATTTTCTTGGGTATTGATGTCATTCTGATGTAGTTTATCTCGATTTAATTTTTGCGATTCAAGTGATACATTCAGCGAACAAATTGGGCGTAATGGCGCCCCACCTGATGTTAATTTCGGCTCGCTCATAAAGGAAATACGTGCGTGTGTTTGTTCTTGATCTTTAATATATACTATGAAAGATAGGCGATTTTCACGAAATGCCTGAAACTTTATGTTCAATTGTTCGCCCGATTTCAATACCGGCACCAAATTTCCCGCGAATTCCAGGTAAATATTTTGATCTTGCAATACCTCAACATCACGACTCTTGGCTACTTCGGTAAAATACTCTTGCAGTTCGAGCGTCTTATCCTCCTTATCATCGGTCATACAAAAAACAGATAATTTTGCTTCCGTTGCGGAGATTTGTTTTGCAAATACTACAAATTTTACCATAAACGGCACCTGTGCCATATACGTATAAAGTTCCGTTGCCATGCGACCAGCGTCCGCAACATTGCGGCAATCCATTAACCAAAAACGTGCCGATACCGTTGTTGTAAAGCTAACGATATCCTTTACAAATGCCAAAGGCGTCGAACCAGTGACATCCTCCCATACAGCACGATTTTGTCCACCTGTTATAGAGCACAACAGTCGCAATGTAGGGGCATTCACATTTCCATTCGTGCCGTTATATGGTGTATTGACCATGCCTTGATTGCAAGTTTTTGGCGCCGGAATGCTTAACGTGATGGCCTTGTGAAATTTTCGCCGTCGTGGTTCGACGGTAACGACCGGAGATACTGCAACGGCCTGACCAAGTAGCTTGGAACAACCAATTAAGTCCACTGGCTGTGCCTGAAGACCGACTCGAATCTTCTTCGTTAATGCATGAGGTGGAAATATGGACTGTACTTGAGGCACAGCTATAGATGATACAGTTCCACCATCTGGTCCAATTGCGTGCACTTCCTGGCGAACGCGAGATACTACCGCAAAAAAATGTGGCACATTTTGTGTGACGATTCTTATAATACGACTGGTGTGTAATTCTTCCAATGGATTAACGTCAGCTTCCATCGTTCCTTTCAAGGTTTCGAGAAAATTACTTTCGTCCTCATAGACACTATGTTCGCGCCAGTTTTCGCCATTGTCCGATCTCAAAATGATTATCTCACGCTCTTTGCCGCGCAGCGATCCAAAGTGTGGCACTTCCAATACAATAGGGCTTTAAAATTTAATTTTATCCATTATATTTTAGAACCAACTAAAACCTAATTTACGTACCTTAAAAACTTTCCTTCTACTGGAGACATTTCCAATATGCGACTAACTAACGCTTCACCTTCCATCAATGGCGGCGGATTAGCCACTCGCTGCGGTTTGACATACCGGCAGGTTATACGGGTTGGCTCTGAACACGCCTTGGGAGGCACAATTATCCGAACTCCACTGTGCCGGCAACCGCGCATCGATCCGCCACGCGCATCGACCAGGAAAGACACAAGAAATCTGCAAACGTAATGCATTTGCCCTTATTAATTATGAATCCATCGAAAATGGGAAATCAGAAAATGTATGTAACGGGCAGACCTCATAAAGTATAAAGTATATATATTATTTATCAGGGCGACGACTTGAGTCGATATAACCCTGTCTGTTTGTCTATCCGTCTATTCTATATCGCTAGAGACTTAAAATTTTGCTTCCATTTTGCGTTATACCATACGTAGTACGAGTTTATATGATTTCGATAACTCGTCTAATTTATTTTTTATCGAGAATAATATGATAATATTAATAAAACATGAAACGCACTATGCAAAGTATAATCCGTAGTGCACACAGATAAATAAAGCAGATGATAGTGTCTAGTTGTTCGGGACGGAACGGAAAAATAAAGTCGCATTAACAAAAGGGACGGATCAATATTACCGATAGTCAATCTATACAGGAAAACATTTCTTAAAATTGTTCTGCGATTGATTAACGATTGAAGATCACTGAGCTGAAGCTATTTAAGACGGTAAACGTAAATTACTGTCCCAGTTTAGATCCCTTAGGGCGAAGAAAGAAACTGTTTTTAGAACGATTCAATACGATTTATGCTGAGGAGACTATACATACTCTAAGCTGGGACGCACCAGCGAATAAATAAATGCTTGGTAATAAAGCGATCTTTAAATTTCTTAGACCAACGTTTAATAAAGCTTCATTTATGATGGCAGAAATATGAAAATTAAAATTAAGTTTACAATCAAAGACAGCACTATGATTTTTGACTCTAAAGATGCGTAGTAAGGAAATGTTATTAATTTTATAGTCTAGAAACATTATGTGTCTGACGAATTTGACTATCACGCATTGAATGTTGCTACGTCTCGGTCTGTCTTGTTGCGATTCATGAGCTGTGTAGATCGATGTGCTGTACCGTGCTTAAATCAAAACAAGTAAGAACGTTGCAGTCGGGCGCTACCGATTGCGGAATACTCATTCACATCCCATTAGTACTTTCGTAGCTAAACTTAGCTCTAATATTGTAGAAAATACAGTTTTTCGCGATTTGCCACGCCCCTACTGGGCGTGGCAGTTTGGCCAGTTTTTACAACGATCTCACAATAACCTAATTGCAAAATTTGGATGCTTACGCTCGAAAAATATGAAAATTACAGGGGATTTTTCGATATGCCATGTCCTTAAAAAGGCGTAATAATTATTTTTGGGACATCGATAGAGGGGGTTGCCAGTAACTCAACCATCTAAATTTGAAGCTTCTACCTCTTATACTTTAAGAGTTATAAGCTTTTGCGGTTGCCACGCCACCTTTGGGCGGAGATTTGTCCACCATAGCTCGTTGGACTTGGGCGGTCAACCCGCGTATATATACCAATTTTCAGGTCTCTGGCATCATTAGTGCCTAAAATATAGCAAAATTTGAAAAACCACTATATCTTCAGGTCCGATTTGCCACGCCCCTAGTAGGCGTGGATATATATTTGTATACCCTGAACCCATTGAAAATGGGAAATCAGGGTATAATGGTTTTGTTGAAATGTATGTAACAGGCAGAAGGAGGCGTGGCAGACCCCACAAAGTATATACATATATTCTTGATCAGGGCGACGAGCTGAGTCGATTTAGCCCTGTCGCTCTGTCTGTCTGTCTGTCCGTATGCCCGTCCGTCTGTCCGTATGTATGAGCGCGTCGATTTCAGAAGATATAAGAGCTAGAGACTTGAACTTTTTTTAAAAATGACCGTATATACAGTTTATCACCAAAAATCGATAACTCATCTCGTTATTTTTTATCGAAAAAAAACCTATCGAAATGCAGTTATTTTATTAAATTATATCTCCTACATCTTTAGAGCTAGAGTCTCCAAATTTTAAATGTAGATTGATATGTACGTTATAGAAGTTCGATTTTTTTTCAATTTCACCCCCCACTCCTATATCCACCCCCTCACCCATATGTTTGTAAAAGGCGTATTTCAAATACTAGAGACTTGAGCTTCGGCACATACAAGCATTTTAATGATATAAACACAATCTAAGTCTAAATCTTATGATAAAGTTCTGAAAGTTTCATGAAGAACGTACGTCCACAAACAAAATTATTAAACAATTAAGTTCCCATAGTAAGCCCACACTGCAGCCCATGCGTGCGCGCCTATGTGTGTCTATGTGTGTGTGTTTGCGTGTGTATGTGTGTTTGCATAAGCAGAAAGACGCTAAAAAAAATTGAAATGGCTGTTGCTCGAAGGGTTCAGGGGATCTCGTAGTCGAGCAGTCTCGACTAGAGCTTTCTTACTTGTTTCATCAGTCTTTATAGAAATTTACTTGAAATTTGGAACACATACTCGTGTATAACTCCGATTTATAAAGTATACAAATTTTCCCGATCCGCCCACTAGGGGCGTGGCAAATCGGAAAATGAATTTTCCGATATACTAGAAATCATGTCTTGTCTAACTAAACATTTAAAATTTCAAAAAATTTTAATTTTTAATCTATGTATTCATTTGACGAGTATATACATATATATACATACTCTCATAATGTAATATATACACTGTTTACATACCCCAGATGAATGGGCGGCCGAATGATAACCACATTATCAATCTGTCGTTCCATTGGAGATGCATTTAAAATTTCTTCATTTGTTCTGATTACTTCTGTAAAGCATATTTATATTCATTAATTAATTAATATACAATGTATATATGTACTCTTTTTTTACACCTTTTTCACTACTTCGGCCGACAAGTCCATCCAATTGATCGTTCTCTGGATCAGTCGTGTCAAAGTTATGGTTATCATGATCATTTGTGGCTTTTAGGTCGTCGTTCGCCATGTATTTGTATTGATTCTGATCCAAAACTTCGTCTCCGCCTTCGTCGTCGGAATCAGAAAGTAGCGTTTCGTGCATAAATTCCGGTGCGACAACTTTGTACTTTTCCTCAAGAGCTCCAGTTGTGGTATTAATTACTGATTTTTCTGTTACAATCTTAAGTGTCTCAACAGCGGTTACGTAGCCCAAGTTATAAGCGATATTAAGGGCTGTTTGACCATTCTGGAAATGAAATAAGTAGAAGAGGTAACTATATATTTAGCATTTCTTAGTAAAGCTAAGAAATCATTTTTTGGCTTTTGGGACAACTTTTCTTACTGACAACTATATATAGAAGATAACAACATTAGCACTTATGTGGATCTGATTAGTATTTTGCAAACTACGCCCGAATTTCGAGATATAAGAGAGCACCTTGGCATGACTAATTCGAAAATTCAATATTATCTCGCACATAGTGATAGAATAACAAAGCAATGAGAGAGAAAGAGAGAGAGAGAGAGAAAGAGAAATCTATATTTAAATGTAAAGAGCCCGATTATGGGATCGCGCGATTCAGAGGCAGAGCGTACCGGCTCAAAATGTTTATTTAATCAACTTTAGATTTTCTCTTTAGACTAATAAATTTGAAAATTGTATATGTGTATGCAGCATATGTAGACATGCACGTCAGTGTATATATGGTATATAAAAATAGTCTATTTAAAAATAGAAAGAAATGTTTACTAAAACTGATGTAAGACAGAGCAAAGCAAAATGTTATTGATTGTTATTTCAAAAGTAAGAGAGTATATTTACTTTATATGTCTCCTAAAGTTACTGAAGCCTCGCTGACTGCAGCCATTAGGACATTGAAATCATCTTTCTCTCCCGGTGCCGATAATACTCATAGTTGTGTGATTAAAGAGTGCAGTGTTTCTCTTCAGTCACAATTACTAAAATTGTTTAACTTGTCCTTGGATACTTCTGTGTTCCCTTCAATTTGGAAAGAATCTCATCATTCCCTTTTATAAACAAGTAAGAAAGCTATAGTCGAGACTGCTCGACTACGAGATCCCCTGAACCCTTCGAGCAAGAGCCATTTCAATCATTTTTAGCGTCTCTTTGCTTATACATACACACGCAAAAACACATGCATAGACACACATAGCCACGCACGCATGGGCTGCACTGTGGGCTTACTATGGGAACTTAATTGTTTAATAATTTTGTTTGTGGACGTACGTTCTTCATGAAACTTTCAGAACGTAATCATTAGATTTAGATTTAGATTGTGTTTATATCATTAAAATACTTGTATGTGCCGAAGCTCAAGTCTCTAGTATTTGAAATACGCCTTTTACAAACATATGGGTGAGGGGGTGGATATAGGAGTGGGGGGTGAAATTGAACAAAAATCGAACTTCTATAACGTACATATCAATCTACATTTAAAATTTAAAATTTACATCTAAAGATGTAGGAGATATAAAAATTTATAATTAACTTTCGATAAGGCTTTTTATCGATAAAAAAATAACGAGATGAGTTATCAATTTTTGGTGATAAACTCGATATCCGCGCTGTATATACGGTCATTTTAAAAAAAGTTCAAGTCTCTAGCTCTTATATCTTCTGAAATCGACGCGTTCATACATACGGACGGACGGACAGGGCTAAATCGACTCAGTTCGTCGCCCTGATCAAGAATATATATATAGTTTGGGGGGTCTGCCACGCCTCCTTCTCCCTGTTACATACTTTTAACAAAACCATTATACCCTGATTTCCCATTTTCAATGGGTTCAGGGTATAAAAAGGTGGAAGATCTGAAATTTCCAATTATAGAGGCATTGCGAAATTATCTGCTATACCGAAGTTATTTGAGAAAATTATAACATCGTCCTTGCAACATTTTTGCAAATCGATTATTCAACCATCTCAACATGGTTTTGTTCAAATTCGATCAAGTTCCTCTAATTTACTTGAGTTTACTTCGCTTGTTAATGACAGCTTTTCTAAACAAGTAAGAAGACTCTAGTCGAGACTGCTCGACTAAGAGATACCCTGAACCCTCCATGCTGATGTTCCAATCATTCTGCACACACACATACACATGCATCCACCCGCACGCAAAGGCCCGCGCTCTGCTAACTGCGCAGTAAGCAGCGAATGCACTTGGGCTGCGCTGCAGTGTGGGCAATATTATGAGAATTTATTTGTTGAATAATTTCGTTTGTAGACGTACAATTTTAATGAAACTTTCTGAACGTAATCATAATGTAATGTAAATGTGTGTACATTACAAAGCACAAGTCTCTAGTACTTGATATACGTTTTTTACAAATTGTGGGCGAAGGGGGCGTGGTATCCAAAATTTGTAAATTACAAAATGTGTGTATCCATCAAATGTATATACAAAGTAAATCTGAAGTCTCTAGGTCTAATAGTGTTCAAATAAGGCTGAAAAAACAATATCAATTTATCGATTATCCTCGATAAAAAAGACATCGAAAAAATATGATAAACTCGTACTGCGAATGGTATACACGAGTATGCATACAAAATTTCAGCTCTGTAGCTCTTATAACTTCTGAGACTGATGCAAATTTTTATGTTTACGCCCACTAGGGGCGTGGCAAACCGGACCTGAAGATATAGTGATTTTTCTAATTTTGCTATATTTTAGGCACTACTGATGCTAGAGACCTGAAACCTCCAACGAGCTATGGTGGTTATATGTCCGCCCAAAGGGGGCGTGGCAAACCGCAAAAGCTTATATCTCCAACTGTTTAAGAGCTAGAAGCTTCAAATTTGGAAAGTTAAGTTACTGGTAACATCCTCTATCGATGTCCCAAAAATAATTGTTACGCCTCTATGGGGGAGAGGCATATCGAAAAATACCCTGTAATTTTCACATTTTTGGAGCGTAAGCATTCAAATTTGGCATGTATGTTACCGTTAACTCGTTCTATGAGGCGTCTACGGCCACTAGGGGCGTGACAATCGGCATTTGTAGTATCAAATTGCGACATTTATATGCGTGAGACATCTATGTATGTACATGTATATACAAATAGGCTTAATAGGCATTGATAACACGGAAGGAAAGATTTTTATTAAATTAAAAAAATATATAAGAAGCTGAAATAACAAAAATTTGCAATTTACAAAAATGAGTTTTCCGCGGGATTTGAACTGGCACCCAAATAGCATGTTTGCCAAAATAACTAAAATGAATTTAACCGGCGCCTCTGCCGACAGTGCCACCGCCTGCTTTCAACAACAGTAAACAAAACGAAATGAATGTCTTCAAACTGCATGTATGTACATATATGTAAGTTATGCAATTTTGATTTTTGATCACGGAGATTTTCCTATACGTGGGCACACATTCAGTGTTTATTTTATGCGTACAGACAAAAGCGCACATTCTATAGTATTCTAAGGATTGCCATTGATTTGTGCAGACGCAATTTGTGTATAGAGTAACGAGGTTTCTATATAATCCTCTCAGATGTTATGTTTTTTTATCCCCTAAACCCATTGAAAATGGGAAATCAGGGTATAATGGTTTTGTTAAATGTATGTAACAGGCAGAAGGAGGCGTGGCAGGCCCCACAAATTATATATATATTCTTGATCAGGGTGATGAGCTGAGTCGATTTAGCCCTGTCCGTCTGTCTATTCGTATGTATGAACGCACGCATATCGAGTTTATCGCTAAAAATCGATAACTCATCGCGTTATGTTTTTTTCGATAATAAACCTTATCGAAAGACAGTTCTCCCACATCTTTAGAGCTAGAGTCTTCAAATTATAAATGTAGACTCGAATGTACTTTATAGAATATCGATTTTTGTTATAATTCACCCCCCACCTCTATATCTCACGAATAAATTTGTAAAAAGAGTATTTCAAATACTAAAGAGTTGAGCTTCGGCAAATACACGCATAGTAATGATATAATTACAATCTAAATGTTTCATGAAGAATGTACATAGATAAGAAAAGTTATTAAACAATTAAGTCCCATTGTAAGCCCACACTGCAGCCCATGCGTGTTTATGCGTACGCGTCTATGTGTGTCTATGCATTTGTGTATGTGTGTTTTTTGTAAGCAGAAAGACGCGAAGAATGATTGAAATATCAGTTCTCCGAAGGGTTCAGGGGATTTCCTAGTCGAGCAATCTCGACTAGAGCTTTTTTACTTGTTCTTTATATAGTTTTAAATTGTACATAGACGTAGATATTTACTATATTTGAATATGTCCCAAAATTCAAGTCAATATCAACAAAAATATTTAAACTATCAAATATCTTATTCAACACATTTATGTATGCCATTTACTATTTAACACGAAAAAGTCTTTAAAGTTTGATAACTGACGATATCAACGAAAAATTGTGAAGAATTGAATCTCTTAATATATAATATTTATAAAATGTTACTTACATTTGTTAACGCATCGGGGTTTGCTTTATGTCGGAGAAGTAGATTGATTACCATTGTATGTCCTTGTTGTGCGGCCTGATGCAGGGGAGTATAACCAACATTTGTTGTCATTTCAATATTCGCATCGTTTTCGAGAAGAAATTTAATTTCATTGATTTGGCTATAGTGAGCAGCAATATGAAGTGGCGTATAGCCAGCTTTAGTGCGCTCTGAAATGTTGGCTCCATAATTGAGTAAGGTTTTTGACACCTGCACATGGCCTTCCTGAGCTGCCAAATGCAATGGGGTCAAACCATTTTTCGCTGAAATGTTGGCATTGGCACTCTGATCCAGCAGCAATTGAACCATATCAACGTGTCCCTCCTGCGCAGCCAAATGAACCGGTGAAAACCCCGACTTACTTGTTGCATTAACATCGGCACCGTGATGCAATAGTTCCAGTGCTGCCTCTAGGTTATTTTTTTTAGCAGCGATATGAAGGGCACTGTGACCATTGCGTGCGCTTATTTGGGCAGAAGCGCCTTTCTCTAGTAGCAGTAACACCACAGGCTGGTGATCATAATGAGTGGCAACATGCAAAGGTGTCACATCATTTTTACCTTGACAATCAATGATGGCTCCCTTTTTTATAAAAAAATCGGCCACCTTTGCCTTACCATACTTGCTAGCTAGATGCAGTGGGGTGAATCCTTTTTTTGTTTCAGACTCCAACTGTGCACCGTGCTCAATTAGTAACTGGCATACTTCCTCCTGGCCCTCCTTCGCAGCAATATGCAAGGCAGTATACATATCCTTAGTGCAAGCATTCACCTGGGCACCATGCTGCAACATTAGCATTATAATATCAATATTGCCCAGACGAGCGGCTACGTGCAGCGGCGTTTGACCCTCGCGAGCAATGGCATCCACTTGTGCTCCATTGCGAAGCAATATCCGAATAATGTCAGTCTAAAAAAGACAGATTTCACATGAAATATTAACAAGTAAGAAAACTCTAGTCGGGGTGTCCGCCTAGGAGTTCCCCTAACCCCGAATGATCAGAGATATGAAATGAGATATATTACATTTACATTTAAGACTAATATTAGTGTTCTTTTCTTCAAAAGCAAATAAAACATGTAATACTATACTAAATGGGTTAATATTTTTGTGAAAAGTATGTAGCAGGCACAGACCCCATAGAATATATTTATATAAATATATTCTTGATCAGGGCGACGAGCTGAGTCCCTCTGTCCGTTGTGTGAACGCCTAGATCTCAGAAGATATATATGCATACTCGTGTATACCATACCAGTACAAGTTTATCATATTTTTTCAATAACTCACCCGATTTCTTTTTTAGCGAGTTTCGACAGCTTATAAAAATTAAAGGGAAAGACAAATATTTTGGATTCAACACGTCGTGCACTAGTTTAGAGAGCAACGCTATTACATTTCTTGCAGTTTACACAGAACAAGTAAGAAGACTATTCAAGACTGCTCGACTAGGAGATACCCTGAACCCTCCATGCTGATGTTCCAATCATTCTGCAGTTCTTTTAAGCACACACACATACATATGCACGCATAAGTCCGCCCTCTGCTAACTGCGCAGTAAGCAGCTACTGCGCTTGGGCTGCGCTGCAGTGTGGGCAATATTATGAGAATTTATTTGTTGAATAATTTCGTTTGTAGACGTACAATCTTAATGAAACTTTCTGAACGTAATCATAATGTGTAAATGTGTGTACATTCCGAAGCACGTCTCTAGTACTTGATATAAGCTTTTTACAAATTGGGGCCGAAGGGGGCGTGGTATCCAAAATCTGTAAATTACAAAATGTATGTACACAGTAAATCTGAAGTCTCCAGGTTTAATAGTGTTCAAATAAGGCGGAAAAAACAATATCAATTTATCGATTATCCTCGATAAAAAAGATATCGAATGTGTTATCGAAAAAATATGATAAACTTGTACTGCGTATGGTATACACGAGCTCTTATAGCTCTTATAACTTCTGAGAACTAGGCGTTCATACGGACGGATCAAGAATATATATACTTCATGGGGTCTGCCACGCATCCTTCTGCTTGTTACATACTTTTCACAAAACCATTATACCCTGATTTCCCATTTTCAATGGGTTCAGGGTATAACAAGTAAGAAAGCTCTAGTCGAGACAGCTCACAGATTGTGTTTATATCATTAATATGCGTGTATGTGCTGAAGCTCAAGTTTCTATATTTGAAATACGCCTTTTACAAAGTTGAGGATGAGGGGTAAAGTTTAACAAAAATTTAAATTTTATAAATTCAATTCGCAGACTCTAGCTTTAAAAATGTAGGATATATAATTGTATAACTGATTTCGATAAGGTTTTATCGATAAAAATAACGAGATGAGTTATCGATTATCGAATTTCGAATTAATTCAGAAGATATCGACGCGTTCAAGCATACGGACAGACGGACAGACAGATGGACAGGGCTAAATCGACTCAGCTCGTCATCCTGATCAAGAATATATATACTTTGTGGGATCTGCCTTCTTCCTTCTGCCTGTTACAAATACATACAAATTCTCAATCGTATTGATATCCGGGCTTTGGGATGGGGTGTCAATAGCTTTGCTGCAGTTATAAAGCACTCAAGTGACATAGCAGTGACTTGTGCTTCGGATCATTATCCTGATACAGCTTATATTTGAGTTTGGATCGATGAAGCCAAAATTGTTCTTCAAAATATCCAAATAAAATTCCTTCGTCATAATATCATTGGATATTCTCAGCTCTCCCTCGGGACACACTGTCTTTTGAAGGTTTAATCTAATAATGTCCATCACCAACTCCCGGATACTTGTTTGTTTTTGATTTTGGTTTGTTTTCCACTGCCGTAAGAATTTGTGAACAATCCCGTCAAAAGATCTGTTTCTGCCCGATTAATAATATTATAAACTGTTCTAAGGCTAATATTAAACATTTCAGCAACTCCCTGATGGCTTCTCTTATGATATAATTCAAATACACTAAATGTACCAGGAGTTGCGAAAATTCAAATTTTATGAGAAGTGGTAGTGATTCCAAGACATTATTAAATCTGCATTCGATTTTGATGTCCAGTTAGCTTTTTTCCATATTCTTTCAACTAATTTTGCAAAGAATTAATAGACCGCTAATAATTGCTGTTTTATTTCAATGTTTTTTTATGTTTTTGTTCCTATTCTTATGTTTCTATTCCCTGAACCCATTGAAAAGTATATACGTATGTTCTTGATCAGGGCGACAAGCTGAGTCGATTTAGCCTTGTCCGTCTGTCCGTATGAGTACGTCGATCTCAGAAGTTATAAGAGCTAGAGAGCTGAAATGCATCGTGTATAGCATACGCTGTACGAGTTTAACATATTTTTTCGATAACTCGCCCGATACCTTTTTTATCGAGAATAATCGAAAAATTGATTTCGTTTTTTCAGCCTGCTTTGAACACTATCACTAACCAGAGAACACATAGACTAGACATGTAGAGCAATATTTTCTCCACGCCGCAACATCTATCTAACAGGTCCCGGCCAACTACGTATTCGCTCGGCTTGGTATTGGCTGGCTCGGGTAATGAAAAATAGCACGACGAAATCAGTGCGCTCTAAGCACGCAGACGAAATAGTCATTTTGTATGCGCTTGTCGTTTTTGTCCTACTCTCTCTCACACTCTATATTTCTCTCTCTCTCTGTGGGCTCTCAAATCATCAAGCTCAGCACCGCAGAAAAATTGAAATTTGCTCGCGACGGTCCCAGCTCTTTCCTTTTGAGTGAAGAGTATACCGAAATCTTAAAATCGTTTGCGACATTCATGCAAAAAAAATGTTAGCAATTCGATATATATTTATGGGAAGGGTATGCAAGCGCTGAGGCGCATAAAGAATATGATCTCGCTACGGGCATGCACACACACACTTGTAGTCCCTTGCTACATGTATGAACATTTCTGACCTGCGTGCGTTACTCTTGGTGCTTGTAGTAATTTTAAAGCCCAGCATTTGCATTTGGTAGGTCTTACGGACTGTCTTAACCACTTCACACAGATGTAATATGTATGAAAATACAATGTATGTATGTACATAAGTAGATTTATATGTATATTATTATTGCTAATCATGTTTATAAAATACTGTAATTATATATAATTCAAATTATTTTATACACATTTTCATTTTATTTTCAGTTTATTAAATGCTTTAAAATATATGAAATATGTCATATTGTCATATTATACTCAAGGTGTACTCATTATTGCCAACAATTTCTGATTAAGTCATAAAGGCCCATTTTACAGTCACCCTACGATTCAAACCACACAAAATTTACAAACTACTAAATCCAGAGACAATTATCATACCATCGCATAACCATGCATATGTATGCAGACCGTGGCAAGCACAAGTCAATGTTCACGTATTATGAACATACACACTTACAATATTCCACAGGCAGCAAGAATAGTTTCCCATACTAACGCATAATGGCTCATACATGTAAAATGGGACTCTAACAATTGACGAAAATACTGAGAAAGAATTGAGCTTCGCGACCCACGCACACAAGAACACATACATGTAGCAAGGGATTGTAAATGTGTGTGTGCATGCTCGTCGCGAAAATGTATTCTTTCTGTGCACAACAGCCTGCGTAAATTGTAAAGCCCAAAACTTGCCGTTGGTCTGCCTTGTGAAGTGAGCACATGCATACATACACTTATGCAATACATTTAGTAGTTTGTAAATTTTGTGTGGTTTGAATCGTAGGGTGACTGTAAAATGGGCCTTTATGACTTAATCAGAAATTTTTGGCAATAATGAGTACACCTTGAGTATAATATGACATGTGTATTTCATATATTTTAAAGCATTTAATAAACTGAAAATAAAATGAAAATGTGTATAAAATAATTTGAATTATATATAATTACAGTATTTTATGGATATACACACATTTATAAACATGATTAGCAATAATAATATACATATAAATCTACTTATGTACATACATACATTGTATTTTCAGACAGTCCGTAAGACCGACCAAATGCAAATGCTGGGCTTTAAAATTACTACAAGCACCAAGAGTAACGCACGCAGGTCAGAAATGCTCATACATGTAGCAAGGGACTACAAGTGTGTGTGTGCATGCCCGTAGCGAGATCATATTCTTTATGCGCCTCAGCGCTTGCAGATCCTTCCCATAAATATATATCGAATTGCTAACATTTTTTTTGCATGAATGTCGCAAACGATTTTAAGATTTCGGTATACTCTTCACTCAAAAGGAAAGAGCTGGGACCGTCGCGAGCAAATTTCAATTTTTCTGCGGTGCTGAGCTTGATGATTTGAGAGCCCACAGAGAGAGAGAGAGATAGAGTGTGAGAGAGAGTAGGACAAAAACGACAAGCGCATACAAAATGACTATTTCGTCTGCGTGCTTAGAGCGCACTGATTTCGTCGTGCTATTTTTCATTACCCGAGCCAGCCAATACCAAGCCGAGCGAATACGAAGTTGGCCGGGACCTGCTAGATAGATGTTGCGGCGTGGAGAAAATATTGCTCTACATGTCTAGTCTATGTGTTCTCTGGTTAGTGACACTATTAAACCTAGAGACTTCAGATTTACTGTGTATACACATTTGGTGAATACAAACCTTTTGTGAATTTTACAGATTTTGGATAGCACGCTCCCTTCGCCACCAATTAAAAAAAAAAAAACATATATCAAGTACTAGAGAATTGTGCTTTGGAATGTACACACATTTTCAAATTATGATTACGTTCTAAAATTGTACGTCTACAAAAGAAATTATTCAACAAATAAATTCTCATAAGGGGCTTAGGCTATCTCCTAGTCGAGAAGTCTCAACTAGAGCCTTCTTATTTTCGTTAAGAATACATTAGGAAAAACAAGTAAGAAGACACTAGTCGAGACTGCTCGACTAGGAGATACCCTGAACCCTTTAACTTCTTTTATGCACACGTACTTATATGCAACCACAAGTACGCGCACACGCAATAAGCAGCGACTGCGCTTGGGCTGCCCTGATGTGTGGCAATATTCTGAGAATTTATTTGTTGAATAATTTCTTTTGTAGACATACAATCTTAATGAAACTTTCAGAACATAATCAGAATATCGAAATGTATGTACGTTCCAAAGCACAAGTCTTTAGTATTTGAAATACGCTTTTTACAAATTTAATGGTAAGGGGGTGGATACAGCGGTGGGGGGTGAATTATAACAAAAACCGAAAAAGTCCATTCGAGTCTACATTCAAAATTTGGAGGCTCTAGCTCTAAAGATGTTCAAGATATAATTTTATAACTGGTTTTCGATAAGGTTTTTTATCGATAAAAAAAAGAACGAGAGGAGTTATCAATTTTCGGTGATAAACTCGATATGCGCGCGCTATATACGGACATTTAAAACAAAAGTTGAAGTCTCTAGCTTCTATATCTTATGAAATCGACGCGTTCATACATACGGACAGACGGACAGGGCTAAATCAACTCAGCTCGTCGCCCTGATCAAGAATACATACATTTCAACAAAACCATTATACCCTGATTTTCCATTTTCAATGGGTTCAGGGTATAATAATGCACAAAAAAAATTCTGAGAAAAAGTTCCTTTGCTAATAAAATGATGTTAAAGTTGAATTTGTACTTGTTTTGCTTTGCAAAAAAAAGGACATAATCTACGTGTTATTTTGACAAACCTGATTAGCGCGTGCAGCCAGATGAAGAGGTGTTTCGCCGCGTATGGTAGGCATGTCAGGGCTAGCATCGTGTTGCAACAAGTAAATAACAATATTCATGCAACCTAAGGAAGCAAATATTTTAGATTTTCCATTCAAGGATAAAATATATGATTAGTTACCCATAAAACTAGCTACATGTAACGGCGTTAAACCGGATTCAGTGGTGGCACGAATATTGGCGCCATGTTTGATCAGCAATTCCGCCACCTTGATGCGATTTTTTTTGCAGGCAATGTGCAAGGGCGTAAATCCATTAAGCGCTCGGGAATTCGGATTCGCTCCATAGTCTAGCAATAATTTAGCCACGCGCACATGCCCGCAGTGGGCGGCCACATGGAGAGCTGTCAAATAGTCAACGGTCACTTCGTCAACGGGCGCCTTGTAATCGAGCAGCATACGGGCTGCCTCGTCATGTTCTCCCTGCGCTGACATATGAAGAGCAGATAATCCATTTTTTGTCTTCGACAATATTGGAGCATGTTTGGAGAGTAAAAGCTGTATGACCTCAACATGTCCGGATCGCGACGCACAATGCAGTGGTGTAAGTCCATCTCGAGTTGTGGCATCGATTCGGGCTCCTTGCGCAAGCAGAAGTCTGCATACAGCTGCCTTCCCCCATTTACAGGCAACATGCAACGGTGTTATGTTATGTTTGGCCGCGTAGTTGACATCGGCACCGTATTCGAGCAACAAGTTAGCAATGTCTACATTCCCATAATGGGCAGCAATGTGAAGTGGTGTAAAGCCTGACTTGGATACAATATCGGCGTTTTTATCATGCTGTAATAGCAATATAGCCGCATTAACATCATTCTTTTTTGCTGCAATATGTAAGGCCGGCAAACGAACTTTGCCACGAACATCGCTTTCAAGAAGCACGGCGACCACTTTATCATGACCCTGTTGCATGGCCACAGCAAGAGGCGTAAAACCATCTTCAGTGGCGAGAGATGGATTAGCACCCTTACTTAGTAGCAGACGGCAACAGCTGTCATGATTCTCCTGTGCAGCCATATACAAAGGTGTAAATCCGTTTAGCGACTGCACATTAACATTCGCATTGTATTGGATTAGTTGTTTAATCACTTGCTGCTGGCCAGCCAACGAAGCTATATGTAGGGCAGTGTTTCCTTTTTTCGTCGCACTGTCTACCAATATTCCACGCTTCAGGAGCTCGTTGCATATGTCCACAAATCCATCCTTGGCCGCAAGGTGCAAGGCATTTAACCCATTCTAAGTTCAAGATAATCGAAGAAACTTTATATTAAGATTGCCATTTAGATTTGCTTGCAACAAATGTGGCTCGCAACTGTTAATTTTTTGTTTTTTTTTTGTTTTAATGAATTTAAGATTAAATCTCTTCATTCTTGTATGAAATAAAATTAGTTATATAAATATTTAATAAAGGACCATTTACAAGAACTTAAATTTTTGCTTAAATATTATATTAGAATAAGAGAATATATGTTGAAACTTGAGGTCTTTATCAATTAAACAAATTTTCTAACAGTGCCAAAACCATCTAAAACAATTTTCACACAGATCTGTGAAATTGAGTTGAGATCGCATACATATTTACATTTTTACGAGAAGCTAGGGGAAAAGAAAACTATTATGACGAGTTTCCTATTTGATAAGCTCTAATATCATAAGCAAATATATGGAAATTTGGAGCAATGACCTTGGGTATTATCAAACACAAAGAATAGCTTTAATGACTATTGGTCTGTAGAAGTTGATCAACAAACTATTTTACCCTTTCAAAATACAAAAAGATAATTATAAGCCTTACCGCATTGCACGTGTTTATGTTCGTTATAAGTCCACTATCTATAAATTCCAGTACTTTGCCCAGATCTCCACTTCGAGCAGCTCGTAGAAATGATATGGTAGCATCGTTCTTGATTTATGAAAAATTCAAATATATATGGATTTTTTTATTTTTGTCATGAACAATGCTAATATACCGATATTTCTTAGATGCAATTTAGAATATATGTGATATTTACGATTTGAAAGAATACTAACTAAAAACAAGTAAGAAAGCTCTAGTCGAGACTGCTCGACTACGAGATACCCTGAACCCTCCGAGCAACAGCCATTTCAATAATTTTTAGTGTCATTCAGCTTAAACAAACACACACACACACGCAAACATATACATAGACACCCATAGGCACGCACGCATTAACAGGCATGGGCTGCAGTGTGGGCTTACTATGGGAACTTAATTGTTCAATAACTTTTTTTGTGGACGTACGTTCTTCATGAAACTTTCAGAATGTGGTTTTATCATTACTATGCGTATATTTGCCAAAGCTCAAGTCTCTAGTATTTGAAATACGCCTTTTACAGAGATGAGGGTAAGGGGGTGGATATAGGGGTGGGGGGTGAATTATAACAAAAACCGAAATTCTATCACGTTCAGTCGAGTCTACATTTAAAATTTGGAGACTTAAGCTCTAAAGGTGTAGGAGATATAATTTTATAACTGGTTTTCGATAAGGTTTTTGATCGATAAAAAAATAACGGGATGAGTTATCGACCTTTTGTGATAAACTCGATATGCGCGCGCTATATACGAGCATTTTAAAAAAAAGTTGAAGTCTCTAGCTTCTATATCTTCAGAAATTGACGCGTTCATACATACGGACAGACGGACATGGCTAAACGATTCAGTTTGTCGCCCTGATCAAGAATATATATACTATGTGGGGTCTGCCACGCCTCCTTCTCCCTGTTACATACTTTTAACAAAACCATTATACCCTGATTTCCCATTTTCAATGGGTTCAGGGTATAACAAAATCTAACGAGTGAGAGTGCTCTAGTCGAGACTGCTCGACTAGGAGATACCCTGAATCCTCCAAGCTGATATTCTTATCATTCTGCATTTCTTTCTAACTGCGCCGCAGTCTGTGCAATATTATGAGAATTTATTTGTTGAATAATTTCTTTTGTAGACATACAATCTTAATGAAACGTAAATGTGTGTACATTCCAAAGCACAAGTCTCTAGTACTTGATTTACGTTTTTTACAAATTGGGGGCCAAGAGGGCGTGGTATCCAAAATCTGAAAATTACGAAATGTGTGTATATCAAATGTGTATACACAGTAAATCCGAAGTCTTCAGGTCTAATAGTGTTCAAATTAGGCGATTATTCTACATAAAAACGATATCGGATGAGTTATCGAAAAAAATAAGATAAACTTGTACTGCCTATGTTATACACTAGTATGCATTCCAAATTTCAGCTCTCTGGCTCTTATAACTTCTGAGATGGGTTTGCTCACACGGGCGGTCGGATAGACGGACAGGGCTATGTCGCCTCAGCTCATCGCCCTGATCAAGAATATACATACGTATATACTTTATAGGGTCTGCGATGATTCCTTTCGACTGTTATATACTTTTCACAAAACCATTATATCCTAATTTCCCATTTTCAATAGGTTCAGGGTATAAAAAGTTTAAAAGTAATTTTCCGTATAAATTAGGAAAATTAAGTTCATCGGACTAGTCGATCATAATAAAATGTAATTTTTTTAACCACACACACATGTGTGTTTTTATAGATTTCAATTCTATGTTAATTTTCGGAAAGGCCGCGACGCGTCGTACAATTCAATCAATTGCAGAGGGATGGGGCGTCTGGTAGCATTCGTCCCTCAATTGTGCTATTGTATGTTTGTATGTACATGTGTGGGAATGATCTCATCTGTGAATTGTAGATCAACTAGTAGAGCAGCCGACTTTCAATGGCTAATTAAATATATTTGAGTATAAATGACAAATAGTTATATTTTATAAATCTATATTTAACTTAATAATTACCTGTTTTTGATGCTTTACCGTTATATTGTCTTTCTCCAATTTCCCATTTTCCATTGGGTGACTGCTCTGATTTGTTTGTACCTGTGCTCGTTTTTTTGCTGTTTCGTTTCTCTGAGTATTCGTTTGTATATCGTTTTGCGGATCGTCTAGTGTCATTTTAAAAACAAATATTGTTCCTGAAAAAAGAAAGTTTGAAGTTATTTACAAAAGGGTACGGGATTATAGATATGTACATACATATGTATTATAATTTGTTACTTTTTTCAAACATATACATACATGTATACATACAAATATGTAGTATAAAATGTATCGCCTATTGGCATGCATAATGTAAATTGCTGTTTAGAATACAATAATTCATATGCACATACTTTATTAACTTATTGGTCTATAGTTAACATGCAAGGCAATCATTTCATTTATATATTGCTCATGACGTCATTTCTGCACTTACCTTAATCTTGTACGAGTGAATTTCAATGCTAATACGAATGTCTATTGGACCACTAACCAGAGAGCACATAGATGAGACAACTAGTGTAAAGCGTTTTGCACACTTATTTTCGAGCGTAACCTCCCAGACACTTCGTATTTGCTCGGCTCTTCGCTTTTAGGGTTCAGGCTACGAAAATATGGGAGTAAAAATCATTCGTCTTCATGCCCCACTAAAAAAAAACCCCCCCCCCCCTTTTTTTTTTTTTTTTCTCTCTCTCTCTCTTCTTTTTTCTCTCCCCAAATTATATATTTATTTTTTCATTTGAGCCCCAACAGCAACCCCCCAAAATTGAAATTTCTTCGCAGCAAGAACCAAAAGTCTTCCCTTCTGTGTGAAGAGTATACCGAACTCTTCAAAACGTTTGACACGCTCATGCAAAATGTTAGCTTTTTCATGATTATTTTTGGGAAGGGTATGCGTTGGTGCGCATATTGGCAATGTTTTCACGACGACCGTGCACACACACACACTTCAACCCCTTGCTACATGTGTGAGCATTATTTGTATGCGTGTGTTTGAAGCTCTAGCTGCCTGTAGCAATTTTACAGCCCAGCATTTGCATTTGGTCGATCTTGTGAGCTGCTCATACATATATACATACATATATACGTTTGATTGTGTGTACGCATGGGAGGCGATGCTCACAATTATGGGATATCACTTGTAGAAGCATTTGTATGCCTGTATGACTTTACATGTGTGTGTGCGTGTGTGTATGCTTTGTTTGTATGAATGGGAGATGAACATTGGCGTGTGCCTGCCACAACTTAGAATTGTGTGAACGATTTTGGGTTCGAATTGCAGAGGCGCGCTTATATTTGAGTAACTGACTCTACAAATACACTTCCCAATACTTTTTATATGTTTTTTAACTTGCATTTAAGCACTGATCCTGCGTTTGCCTATCAGAATAAAGCTCAGTGGGCAAAATGGGATTTTCGATCCCTTACATCTGTGCAGATATGTACATACAGGTGAAATTTACATTTTTTAAAAATAAGCATATGTTGATTCATATACAAGTCAAGATGTCGTAAAAATCATGCAAGCTAAAAAACATATAAAAAGTATTGGGAAGTGTATTTGTGAGTCAGTTACTCAAATATAAGCGCGCCTCTGCAATTCGAACCCAAAATCGTTCACACAATTCTAAGTTGTGGCAGGCACACGCCAATGTTCATCTCCCATTCATACAAACAAAGCATACACACACGCACACACACATGTAAAGTCATACAGGCATACAAATGCTTCTACAAGTGATATCCCATAATTGTGAGCATCGCCTCCCATGCGTACACACAATCAAACGTATATATGTATGTATATATGTATGAGCAGCTCACAAGATCGACCAAATGCAAATGCTGGGCTGTAAAATTGCTACAGGCAGCTAGAGCTTCAAACACACGCATACAAATAATGCTCACACATGTAGCAAGGGGTTGAAGTGTGTGTGTGTGCACGGTCGTCGTGAAAACATTGCCAATATGCGCACCAACGCATACCCTTCCCAAAAATAATCATGAAAAAGCTAACATTTTGCATGAGCGTGTCAAACGTTTTGAAGAGTTCGGTATACTCTTCACACAGAAGGGAAGACATTTGGTTCTTGCTGCGAAGAAATTTCAATTTTTGTGGGCTGCTGCTTGTGCTCACATGCACACATACATATATACATTTGAGAGAGTAAAAAGCAGAGAGAGAGAGAGAGCAAGCAAAAAAATTGAGCATGGACGGATCTTTTGTTCAATAGTCGACCATCTCGGTCGAGCGCATGAAGACGAATGATTTTGTACTTCCATATTTTCGTAGCCTGAACCCTAAAAGCGAAGAGCCGAGCAAATACGAAGTGTCTGGGAGATTACGCTCGAAAATAAGTGTGCAAAACGCTTTACACTAGTTGTCTCATCTATGTGCTCTCTGGTTAGTGATTGGACGTAACAAGTTCGATATATGTATATCAAAACATTTTATTGCAACCGATTAATTTTTAAATCGATAGACCGCAGATATATTTAAATACAAAATGTTTACACTTATTATATTGAGTTCTATACGTGTTAAAGTAAATTCATATGTATGTACATAGGTTAATATATTTTTTAATACAACTTTTATTATAGACGAAAATTAAGATGATAGTTTGTTTAACTTTTAAATTGCTAAATTGTTTACTTTTATTTTATTCATGGCAAGTGGCTACTCTATTTTTATACCCTGAACCACTGACCCACGATTGAGTGATAGTAGGTTATGCAATGGGTCACCTGTGTTCACAGCGTGACGTCATTATTTCAGAAAATGGTGCGCGCGCGTTTAAATTTGTATGAAAATCTAGCAATTTTGACACTGTTATTTGTTTTAAAGCTAGTAGACTAAATAAAACGAGCTGGGAGGCTAATCATAGGTTCTATATAGATTCACGAGTCGGGCAATATAAAGGTTTTTGCTAATTTTTATATTCTAAGTCGTTTTCCAGGCAGTTATTGCTATATCCATCAACCACTCCTGCTGACATATTGGCCATTGTAGCCATATCATTGCTGCTTTCGAGAGGCCTCCTAGTTTATTCCATTATATACTGAGTTTCTTTATTGTATGGTAATAAAATTAATGATTGACCATTTTTAAGGTACTATTGAAAATTGCTTATATATACTTAATTTTGCTTGTTTTGGACCACTTGGCCGATCTCTGCTGAAGCCTCCACCAAGCTCCAGCCGGGATAACTAGCAAAATCTAAAAAATGTGACGTCACAAGAGACCTGTTAGTTAACATTAAAAGTAACGGAACTGTTCTTTGCGCAACCTACTGTGTCTTTTAACAGTGTTGCAGTACCTTACTACTTTGAGCATTTGTATGCCAGCGTGCGTAGCTCTTGCTGCCTGTAGCAATTTTAAAGCCTAGCATTTGCATTTGGTCGGTCTTACGGACTGTCATAACCAGTAGAGCTGGAGAACCATCGATAGAGACGGTACTCGATGGTTTTCCCAACGATGATTCAAACCATCGAAAAATTTTTTATATATTAAAATCAAAAATGTTGCAAATGAAATACATATTTACATACTATGAATGCTGAGGGTCCACAAACAAGGTTTATTCAGTCCAGTTTTCTTAAAAATATACAACGAGTTTCTTTCAGTTGCTTAACAAAAATAATAAAAAAAAAAAAGTACATACATATAAGAGATCATTTGACTTTCAAATCTTACTACTATAATAATATGAACGACTTGGCAAAATATATTTTTCATCGAGTGTTTTTATTAAATTTTTAAAACCATCATTTTCGACTATTGAAAAAGGCTGCAAATCAATTACCACCATGCGAGCAAGGGACTTCTCAATTTGCGCCTTCCTGGTTGACGTAGAACTATAACAGTCGCTACGAGGAAAAAATGATTTTAAGTCGGTTGTACTTTTGGTCTTCTCAGAATTTTGCTCAAATGGGTGGACTCGTCTTAAGTGCTCCATCAAATTAGATGTGTTCCCACTTGTGCGGTATTCTTTGCCGCAATGTCGACATCTGGCAAAGACTTTGTTATTTAAGCGGTCAAAATGGGACCAAACGATCGATGGGAGCAGCGACGTTAGGTGGACTTGAAGTTGTTGAAGGCGTAGGGGCAACAACATCTTTTTCTAAGAAATTACAGAATATATTGAAATCAGACTACAAATGATTTTGCATATACAAATTTGTCCATATTAAATGAGGAACTGCCAGTTGAGAGGAAATAGATTGATTTGGTTCGCTACAATGTTGAATTGCAATAGTTATTTTGTAAATCTAAAAACAAATAAAATAAGAAGACAAGATTTCTGACTTACACGTGCAAGCTCTCCACTCAAATTAAATTGTCGATATATTGACCATCGAGAAATTTCCATCGATGTATCGAAAAAATAAAGTTCCATCGATTATATCGATGGTTCTCCAGCTCTAATAACCAGTGTTGCCAGATTAACTACATATTTAATAGCATTTCTAGCTATTTTAAAATGAAAAATGTGTATTAAGAAATAGAGAGAGAAATAAAGTGTATATTAAGAATGAAAATGCAGTGCTTTTGCAAATTACATGACATTGAAGTGCATAAAAGAGTTCAGCTATTTTGTAAGCCATTTTTAAACTTTTTTAGCTCTTTTTTAGAGGCGATTTTGCTATTTTTATGTCTCAAAACCTGGCAACACTGGTCATAACCACTTTACACATGCAGTGCTGCCAGAATTTTTAGGGCAAGAATTGCGAGAATTTCAAAAAAAAGTTGCTAAAATTTCTAAAAAAATTATTAAAATTGCTAAATTTTGTTAATATTTTATATATATATTAAATATGTTAAATTTATTACTTTTATTTATAATTAAGTTTTTAAATGATAGTTAAAATGTCGACCAATTGTTGCAATATAATTTCTTCATCATTAATAGCATATTTTGAGTTGTCGCTTATTTTTGCCAAACACTTTTTTGGCAACACATAGTTATGGCAGCATTTATCATGAAATAGTTAATGGCAACAAGCAAAAGGCTGAATGCCGAGTCACCAATATCAGCGCGCAAATTTTCCGAAAAGTGCTCAGCAAGAACATTTTTTATTATATGACTGCACTTTGTTCTGCCCAATTTTATGCTTGTTGCCGATTGGCAAGCTGCAAATTGGTGCGCACAAATGATCGCTTGTCACTATTTCTGCGTGTTTTGCAATGTATAGGCACAATGCAGCTTCATGCTCCTCCGTCTTGTCACATTTTGCAACAAAAGGCAATTTTTTTTTTTTGTGTACACGCACCCATCGCACTTATACATACATATGTTTTTTTGTAGCAGCGTGGTGGCGCACATCATAAAGCTTCGCGCCAATAGTGCACTTGCAATAGGCGCAATAGGCCCTTGTTGAGTCTGTGTCACTCAACCACACATCGCGAAATTTTTGAGTATAGGTTTTTGGCATATTTAATCAAACTTTTAGTATATCTAAGAAAACAGCATATTTAAAGCTTAGCGCACAAATGATACTCGCTTTCGATAAATTTGTGAACTACTTATTGTTCACAACTATTGAACTATTGTTCACAAATTTGTGCGATTTATCGATGATTTTAAACAAGTCGAGTTCTTTTCGTACACGTACATGTACGACTGAGCCCTCCGACTGAATAAATTCCACAGCTGCTGCCCTTTATCACTAACCAGACAACACATAGACTAGACACGTAGAGCAATTTTTTTCAACGGCGAACATATGCTCTGGAAGCGACCAGACAGCTTCGTATTTGCTCGGCTCGGTCTTCTGAGGCTCAAGCAGTGAAAATAAGGCACGGCAAAATCAGTGCGCTACAGTGCTGTCATAATTTTTCGAGCAAATAGAGCCAGATTGGCAAAAAAATGAAGCTAAAAGAAGCTAAATTTAAGAAAAATTAAGCCAAAATAAAAGCTAGGCTTAAAAACATAATTTTCTTAGTTAAATTAATTTATTTTGATTCATTTGTTTTAAATAGATCAATGACTTGACAATGATAATACAACATTCTTTTAAGCATAATAATAAAATTATATGTCCCATATACGAGGTATTCCAGTCCCTCTGGGAAACATTGCTTGCAGGCATGGTTCACTGCTAGCTGCACTAAATAGCAGACACAGTTAATTAAGAGGAGCGAAAACGCTACCATCTTCATCTCCCTATATACACTTTGATTTGAGCCAATCATGACATTGGCATTGTCTGTGCCGATGCCTTCCAAATAGGCTAAATCCAAATTCCAGTTTCTAAGTTCATTTTAATGCCATCAACAATAGACAACAAATCTCCACTTTCTAATGAAATTAAACTGAGAAACGTTGATACCATCACTCCACGCTTAACAGAAACGTATTTAATATCGAATTCTATTTACCGAGCAGCTTAGTGCAACTTATATCAGTTGATTCATCCAGAATTAAACTCATTTAGCGCTTCCAATGTAATCTCTAAGATCCTCTTGAAAATGAGGAACAAACGCATTTTTAGTATTATATATGTACATTTAGTACGGTGCCGCTTTATGCGAGACGCAGTAATACTGTCGCAAAATTTTTGTTAGGAGAGACTGCCCAGGTGGTTTATTGGAGCAACTGAACTGTGTTTTGCCATAAAGAGGCAAAGTGCTACCTCTTGCTCCGTGGTTTTCGAAGGATTTTGCCCAAAATCAATTTATTCTTCTTGTGTAAATCCACTTAGTGCACCTTTGTGTTTTTTTGCTGAGGCGTGGGCACGCAAGTCACACAGCTTTGCAGTCAGACCGCACCCTACGATTCAAACCACACAAAATTTACAAACTACTAAATTCAGAGACAATTATATTCCTATCCCATACATGCATACACATACACATGCATATGCAGCCCGTGGCATGCACAAGTCAATGTTCACGTATTATGAACATACACACAATATTTCACAGCAGCAAGAATAGTTTCCCATACTAACGCATAATGGCTCATACATACATGTAAAACGGGACTCTAACGATTGACGAAAATACTGAGAAAGAATTGAGTCTCGCGACCTACGAACACAAGAGCACATACATGTAGCAAGGAATTGTAAATGTGTGTGTGCATGCTCGTCGCGAAAATGTATTCTTTCTATGCACAACAGGCTGTGCAAATTGTAAAGCCCAAAACTTGCCGTTGGTCGTCCTTGTGAAGTGAGCACATGCATACATACATTTGCATATGTGTATGTTTGTATGGGAAGATAATTGTCTCTGGATTTAGTAGTTTGTAAATTTTGTGTGGTTTGAATCGTAGGGTGATTGTAAAATGGGCCTTTATGACTTAATCAGAAAATGTTGGCAATAATTAGTACAGCTTGAGTATAATATGACATGTGTATTTCATATATTGCAAAGCATTTAAAAAACTTATTGTGTTTCACAATTATTTTTTCGGTTGAAAATCCGTATAAAATAATTTTAATTACATGTAATTATAGTATTTTATGGATATACACACATTTATAATCATGATTAGCAATAATAATAAATTAATCTACTTATGTACATACATATGTACATATGTATGTTCATACATAGTACATCTGTGTGAAGTGGTTATGACAGTCCGTAAGATCGACCAAATGCAAATGCTGGACGTTAAAATTGCTACAGCCAGCAAGAGCTTCGCACACTGGCATACAAATGCTCACACACGTAGTAAGGGACTGCAAGTGTGTGTGTGCATGCTTGTCGCCAACTCATATTCTTTATGCGCCTCAACGCTTTCATACCCTTCCTAGAAATATTCATGAAAACGCTAATATTTTGTATGAGCGTGGCCAACGCTTTTAAGATTTCGGTATACCCTTCACTCAAAAGGAAAGAACTTGGATCGTCGCGAACAATTTTCAATTTTTGTGCGCTGCTGCTATTCGAGAGACCATGGAGTGAGAGCATAAAGAGAGGGAGAGAGCGAGTGAGGGAAAAGAGCGTATATCCGTACTTCATATGGGCATCTGTTCATTTCGTGCCAGCGCTCGTAGCGCAGCAGGGGTGTCATTTTAGCTATTTTCCCGTCAGATCTGGCTTCATTTGAAGTCTCAATGCGTGGAAAATTTGAAAACGGCGGGTTGCGGGAATTCTGGCTTTAAAATAATTAATTTAGCTCTATTTTAGCTTTATTTAATTTTCACGATTTATTTTGCTTTTTATCTCTCTCAGCACTAAAAATCATGAATACAAGTATAGATAAATGATTTTGTATCATACAATCTATCGAAATCTTTTCGTGGTTTAAGTAACAGCTGGTTGTGTTTTAATTTTACTGCGTTGAAAAATGTCGAAGGTATATAAGCAAAGTGTTCGCGATGTGTGGCTACAGGCTGACGAGTTTAAAGATTGGCTGCGGAAAGACCTAACCAGGGTGTACTGCAGCTACTGCAAGTGCGGTCTGACTGCAAAGCTGTGTGACTTGCGTGCCCACGCCTCAGCAAAAAAACACAAAGGTGCACTAAGTGGATTTACACAAGAAGAATAAATTGATTTTGGGCAAAATCCTTCGAAAACCACGGAGCAAGAGGTAGCACTTTGCCTCTTTATGGCAAAACACAGTTCAGTTGCTCCAATAAACCACCTGGGCAGTCTCTGCCAACAAAAATTTTGCGACAGTATTACTGCGTCTCGCATAAAGCGGCACCGTACTAAATGTACATATATAATACTAAAAATGCGTTTGTTCCTCATTTTCAAGAGGATCTTAGAGATCACATTGGAAGCACTAAATGAGTTTAATTCTGGATGAATCAACTGATATAAGTTGCTTTAAGCTGCTCGGTAAATAGAATTCGATATTAAATACGTTTCTGTTAAGCGTGGAGTGATGGTATCAACGTTTCTCAGTTTAATTTCATTAGAAAGTGGAGATTCGTTGTCTATTGTTGATGGCATTAAAATGAACTTAGAAACTGGAATTTGGATTTAGCCTATTTGGAAGGCATCGGCACAGACAATGCCAATGTCATGATTGGCTCAAATCAAAGTGTATATAGGGAGATGAAGATGGTAGCGTTTTCGCTCCTCTTAATTAACTGTGTCTGCTATTTAGTGCAGCTAGCAGTGAACCATGCCTGCAAGCAATGTTTCCCAGAGGGACTGGAATACCTCGTATATGGGACATATAATTTTTGTCAAGTCATTGAATATCTATTTAAAACAAATGAATAAAAATAAATTAATTTAACTAAGAAAATTATGTTTTTAAGCCTAGCTTTTATTTTGGCTTAATTTTTCTTAAATTTAGCTTCTTTTAGCTTCATTTTTTTGCCAATCTGGCTCTATTTGCTCGAAAAATTATGACAGCACTGTAGCGCACTGATTTTGCCGTGCCTTATTTTCACTGCTTGAGCCTCAGAAGACCGAGCCGATCAAATACGAAGCTGTCTGGTCGCTTCCAGAACATATGTTCGCCGTTGAAAAAAATTGCTCTACGTGTCTAGTCTATGTGTTGTCTGGTTAGTGCCTTTATATAGGACGACTTCCACTCAAAACCTGAGGGGCACTCAAATTTTGAGCTGGGCGCCAGGTAGAGATCGTTGCAGTCGATCCAATGGGAACATTCTCTGCTGCTGTAGGCATTTTCTAAATGATCTCCTGGAGCTCATCTGCATCCCTTGCTCTTCTTAGGCAGACGGACAGAGAGACAGACAGTGAAATATATATGTATATCTTTTTTTATCAAATGAGGCTGTGCCATAGACTGACTGACTACATTTGTTTATTTACTTCTATACTATTGTATAACATGAGAGCAGGACCGAAAACTGTCACTGTTATCAAGCCTACTGGGTATCAATGCAAATTTGAACCTTTAGGGAAAAACACGCGTTTTTCAAGTATTCGTAAAATTTGCTCAGTATTTTTAAGATCTACTCTCCAACACATATCAAGTTATAATTCTTAACAGTTTTACACAACTTTCTTTTATATATATAGATTATTGTTAATCATATTTATAAATGTGTATATATCCATAAAATACTATAGTTATATATAATTAAAATTATTTTGTGTGTTGTGTTGTTTGGTCAGTGCCTGAACCCATTGAAAACGAGAAATCATGTAACAGCACTAACCAGACAACAAGTTTTTGCTCTAGCTGCGACTGCGACTGTCGCCAGTGAACGCAGTTCGAAGCGCTGCGCTGCTGATCAAGAATTGTTTTTTGCTTTTGCTGCGACTTCGACTGCTTCGAAAACGCTTGCAGCAACAGTCTAGCATTCTCAAAACTGCCGAAGCTGTCGATTCCCGAAGCGCTGCGCTGCTGATCAAGAAATGTTTTTGCTTTTGCTGCGACTGCGACTGTCGAAAATGCTCGCAGCAACAGTTCTAGCAATAACAGAACTGCGAAAACTGTTCGCAGTTTTTTAAACACTGCATAATTTAGTATATTTTATACTAAAGTTCTGTTAGACTGTTCGGCAATGTTAATTAATAGAAATCTGTTGCATGCACAACCGGTCAACTTGAAAAACAACCAACCTACTGGGAACACGACTTCCATCACAAAAATAGACGGATTTCTGGATAGATGATATTTTATATTTTTTTCCGGACGAAGCCGTTAAAAACAGGACCGATCTGTCCGGAAAAAGGACAAATTGGCATCACTGCTGACAAGTGAACTTAGTTTTTGATGTAGTTCATTCAGTATAAATAATCGCTCAATTGAACTTATGCAGAACCACTAAACAACGACATTTGTTCGCCGTGAGTCGCACGTGTTTACATACATATATTACTTTTCTAGCTTTTATTAGTTTGTGCAAAAATGTCTTTTGGACGTCCTCGTGGAGGTAGTGGGAAAGGTAAGACAATGTACTGACTATGTATTTAAATAGATGTAAATCATTACTTCATTTCCTTCAATAAATGCCTGAAGGCCTTTGTCGCTCCGGCTTAAAAATACTTATTTAGAATTAATTCTTGGTAACAATAAATAAAAATAAATAAATAAATTTCCTTCAATAAACTTTTGTATATACATAGGCTTTCGTGCATCCGGTAGTGGTGCTGGCGGTGGTGGGCGAGGAGGTGCTGGCGGACGCGGTAGTGGATTCAACAGATCTGGAGGTGGAGGATTCGGTAGGGGCGGATTTCGTGGAGGTCGTGGTACTTTTGATCAGGGACCACCCGAACGTGTTATTGCATTGGGAAACTTCAGTTATACATGCCAGAATGATCTAGTTTGTAAAGTAGATATAGACGATGTACCATATTTCAATGCACCAATATTCCTGGAAAATAAGGAGCAGATCGGAAAAATTGACGAAATATTCGGAACAGTTCGTGACTATTCTGTTTCCATAAAGCTGTCTGATAATATATATGCAAATAGTTTTAAACCAAATCAAACATTGTTCATTGACCCTGGGAAGCTCCTGCCGATTTCAAGATTTCTTCCAAAGCCGCCACAGACAAAGGGTCAAAAAAAGAGAGGCGGTCCCAGTGGAGGTGTAAAAGGTGGACGTGCTGGAGCCACGGGTACGTACACAAAGCACATTAATTAAACATGTCTACTATAGCACTCTAATGTTATTTAATTTAGGAATCCGTGGAGGACGTGGCGGCGGTGGATTTAGAGGTGGCTCGATACGTGGAGGAGGATTTAATAGAGGACGTGGGGGTGGAGGCGGACGCGGGCGTTGGTAATACAAAATCAAATGTTTGATCAAATACAATAAAAGTCGAGATTTGGTTGATAAATCGTAAATTGGTGTAATATTTTATTAAGTAATGACAACGATACATGCGATATTTTGTGTATTTTTAGTTGGCATATGTATATATGTTTAGGTATGTATGTATATTTATGTACATTTTGTAGTATTTAGTGCAATTATTTATTGTGGTATTGTTGCTTGCCGTAGATGTGTTATTTTTAGTAGGGAAGATTTATAGGACTTTTAAATTTGTATCATTTATATTTTCAACATTTTTGGTGTTGGTATTAAATTGCAACGCCTCCTTTAGACTTCGAGAATTACTTTTCTTTCTTGTCGAAGATGGGACAAACGAGCCTTGTGTCTTGTGTCCTAATATATATGACTCCGACAGTAGATTCGATTGAATTTTATTATAAATGCGATCGCTATAGTTGGAGTTGTAGCGAAATGAACGAGTGTAAAGCCCCTCTTGCCAGAGACCAACATCTTTTTGCCGTCGCGCTTCACTTTCTGCATAGTTGCGCTACCAAAGAATTTATTATTAGCTTATTCCCGAATATTATATATATATATATATATATATATATATATATATATATATATATATATATATATATATATATATATATATATATATATATATATATATATATATATATATATATATATATATATATAAAAATATATATATTTACCGATTTAGTATTGCCTTCAGAAAATGCTACGGTATTCCTGATTATGTCTTCCGAGTGATGATGATAATAATATTGAGGCTTTTGTGTCTGGAAATATCTGCGGGTGGTACTGCTTACCTCGCCATGGTGCTGGCCTATATTACTGTTTGTGGGACTAATGTATTTGTTGTCATTATTTCCGAATATATCATCCACAAAGCTAAACGTGTTAAATTCGCTGGGATACATGTAAAAAGTTGTCACCAGCGTGATATATACAAAGAAATGGAATAGTAGGCATGTCCAAATGAGATTTATCTACAATATAGAATGGACAAGAAAGCCGATGTTGAATTAACTTTTGCACCCTAATCAAATGCTAGTAATTATTTACCTTCTTCTTGCGCCCGTACTTGGTGAAAGACGCAAATGGTACCAGCGCTATTGTTAGAAATGTACCACATGTAAACCCAGTCAGAAGTCCAGCAAAATTTAGTTGATACGGCAGTGTACCAATTCCGAAAAGAACTGTTGTCAATAGCAACATCTTAATTAATGACATGTATGGCTTTTGCACATGCTTCCAGTGCATCCATATGAGGAGTGCAACCAGCGAGGATACCACACCACAAAGAGATGCTGCGGGTCCTACCTGTAAATATATTGAGTACTCATCAAATTGAATTCTGAATTCGTAGAATATGGAAATTCAGAATGTTATGTATTTAAAACAAGTATGATTGTTGCCGTCGGACGTTACGATTGCAGAATATTAATTCACAGCCCAAATTTAATTGATTTTGAACTGTCAGCCCGAGAGTTGCTATAGTGCGCAACAAACAGCCGGGCCTGATTTCATTAAAATTAGAAAATCATAGATAGGCATTCTGTTTGAGGCTAGCTCTTCAAACTGCATGTATGTACATATATGTATATACATATGTATGTAAGTTATGCAATTTTGATTTTTGATCACGGAGATTTTCCTATACGTGGGCACATATTTAGTGTTTATTATTATTTAATTATTAGATAATATAAAAAATATAAATCTAAAAATTATTAAACGTGCTAGCTACGAGGGCCATTGACGTGAATGTTGGAAGTTAAATTGGATGAAAAATATTACAAAGATTTATAAACTTAACAATTAAATTAATATTTACAGCTGTAGGTTCGGTAAGTAGTGTGGTAGGAGGTGTGTTGCCGAAGAGTCTTATCCTCTCCCGTTGGTAGGTTGGGCATTGGTCAAGTAATACGGTCTACCGTTTTACGTGTGTTGCAGTTGTTGTTACAGCTGCAAAGAGGAGGCGCAGAGCCCGTAAGTAGGTGACCGTGTGAAAATTGTGTGTGTCCAATACGCAGACGAACAAAAGTTGACCACTCCTGTTTTCGGGTATTGGGGGGATATTTGCTGCCAAGTCCAGTAGCGTTGTACGTTTTGTAGGGATGGTGGAAGTTATTCCAGTCGCATGAAGTTATGTTGGCGTGCCGAATAAGTTGTGAGCGGATGTCAGTCTCAGCTAATGGAATATGCATGATGGTTGGGGATTGTGCAACTAAATTAGCTGCTGTATCCGCGTTTTCATTGCCAGGGATTCCTTGGTGACTGGGTACTCAAATAAGCACAACATTATTTGCGATGCATAAGCTGCGGGTGTCGCTGATAACATCGTTATAGCAGTTGAGATTTTGTACTGCAGTTAGTGTGGACAAACTGTCTGTGCAGATAAGAAATTTGCCTTTGTTTTTCTGAGCGAAATGACAAGCTTTTAAAACAGCAAAAGCCTCTGCCGTGAAGATGGAGTAGTAATTTGGAAGTAGGCCGTGGGCTATGGTAACATTTTGATTACAGACCACTGCAAAGGATGTGTAGTCTCCAGATTTCGAAGCGTCTGAGATAAAGTTTCTTGAAAGTATCGCTGCTGGTGTTCTTCTTTTTATGAGCGTGGATGTCGAGATTGATATTAACATCTTCCAGTAGCCAAGGGGGCTTGCATGGTGGTTTCTTGGGATGACAAGGTATGAGGATATTTGACTTGCGTAGGATAGCTGTGCAGCTATCCTACGCAAGTCAAATCTTCTTCTTATAGTGGACATTGTTTTGTAATTTTTTTTGGCTGCAATAGCGCTCTTGAAGCATTTTAGTAGTAGAAAATTTGGCGTGGTGTAGAGTTTGGCTAAGAGTTTTGTTGTAGATACCACCAACCTATCTTTGATAGAGGGCAGTCCAGCTTCCGCAAGGCTACATTTGATCGGTGAGGTTGGATACGCATTAATGCTACGCCGGACGGCTGTGTGGTATGGAGGCATAATTTTTTTGAGGGTGGAGTCGGAGCAACAACCGTAGATTGGCAGACCATAATCCAATTTGGAGAGGATAAGAGCTTTTGTTATGTATGTTAGCGTGTTTATATGAATATTTGGAAATTTTGAACTTACACATTTAATAATATTTATTCTAGATTCTAAGTTGGATCTTAATTCTAGGCAGTGTTGTACAAAATTAAAGTTCTTATCAAATACAATTCCAAGTATTTTTAGGCTATTAACTAATTCTATGTTATTATTATTAAAGGATATTTGTCCAATGGAACAATTACGCTTTCTGCAAATATGCAGTAATTTGCAGTTTTCTATTGAGAGGGTGGCACCCGATAAGTCTCCCCACGACTCGGCTAAGAACGTTATTGGCGGCAACAGTGTCTTTTATCTTCGTATAAATGATAGCATCATCTGCATATGCTGTGAGTTTTATATTTTTGTGATTACGAACAATCGAGTTTAATTTTTCAAAGGCGATTATAAATAAAGATACCGAGAGTGGGGAGCCTTGTGGGATGCCGTTGTATAGGCAGTAGGTATTTGATAACTTATTATTAACTCGAACTCTAAAGGAGCGTTGAGCCATAAAGGCCTTTACTATATTAAAGACCCTTGGACTAACTTTCCATAGGTCAAGTTGATTAAGAACAGCATGTATACCAACGCGATCGAATGCCTTTTCAAAATCAGTTCCCAAAATGGAGACATGATTTTTTTCTGAAAGGGCATCCGACACGAAATGATGGATCTGCAGGAGAGAGTCGATCGTTCCGTGTTTGCGTTTAAAAGCATTTTGATTGTGGGAAATAAGATTATTTTTTGTGACGAGCCACATTAGGCGGCGAGAGAGAATTTTTTCAAAAAGCTTGGCAAGGCAGGAGAGAAGAGATATTGGTCGAAAGCTATTAATATGATGCGCAGGCTTCTTTGGTTTCGGAATAGGTGACACGATTGCCATTTTCCATGTGTGGGGGTAGGAACCGTTGTGTAGCATATCGTTATAGATATTAATTAACATGAGTTTAGCGTTATCAGTGAGGTTTTTGATGATAGGGTATGAGATGCGGTCGAAACCGGGTGTTTTACCACAAGTGATGCATTCAGTTCGGATAGGGATATGTTTGACTCTAAATATTTAGCTTTAGGGTTAACACTAGTAGGGGTGTAAGTTCTATTGATTGTCATATCTTTATTAAGAATATATTCGGGCGAAAAGTTATTGTCTTTGGAAAGATTTGACCACATAACGCCGAGCGCTTCTGAAATATCTTGTGCAAGTTATACAAGTTGGCCAACTTTAAGGCTTTTCAGTGGTACGCTGGGCGAGCCAGTTAGACGCTTTACGTCAGTCCAGATTTGGGTCAAAGAGGATTTTGGCGAGATCCGGGATGTGAAGTTAAACAGAGCTGATCTTTTAGCGATTTTTGTTTCTCTTTTGAATAATGCGTTGGCTTTTTTATAAGCAATTAGGTTAATGGTATTCATGTTGCGCTTAAAGATCTGCCACAGTTTTTGTTTTTCATCGCGCAATTTTTTTGTGTCCTTATTCCACCAGACAGGGCTAACTCTAAGGGGTATACCTTTAGTTTGGGGGATAGACTCATTTGCTGCCTTGCGAATGGCTTTGGTTAGCTTGGCTACGCCATGATGGATGTTGACATATGAGCAATCTGCTAAACTGGAAGAGAGGCTTAACTTAAATTTGTCCCACTTTGCTGCATCAGTTTTGTATTTTGCAGTGGGAATTGTTTTTTCAGGCCGAAATTGTGTGATTATATTGGTTATGCTGGGGAAGTGGTCGCTGCCGTGTAAAAACTTATCAATTGACCAAGAGCACCGGTGTAGAATATCAGCTGAAACCAGGGTAATATCAACACAAGTAAAAGTGGAGTGGGTTGAGAAGTGGGTTGGTGATCCATTATTTAAAACTGAGAGATTTGATTGAGAGATAAATTTTTCCACTTTTTTGCCGCGTGCGTTTAGGCATGCAGATCCCCATAGAGGGCTCCAGGAATTAAAATCTCCATTAATTAGTAATGGAGTGCGAATATTGACAAGTAAACCCAAAAGGTCGTTTTCATGAAAATATTTAATTGGTGGTATGTATACATTGATTAGAGTAATTTTATTGTTGAGATCTAATTGGAGAGCATCACAGAGAATGTTACTCCTAATAGCGATATTTTTATGGGGAATGTGGCGTTTAATTAGAAAGCAAATGCCTTCTTTTTGCATGGAACTCGAGTTTTTAAAATAACCAATATATGGTTTAGGGAAAATTATATTTTTAGCGGTGTTAGCTAAGTGAGTTTCTTGTATGCACATAACATCTGGGTTTTTTTCTTTAATTAATGTAATAAGTTCATGGTAATTATTAATATATCCATTTATGTTCCAATTTAGAATTTTAATTATTTTAATTATTATGCTGTGTGCTTTGGTTAACGGTAGCTGTTTCGCTATCGTATTGTTTGTTTTGTTTTGGTAAGTAAGTTTTTGGTGTTGAAGTGGAGGGGGGAGATAAGGGAGATGAAAGAGATTTTTGGTTGGTATTTGTCTGCATTGACTTTTCGTTTACAGTTGTAAAGTTGTTATCTTTGTTTATGATGGTTTTTGTGTGTGCGTTATCTTTAGCTTGCATGGAGATCGCAGAGGCGGCTACTTTGGCGAAAGATAAAGAAGTGATAGAGGGGCTGATTTGGTTAAGCAATGTTTTGGCTTCACGTATGCTGCACTTATTACGAGTTTTAATTTTCAGAATTTCTCTTTGTTCAACATATTTATTACACGTAGGCGACGAGGAGGGATGGCCAGCACCACAATTTGCGCATTGTGTCCGGGAGCATTCATCATTAGGGTGGGGTGGGAGGTTGCAGTTAACACAAATAGCAGAATTTTTGCAATGTTTAACAGTATGACCGAGAAGTTGGCAGTTTTTACACCGCATAGGGTTGGGAATATACTCCCTTACCTTAACATTATTCCAGGAAATAGAAAGTTTGTTTGGAAGTGTAAATAACTCGAAGGTGACTAGTACCACACCGGAAGGTTTCACTTACCCATCGAATTTTTTGGTACATTTGTATACTGAGACCACATTTTGAAGTTTTAATTCTTGTACAATTTCTTCTTCTGGTACATTGTTGAGGAACGGAGCGTAGATTGTGCGCTTTATATTATTGAGGGATTCGTGCAGTTTACAGTTAACCTCACAAATACCCGGTAAGTGCTTTGTTGTGATAAATCTATCAGCGACTTCTTTCCTTTTTACCAGCAAAACAAGACTGCCATCACGTAATGACGAAATGGAAAGGACTTCAGGGCTAATGAGCTTTATTGCCCTATTTATGGCGAAGCAAGAATATTCAGATAAAGGCTTCTCCTTATTAGCAGATAAAGTTATATATTTGGAGTTCTGTGCGGGTGGTGTATTTTCGGGGAGTTTGGGGAAGTCAAACGGGATTTTTTGGTTTTGTCTTTTCTTTTTGGCTTTTGGACTATCACTTAGTAGTGAAAATCTGTTTTCCATTATGTTAGGTGGCCCCGGGGCCATGGCTGTATTATGCGTACGCAGATTTATTCGTGTGAATGTGACCGCGTGCAAAAGAACGAGCAAGAAAGGGAAGAGAGAACGAAGAGGTGTATAGAAAGTGAGTGAGACGAGCTTATCAGAACAGACAACCAATCGCGATGAGTGTTAGTCGAAGACTGATTCAGTGTTTATTCTATGCGTACAGACAAATGCGCACATTCTATAACATTCTAAGGATTGCCATTGATTTGTGCAGACGCAATTTGTGTATAGAGTAACGAGGTTTCTATATAATCCTCTCAGATGTTATGTGTTTTTATCCCCTGAACCCATTGAAATGGGAAATCAGGGTATAATGGTTTTGTTGAAAAGTATGTAACAGGCAGAAGGATTCGTGGCAGACCCCACAAAGTATATACATATATTCTTGATCGACTGAGTCGATTTAGCCCTGTCAGTCCGTCTGTCCGTATGTTTGAACGCGTCGATTTCAGAAGATATACGAGCTAGAGAGTTGAATTTTTTTTTTAAATGACCGTATATCGAGCTTATCACTAAAAATCGATAACTCCTCCCGTTATTTTTTATCGATAAAAACCCTTATCGAAAACCAGTTATAAAATTATATCTCCTACATCTTTAGAGCTAGAGTCTCCAAATTCCCATGGGAACTTAATTGTTTAACAACTTTTCTTATGGACGTACGTTCTTCATGAAACTTGTAGATTGTGTTTATATCATTAATATGCGTGTATGTTCCGAAGCTCAAATCTCTAGTATTTGAAATACGCCTTTTACAAACGTACGGGTGAGGGATATAGGGGTGGGGGGTGAATTATAATAAAAATCGAAATTCTATTAAGTACATTCGAGTCTATATTTAAAATTTGGAGACTCTAGCTTTAAATATGTGGGAGATATAATTGTATAACTGTCATTCGATAAGGTTTTTTATCGATAAAAAATAACGGGATGAGTTATAGATTTTTGGTGATAAACTCGATATCCGCGCTGTATATACGGTCATTTAAAAAAAGAGTTCAAGTCTCTAGCTCTTATATGTTCTGAAATCGACGCGTTCATACATACGGACGGACGGGCGGACGGACAGGGCTAAATCGACTCAGTTCGTCGCCCTGATCAAGAATATATATACTTTGTGGGGACTGCCACGCCTTATACTGCCTGTTACATACTTTTAACAAAACCATTATACCCTGATTTCCCATTTTCAATGGGTTCATTATACCCTGATTTCTCATTTTCAATGGGTTCAGGGTATAAAAATGTTTATTGCCACGCCCCTAAGGGCCGTAGACTCGAGATAACGGTGGCGTAGCTGCAAAATTTGAATGCCTACGCTCAATAAATGTGAAAACTACAGGGTACTTTTCGATATGCCACGCTCTTAAAGAGCCGTAACAATTATTTTTGGGTCATTAAGTGTGCAGCCGAATATATTTTTTAAATTTAAGGCATCTAGTATGAATAGTGCCCAAAATATAGCCGAATTTGAAAAATCACTATATCTTTTGATTCGATTTGCCACGTCCGTAGTGGGCGTGGATATATAATTTTTTCATCGATCTTTATCATAAGCTCACGTGCACTGTAGAAGTTACAGTTTTAGCCGATTTGCCATGCCCCCCCAATGAGTGTAGCTATATCGATTTATACGCATTGCGATCTTGGGTGGTCAACACGAATATCCAATTCCAAATGTGATGTCTGGTATATCGGAAAATTCATTTTCCGATTTACCATGCCCATGCCATATTAGTTTTGTGCAATATTCGTTTTGTTTTGATTTTTTTTTTTTTTGTCTGTCGGACTGTCGAGTCTCTGCACCCATCTTCGAATTGTTATTTGGTTATGTTAACATAGATATATGTATATAGTGGACAATACCTCAGGTCTATGGGGTACTAAAACTGCACTGGTTAGATTTCCAGCCAATCCAGACATTATGTACACTACAGTTGTCCGCAAAGTTCCAATCAATCTTTCCAAGTCTGCGAGAAATAAATATTGAAATATAAGCGTAATTGCCAAGTGCAAAATGCCAGCATGCATGCACAGCGATGTCAGAAGTCTATATATCTGATCTGGAATTTCCACGGTAATAAAGGGAAACATGCCGCAAACGTTATTTAGGCAGGATATCTGAAAAAAATATATGTCGGATATTTTATGATATATAATATAACAAAAAATATATATATATATACATATATAATAAAAAAATATCATATAAATATAATAATAAAATAAAAATATTTAAAAATATAAGTTAAATCTCATAATTACTTGTGAACAGAGAGAAGCTTCTTCATGAAAATATCCATTAACGAAATCACAATATTCTCGTGTGGTTATCCTACATTCCCCATAGACTCCAGTACAGCAGGGATGTCCGATCACTTCACAGACCATATGCTCGGCCGTGTGATCTTTATAGCGATATCGTTGAGAAAATGAATTAGTTTTCCGGCAAATGGGCCATTTGGTTATGTCATCGGGCCACTCGTATGGAGCAATCGATGCGGGTGCATCGCAAAATTTTGGATCAAGTCCACATACTGAACCTGATATCCGTCCGCCGGGGCCCGATTCGCCGGGTGACCATTTTTTCCAAGTGGATATTGACTTCTAGTTAAGCGAATGCAAGCATGTATTAATCTAAAAAAAATTGTAGATTGTGTAAAGGCTTACTGTTGGATAAAGGCCCCGTATAGAGCAATCCGCCTGTGAACTTTGCACGCAGCCTGAATCGTCATTCCGTATACAACAGGCCGTTTCACGCTCTTGTCTTCGAGTTTTTGTTACAACTTCCATTACTTTAACATCTCGCCGCATGCAGGCCGCAAATTTGGCACCCATGTGGACAAGATCATTGTTGCGAGGACCTATCCAAAGATTTCGCTGCTCGATATGCTGTACCGTTTGCAGACTTAAGCTAGTGACCAGCACCTGTCCGGTCTTTTGTTCAGTGCCAACACCTATCGGTGCGATGCCATAACAAACAATTGATAGAAATAGCACAGCAATTTGCACAGTATTTATCCAGTACGTAAAGAAGGGCCTATGATCGCAGCGATCGTCTAAATCATTAATCGACAAGTATTTGATGTGTTGCCTTTGTGGACGACGCGAGTTCTCTAAAACTCCATCGAGCAATTGGGGAGTAATTCGGTTCCCACGATTCATAGCTGATGTTGTTGTTAAATTGTTAATTGGATTGGCTCGCAGCACAGATGGAACAGAATTGCTACTGTTGTTGCTGGCGCCGAGAGGCATGTGATCGGGCATCAAGTGAAGATCGGTACCATTTCCATTTCCATTAAGAGCCGAGGTGCGCCAACCATTATGATGTCGCTCAGCCATATAAGCACCAACGCTGCCCTCGACACTAGGACCAACTGCGACTCCATTCTGTTTGTTGGCTTGCTCAGTGCTCTCCTCGTTCACTGGAGACTTTGAGGTATCGCAGGGAAAATCGAAGAAGACCTCGTCATCGATCAACGCAGCTAGGCTATCGGCAATGCTAATGCTGCAATCTCCAACAACATCCATATCATGTTCTCTGCCATGCACATGAATTGGAGCAAAACTACGCGACCATTGACGATGACGTCGCTGGCTGATGCTAATACCATGCCCCAAATTTACAGATCGTTTCTGGAATACGTTGATCAAATAGCTAACACCTGTCATCAACATATGTGCTACCGAAGCTTTGCGTTCTACGAATTCATTGGCATTGAAATCGTTTCTGGCATAACACTTTCGCCATCTAGAAGCACCAACAGATACATCCGCATGCTGCGAGTCTTGAGCTGGCAATATATCGGGACGATCGGTTGCATAGTAGTTGTTAGTACTATTGCCATTTGACTCAATAATTGTTCCATCACGTTCATTATCTACATTAAATTCTAGCTCGGTATTGCTGTTCAATGGACCGAAGCGTCTGATTGCCAGACGTCGATGGCGTCCATACCAGATGGCGAAGTCTGTTGCTTCAGTACTCGCTTCCACTCCAAAGAATCGCGAAATTTCCCTTCTCAAATGAATTATTATACGTTTCTTGCATGAATGCCGATGAATAAGTTGCTGCTGTTGCTGTTGTTGTTGGTGCTGCTGCTGCAGCTGACGCTGTTGCTGCTGCTGCTGTTGCATGGGGACTGTTTGTTGCTGGAGATTCTGAAGCTGCTGCAAATGATGAGAACTAGAAAGCTGGGCCGCCTGATAGATTTCCTGTGGGTGCTGTGTTTGGCGGTGAAAGTTTTCGTTGATCTTCAACTGTTGCTGTTGTGACATCGAATATATTTCAGAAGAATTTGCATCCAACGCAATAATATTACCTTGCGTTGCCAATAAAATTTCCTTATCTTGCTGTTTCAGGTTACCCATATCCGATCCCATGGGCAGCCCAACTGGTACTGGACTAATTGGTCCAGTTGTCTGGGTTGTCTGATGCACACCCGTTGTGCGCCGCGTTGTATTACAATGCAAACAAGTACCGCCAGTGTCTTCACCCCGAGCTTGACCCGGAACCTGACTTTGGGCTAAGTCTTGACACTGTGATTCGCTCTGAGCCATTGTCGAATTGAAGGCTATAACGGCTTCGCTCTCATCCGAATTACTACGGATAATGGAACGTGAATCGGTTGCTGACGATCGAAATTTGCTGCACGTGCCAACAATCTTTGTATTAGATCCAATATTCGGTGAGCAGACATTTGCAGCAGCTACCGGTATTGGAAACGATGAAATTGGCGATGAGGACGAGCATGGACAACTCGTAGATGATGTTGATGTCGATACCATATTGTGAGTCTGTGCACTTTTCGAGTAGCTGGCTTGAAGCTGGCCGATTTCACTTTGCTGGTGATCATAGTGACAGCACTTGGCTCGATAACTATATGGTATATTCACATATTGTGATTGGAGTGATGGCAAAGGTGGCGTTACCGGCAAGTCTGAGTATATATCACTAACTGGTGGTGGTGTTGGGACATAGCGTTTCACTGGTGTATGCGCCGTTGGACCCAAGTAACCTCCATATGAATCACATTGCATCACTTGCTTGGGTGCTATAAAATATCGTCCAATTGGTGCAGCTGTACCCGAAGCAGAACTTGAAGCCGAAACCGAAACGGAAGTCGGAGTTTGAACTTGAGCTGAAGACGTTGCTGTAGCAACTGTGGCTAAGTTTATGGATTCCATTAATTTCAGTTTTTGTGATGAATCACGATAGCGATATTTCGTGTTGGGCGACATGGCACGTGTAGTTGAATGCTGCTGAATACCATATTTGTCAATCTGCTTATAGTGAGTACTTGTCGAGCTGTCGGGCTGCATGCTTATTACAGAATTGTTTGTACAAAGGGACGAAGACGAGTTCGATGATGACAGCGGTTGACATTGCGAGTGGGCGTGATGTTGAAAATGATTTAGATTGAGCTGTTGTAGTTGATTGCCTACATTACTGTTGCAAATACTGATGTTACTATGAAAATTCGATTGTTTTTGACTTTGACTATGACTTGTCGGCAAGCAATCGCTATGCGGAGCCGGTGAAGGTGGCGGCAGACTGCCATTGGTTAGCGTATCATCAAATTTGGCCAATGGTATCGTTAGCTTACCAGACTGAGCCAAGTATATCTCATTCGGATGAGGACTGAATCGACCGGCTATTGCCACCATTGACTCATCTCCATTCGATTTTAACGATAGCTGCGCCTGGTAGTTCAATGATTTTCGACGTCCTACTGCGGCAGAGACATTTCCACTGGCCGCGGCTCCCGTTCCGGCTCCAGCTCCGGCTGGCCCTAATCCCGTGAAATCATTGCGTCGTGGATTAGGATGCATTTTCAGTTAATTGGCTGTGATTCACTCCTAAGTACTCTGAAAAATTATTGAGTACATTTATGTAGTTTATAAATTGTTACATAAACACACACATAAACATAAACACACATGTATTTATTTATAAAAATTCCATCCAAATTGTGAAATTTTTGATGCAAATTGTGAAATTTTATTTGCATACTTTTATAACAAATATTTAACATTGGACTTTATATTTTATAAATACATTGTTTTAAGCTCCACTTTTAACACTTATAATCGTTATTTCGGACTTACATATTCATATATTTTACAAAAACATTAACATTTGCAGATACAGTAAATAAACTTGGCTTATCGATTTTCCACGAATTATCTAAGTGCATACCTTTCGGCGCAACTTACTATTGTGGATTGCATTCACATTTTCAGTATAGCGTTGGTGCCATGTGGTTTATGTGCTCTGCAGTGAATTTTCAGTATTAAAAAAAAAATTGTATGTATCATTATGTATGTATATGTTTTGTTACCGTTCGCTTGCAAAATGTTCTTCGCTAAATAGAGAGCGAGATCTTTCAAATACATATGTATGTATTCTTATTTATGTATGTATGTGGAAATATATGTATGTATGTATATGCGTTTCGGTATAAATGTATATACATACACATATGTACATATGTATATTTACTTTTATCCGTCATTCGCATTGTCTTTTACTGTTGCTCTCTCGCCTTTGCACTCATTATCAATGCGCATGTCTAAATTTTTGACGTCACTACAGGAAGTCAAAAAAATAAAATAGTTCAATTTGATTAGTGTGAACTAGGGCTGTCGAATATGGCAAATCGGAAAATGCATTTTCCGATATACCAGAAACCATGTTAGTTGAAGAGATAGAAAGCTGAAATTTGGTATGTATGGCGGATATATTTACGCCCATTGGGGGCGTGGCAAATCGGATAAAACTGTATCTCCGAAAGTCATAAAGCTAAAAAGTTGAAATTTTGCACGCGAGCTAATGTTATGATTCTATAATGACTGATGATTTTATGTTTACGCCCACTAGGAGCTTGGCAAATTGGACCTGAAGATATTGTGATTTTTCTAATTTTGCCATATTTTAGGCACTATTGATGCCAGAGACCTGAAATTTGGTATATATACGCGGGGTGACAATCCAAGTCCAACGAGCTATGGTGAATATATGTCCGCCCAAAGGGGGCGTGGCAAACCGCAAAAGCTTATATCTCCTACAGTTTAAGAGCTAGAAGCTTCAAATTTGGTTAGTTAAGTTACTGGTAACATCCTCTATCGATGTCCCAAAAATAAATGTTACGCCTGAATGGGGGCGTATCATATCGAAAAATACCCTGCAATTTTCACATTTTTTGAGCGTAAGCATTCAAATTTTGCATTTACGTTACCGTTAGCTCGTTCTAGGAACTGACCAAAAATGAGGCGTCTACGGCCACTGAGGGCGTGGCAACCGGTATTTGTAGTATCACTAACCAGAGAACACATAGACTAGACATGTAGAACAATATTTTTCCACGCCGCAACATCTATCTAACAGGTCCCGGCCAACTTCGTATTCGCTCGGCTTGGTATTGGCTGGCTCGGGTAATGAAAAATAGCACGACGAAATCAGTGCGTTCTAAGCACGCAAACGAAATGGTCATGTATGCGCTTTGCGTTTTTTGTCTTACTCTCCCTCTCTCTCTCTTTTTCTCTCTCCGTGGGCTCTCAAATCATGAAGCTCAGCAGCGCACAAAAATTGAAATTTCTTCACGACGGTCCCAGCTCTTTGCTTTTGAGTGAAGAGTATACCGAAATCTTAAAATCGTTTTTGACATTCATGCAAACATAATGTTAGCATATATATATATATTTATGGGAAGGGTATGAAAGCGTTGAGGCGCATAAAGACTATGATTTCGCGACGGGCAAGCACACACACACTTGCAGTCCCTTGTTACATGTATGACCATTTGTGACCATTTCGTGCGTTACTCTTGCTGCTTGTAGCAATTTTAAAGCCCAGCATTTATTACAAGAATGATCAACGCAAATATATACAAAATATCGCAACAAATATTCGATATTTGAGCCGAAAAATTCCGATATAAATATATTTTATATACAACAAGTAAGAAAACTCTAGTCGAGAGTGCTCGACTACGAGATCCCCTGAACCCTTCAAGCAACAGCCATTTCAATCATTTTTAGCGTCTCTCTGCTTACACAAACACACACATACACACGCAAACACACATACATAGACACCCATAGGCGCGCACGCATGGGCTGCAGTGTGGGCTTACTATGGGAACTTAATTGTTTAATAACTTTTTTTCTGGACGTACGTTCTCCATGAAACTTTCAGATTGTGGTTTTATCATTACTATGCGTATAATTGCCAAAGCTCAAGTCTCTAGTATTTGAAATACGCCTTTTACAAACTTATGGGTGAGGGGGTGGATATAAGGGTGGGGAGTGAAATTGAACAAAAATCGAAATTCTATAACGTACATATCAATCTACATTTAAAATTTGGATACTCTAGCTCTAAAGATGTAGGAGAAATAATTTTATAACTGCATTTCGATAAGGTTTTTGATCGATAAAAAAATAACGGGATGAGTTATCGATTTTTAGTGATAAACTCGATATGCGCGCTGTATATACGGTCATTTTAAAAAAAAGTTCAAGTCTCTAGCTCTTATATCTTCTGAAATCGACGCGTTCATACATACGGACGGACGGACGGACGGACGGACGGACGGACGGACAGACAGACGGACAGGGCTAAATCGACTCAGTTTGTCGCCCTGATCAAGAATATATATACTTTATGGGGTCTGCCACGCCTCCTTCTCCCTGTTACATACTTTTAACAAAACCATTATACCCTGATTTCCCATTTTCAATGGGTTCAGGGTATAAAAATTGAGATACTTTGATATATTTTCTAGAGCTGTAGAGATATCGATGAAACTATCGATATTATCGCTGGAACTTTACTTTTTCGATATATGGATGGAAATTTCTCGATGGTCAATATATCAACAATTTAATCCGAGTGGAGAACTACATCTTTAGAGCTAGAGTATCCAAATTTTAAATGTAGATTTATATGTACGTTATAGAATTTCGAATTTTGTTTAATTTCACCCCCACCACTATATCCTCCCCCTCACCCCTAAGTTTGTAAAAGGCGTATTTCAAATACTAGAGACTTGAGGTTCGGTACATATGAACACGCATATTAATGATATAAATACAATCTGAAAGTTTCATGAACGTACGTCCACAAAAAAAGTTATTAAACAATTAAGTTCACATAGTAAGCCCACACTGCAGCCCATGCGTGTTTATGCGTGCTCGCCTATGTGTGTGTATGTGTGTGTTTGTATAAGCAGAGAGACGCTAAAAATTATTGAAATAACTATTGCTCGAAGGGTTCAGGGGATCTCGTAGTTGAGCAGTCTCGACTACAGCTTTCTTACTTGTTATTTATTTAATATAGCTATTTCAATTCAAATTTGTAGCGAACAAAATCAATCTATCTTTTATACTGGCAGTTCCTCTTTTAATGTGGACAAATTTATCACTACGTCGAGTAAGTTGTTTTATGCAAACTCATTTGCAGCCTGATTTTAATGTATTCTAAAATTTATTAGAAAAATATGTTGTTTTCCCGACGCTGTCCATTTTATACGGCCGATGCTCCAAAACCGTTCGCATGCGATAAAAATGCATGTCGGAAGTTTGGTCCCACTTTGACCGCATAAAAAAAAGGGTTTGCCACAAGTGGCAACACTTCTAATTTGATGGATCCACCAATTTAAACAAAATATTGAACCAAAACTACAGTCGACTTTAAGCCATTTTTTACACGCAGCGAGTTTTATGGTTCCATGTTGATCAGGAGGCCACAAATTGAGCCTTTTTCGATCGCTTTAAGAATATAATGAATCACTATGGTCCAAATTTAGTTTGTTTTTTTGGCATAAAGTCGATTTTTCGATGTTAATGAATCGTTAACAATTTTTTTGTCTTAAAGTAAATTTATCATACATTATAAAAATTATAATAAAAAGCTTTTGAAATGAAGCCAAAGCTTTACGAGAGCTTTTAAAAGTGAACTATCGATTAGCTGATTATTGAATACAAATTGGCACAAAAAGGTATGCACTATCTAATGTAATGTCTTATTTTATGTATAGTTTGTGAATTTTGGTTTTGTGTAATGTTCATTTTATGTCTATTTTCTTAGAAAATTAACATGCGTTCTCCTAATAAGCTGTTCCATGCTGAAAGCAACTAATTGGTCCAGATTGTACTTGTGAGTCTTGTCTTTCATGGGAAACCAAAAACTCATCCCCGTTCGTCCCCCTTTTCTCACATTTTGTTAATTTATAGGCACGTTCGTGTTTAGCAACAACGAACTTATTGAAATATGGCGCAGCAACAACCGGCAAATTCAATCGGTATCGGATTGGATTTACACCAATATAAATAAAAGAAAGATAAAGAGATAAAGAAAGAAATAGATAAAAAAATCAGTAATTTTAATAGTTACATTCATAGATATCTACCCAAATGTAACTATGATTGAACGGTTCATGACTAAGCATACTGTATGGCTGGCGTCGAAAATATCAATTACTATCAATGAAAACTGCAAGACCCCACAGCAAACAGGACGCCCAACCTTATCATGGTATCCGATGTCACCAACAATTCATAAAATATTGGTTCACAGTTACAAGATAAATAATTTGAGTTTGGTTCACCTAGGATCATTAGGCAAAAACGCTTCAGTAGCACATAATAAAATATACAAAAAAGACAGATTGTCACATTCACGAAAAAATAGTTGGATCAATACGATGACGGATATATTTTACAGAGCTATCCACTATTATCGAGTGTTTGTTTAAAGGAAACCAAAGGAAAAATAAAAAAAAAACATTTTCACAAGAGGTGCTTCCGTGTACAGCTTCAAATAACAACGAACTGGAGTATGATTCCGATGATAATGAGAATTATAATTATTATAATATTGAATCAGATGAAGAAGAAATTGAAATATAAAAAAAAAATTACTAAATAGAACAACAACAAAAAAATAGTTTCTTTTAATTCTACAAAAAATATATATCTTCTAGTTTGCAAGGGCGGCAAGAGTGGGCGTGGTCGCACTGATCCAAAATTTGGTGTACAAATTATTAGGGACATAAAAATAAAATGTGCGAAGTTTGGATCTTATAAATCAATTTTTCGACTTTATGCCAAAAAAAACTTATTCTGGACCGTAGCACTGGATGAAAAATATGTTTTGCCAAGTCGTCCATATTTAAAAGACGTAATTTTGAAGAGCATGTACTAAGATTTGTTGCGAAAACTGTAATCATTAATAAATTATATTGATTTCTGCTTATTAACAAACGACACTCAGACATCATGAGTCAATGCGAACTATATAACAATAACTATATGCAGTATAACAGTATCATGTCATTTCCTCGCCAATTATAAACTCAAATCTGCTGTACTACGCAACCGCTTGTGGACCAAACGAATCACAATAGTGAAAATATTGCCACAACAGTAAGAGAAATTTGTGACTTTAAAGTTGTTGCAAGAGATCCCCTTATCGGAGGACCAGTTCCACAAATCGGAGATATTTGTTTTGTATTTGAGCCTTTTGAGACGGCAACAAAACTTTCATCGGCATCAAATACTGCAAAGATTTCGGGCATCAATCCAACAGTATTGGCGTTAACAAAAAGTTTTGAAGAATTGTTGCCTACCATGAAAACTGCAGTCGGTACGGAAGCTGGTTTTTTTTAAGAAGAAAGAATTCCAAATGCAGGAAATGCGCATTAGCTTTAGAGGAAGAGCTGTGCACTACCAAAGATTATGCGACAAATCCCGATTTAATTGAGGCTCAGCCAAAGGTGAGTGAGAAACATTCCAATCTCCAGCCGAACGTAATTATAATGATGAGGCAGTAAGTGGAGCAGCGCAATGCATCGCCCGATTCTGATCCGCTTCAATACTGGAAGGTAACTGCTAACATATTCGTATTTATTTGATTTAATAATTTTCTTTTATTTAGAGTATTTAGAGTAATGAACATAAATTAAATGGTCGATCATCACCGACCGAATAACTTCTTTAAAAGAAAATCATGTTAATCAAATAATTTTTCTAAACAAAAATCAACGGTTGGAATGGATCTCTAAATTTTTCATATGTTTTATATTATTTATAATAGGCAACTGAAAGAAACTCTGTTGTATATTTTTAAGAAAAATAGACTGAAACCTGTTTTGTTGAACCCTAGGATTCATAGTACGAAAATATGTATTTAATTTGCAAAATATGTGTTTGAATCACTAAAACCAATTTCGTAATAGTTCGGCTTGGTATTATTTGGCTCGGGTAATGAAAAGATATTACGGCGAAATCAGTGCGCTGCAAGTGCTTAAATGAAATGCTCCTGTTCTTTTATGAAGCACGGCTATGCGTTAGTTGTCTTACTCCCTCTCACACTCTACCTCCCTCTTCTCTATCTTTATGGTCTCTCAAATCATCAAGCTCAGCAGCGAACAAAAATTGGAATTTTTTCGCGGCGTTCCCAGCTATTTCTTTTTGAGTGAAGAATATACCGAAATCTTAAAAGCAAATATACACACATATATTTATATAATCATATGTTCAGCTGTAATTACATAAAAGAGGTTAGGCGACCACGTGGCATAATCTCGCCGACCACGCCCACGCGTTTGCACGCGGGAAGGCGGTAGCAATCGAGCTGCTCAGCTTGGCATACTCAAAATTGCCTGGATCGGGGCTATGAGTGAGGGCATTCAAAATACTTGATAGTTACTAAATTCCCCATTGGTTACCAATAAACAGAGGTTACATTTGATTTTTATACCCTGAACCCATTGAAAATGGGAAATCAGGGTATAATGGTTTTGTTAAAAGTATGTAACAGGGAGAAGGAGGCGTGGCAGACCCCACAAAGTATATATATTCTTGATCAGGGCGACAAACTGAATCGATTTAGCCATGTCCGTCTGTCCGTCTGTCCGTATGTATGAACGCGTCGATTTCTGAAGATATAGAAGCTAGAGACTTCAACTTTTTTTTTAAATGCTCGTATATAGCACGCGGATATCGAGTTTATCACTAAAAATCGATAACTCATCCCGTTATTTTTTTATCGATCAAAAACCTTATCGAAAACCAGTTATAAAATTATATCTCCTACACCTTTAGAGCTAAAGTCTCCAAATTTTAAATGTAGACTCGAGTGCACGTGATAGAATTTCGATTTTTGTTATAATTTACGCCCCACCCCTATATCCACCCCCTTACCCTCATCTCTGTAAAAGGCGTATTTCAAATACTAGAGACTTGAGCTTTGGCAAATATACGCATAGTAATGATAAAACCACATTCTGAAAGTTTCATGAAGAACGTACGTCCACAAAAAAAGTTATTGAACAATTAAGTTCCCATAGTAAGCCCACACTGCAGCCCATGCCTGTTAATGCGTGCGTGCCTATGGGTGTCTATGTATATGTTTGCGTGTGTGTGTGTGTTTGTTTAAGCTGAATGACACTAAAAATTATTGAAATGGCTGTTGCTCGGAGGGTTCAGGGTATCTCGTAGTCGAGCAGTCTCGACTAGAGCTTTCTTACTTGTTTTTTGACTCCATTTATTATAATAAGCTTACTCAGTTAAGTATAATGCTCCACTCCACTGACAATATGCGTTTTACGGGTATGTTACTCTTCACTCAACCTGTAAATCACTTTCAGCTACCTCGCTTCTGCGAGCCTCGAAAACTAATTTCACAATTACACTTCGAATGTCTTTTCTCATTGAGCGCCGAGCACTAACTGACTTTGCGCTTGCAGCTTCTGCCGCTCTTTTTCGCTCAATTCGCCGCAGCGTCGGCAATGCAGCCTCACCACAGCGAGCTTTTGAGCTACCCTGGATCGCGGGCGATCCGCCTTACAATACATATGTAAGTAGAAGCTAAGTTGTTGCCTTCGGGTGTAGGTAGATTCGCGAAACGCGGACACTTACGCATAGTCAAGTGTCGGCTTACCGTGGCCGACTGTCGTGGTTGGGGCGCTGCACTTATGTATAGGCGAAATAGATCTGTAGCAATGATTGAATGATATGTATACTTATTCAATTCTGTATATGCCTTCTGCATATTGTACATATAACAAGTGAGAAAGCTCTAGTCGAGACTGCTCGACTACGAGATCCCCTGAACCCTTCGTGCAACAGCCATTTCAATAATTTTTAGCGTCTTTCTGCTTATACAAACACACACACGCAAACACACATGCATATACATGCATGCGGATTTTTATACCGTGAACCCATTGAAAATGGCAAATCAGGGTATAATGTTTCTTTTCATACCCTGAACCCATTGAAAATGGGAAATCAGGGTATAATGGTTTTGTGAAAAGTATGTAACAGGCAGAAGGAATCATCGCAGACCCCATAAAATATATATATTCTTGATCAGGACGATGAGCTGAGTCGATATAGCCCTGTCCGTCTGTCCGGCCGTCCGTATGAGTGCGTCGATCTCAGAAGTTATAAGAGCTAGAGAGCTGAAACTTTGTATGCATACCCGTGTATACCATACGCTAGTTTATCATATTTTTTCGATAACTTTTTTATCGAGGATAATCGATAAATTTATATTGTTTTTTCAGCCATATTTGAACACTATTAGACCTAGAGACTTCAGATTTACTGTGTATATACATTTGATGGATACACACAATTTGTAATTTACAGATTTTGGATACCACGCCCCCTTCGGCCCAAATTTGTAAAAAACGTATATCAAGTACTAGAAACTTGTGCTTTGGAATATACACAAATTTACACATACATAATCATAATATGTTCTGAAAGTTTCATTAAGATTGTACGTCTACAAACGAAATTATTCAACAAATAAATTCTCATAATATTGCCCACACTGCAGCGCAGCCCAAGCGCAGTCGCTGCTTACTGTGCAGTTAGCAGAGCGCGGGCCTTTGCGTGCGGGTGGATGCATGTGTATGTATGTGTGCAGAATGATTGGAACATCAGCATGGAGGGTTCAGTGTATCTCCTAGTCGAGCAGTCTCGACTAGAGTCTTCTTACTTGTTAAATGTGTGTTGTTACATACATGCCTGTTGCATGATTTTCCATTTTCAATGGGTTCAGGGTATAACAAGTAAGAAAGCTCTAGTCGAGACTGCTCGACTACGAGATCCCCTGAACCCTTCAAGCAACAGCAACAGCAATAAGGTTTTTTATCGATAAAAAAATAACTAGACGAGTTATCGATGTTTGGTGATAAACTCGATATGCGCGCTGTATTTACGGTCATTTTAAAAAAAAGTTCAAGTCTCTAGCTTCTATATCTTCTGAAATCGACGCGTTCATACATACGGACGGACGGACGGACGGACGGACGGACGGACAGACAGACGGACAGGGCTAAATCGACTCAGTTCGTCGCCCTGATCAAGAATATATATACTTTGTGGGGTCTGCCACGCCTCCTTCTCCCTGTTACATACTTTTAACAAAACCATTATACCCTGATTTCCCATTTTCAATGGGTTCATACATACGGACGGACGGACGGACGGACAGACAGACGGACAGGGCTAAATCGACTCAGTTCGTCGCCCTGATCAAGAATATATATACTTTGTGGGGTCTGCCACGCCTCCTTCTCCCTGTTACATACTTTTAACAAAACCATTATACCCTGATTTCCCATTTTCAATGGGTTCAGGGTATAAAAACGAAATTCTATAAAGTACATATGAACACTAACACAACAACAAGTGTAAAGCGGTTTGCACACTTTTTTTGGGGTTAGCACCTAGACAGCTTCGTATTTGCTCGGAACCCTTACTGTTAGGTTCTGCCCACGGAAGTATTGCTATGCTAAATGTTTTGCTTGCTCTCTTTCTTTATCTCTCACTCTCTGTGTCTCGCTCAATACTCTCTATTCTCTTGTTCGAGATAGGTTCCCGTTTCTTCACTACTAAGTGAAGTCAAACTCCACAAGAATGACAATCTACTGAATCGAGCATATCATAAGGCGAATGCTTTACAATGACAAAGCAGCAGTTCCGATGGATATCGGGTCCAATAATATTAAATTTGGACTTATTCGAAAATATGATTCGTCACTATGCAAATTGACCTCAAATTTACTTACTTAGGAGGGAAGAGTTTTTGTGGATGGTGTCCTTGTCAATAAACCGTTGAATAATCAATAAGACGTTCAATACTTTAACCCGAAATTTGTTTACCGAATCGTACTGCTCTTCGATGCTATTTTTACAGAATTTTTGAAGTGGTGTTGGAGGCTTGTTGTCAACCCGATTCTTTACTAGTGCAAATAGTACTCAAATTACAAATTAGTTTATTGTTATATCGATTTGCAATGTCTTTTTTAAGTATTCGTAGCTCTAGACATTTGTTCACTATAGTAAAAAATTATAAACTGTATATACACGTTTTTAAAAGTACACACATTAATTTATTATATTACACAGGTAATATACTCAATAGATAGATATAATATAGATATAGTATATATCCGATGTACACTGAAATAAAAAAATAGTCATAAATTTTTTGTTTTATTTTAGAGATGTACATAAAATAGGAATTTTATACTCTACTGTTGACAATCCTTTAGGTGTGCTCTATTGGTCAAAATAAATTGACCGTAGTAATGTAAAATAGCTCATGGATGTACTTATGATCTATAAATATTTATTAATGGTAGCAGAAGTTCGTGTGTATTAACAACATAATTACCGCAGTAAAGCTTTGGAGAGATAGTGTTGAAAACTTAAAAGCCGTTATCCTTACAGGTCGCTGACTACAAAGAATCATATATTTCAAATTTTTCAAAAACTCGCGGTTGTATGAAATTTCTTCCCATCTGCAATTATATAAGTGCCATGCTGTGATTGAAGACTGCAAAGGAGTTAGAAAATGGATTATTGAATAGTTGAATATTAATTATATGAAGAAAATACGTAAGAAAGCTCTAGTCGAGACTGCTCCCCTAAACACGTCGCAGAACTGCTATTTCAATAATTCTTCGCGTCTTTGTACTAAAAAAGATTACAGCAAAAATCTAAATTCTATAAAGTACATATAAATCTACATTTAAAATCTGGACGCTCTAGCTTTAAAGATGTAGCAGATATAATTTTATAACTGACTTTCGATAAGGTTTTTATCGATACAAAATAATGAGATGGTTATCGATTTTTGGTGATAAGCTCGATATGCGATTTTTGGTGATAAGCTCGATATGCGCGCTGTAGATACGGTCATTTTAAAAAAGAAGTTCAAGTCTCTAGCTCTTATATCTTTTGAAATCGGCGCGATCAAAAATAAGGACAGACGGACAGACAGACAGACGAACAGGGCCAAATCGACTCAGCTCGTCACCCTGATCAAGAATATATATACTTTGTGGGGTCTGCCACGCCTCCTTCTGCCTGTTACATACATTTCAAAAATCGACGCGTTCAAACAGACAACGGTCAGGTCTAATTCGACTCAGATCGTCGCCCTTATCAAGAAGATATATACTTTGTGGGGTCTGCCATGCCTCTTTCTGCTTGTTACATACATTTTAACAAAACCAGTATACCCTGATTTCCCATTTTCAATGGGTTCAGGGTATAATAATGGGATGAGTTATCAATTTTTTTGGATATAAAATGGATATGGGCAATTCTCTAGTGGCGAATGTGATATTCGTACGTATTTGAGTTAAAAACAAGCACAAAAACATCTAAAAACTTTCAGAACGTAATCATAATGTGTAAATTTGTGTATATTCCAAAGCACAAAGTACTTGATATACGTTTTTTAGAAATTGGAGGCGAAGGGGCGTGGTATCCAAAATCTGTAAATTACAAAATGTGTGTATCCATCAAATGTATATACACAGTAAATCTGAAGTCTCTAGGTCTAATAGTGTTCAAATAAGGCTGAAAAAAACAATATCAATTTATCGATTATCCTCGATAAAACAGTTATCGAGTTATCGAAAAAATATGAAAAACTAGCGTATGGTATAAACGAGTATGCATACAAAATTTCAGCTCTCTAGCTCTTAAAACCTCTGAGATCGACGCACTCATATGGACGGACAGACGGACAGGGCTTTATCGACTCAGCTCATCGTCCTGATCAAGAATATATATAATTTATGGGGTCTGCGATGATTCCTTCTGCATGTTACTTACTTTTCACAAAACCAATATACCCTGATTTCCCATTTCCAGTGGGTCAGGGTATAATAATATCAAAGGCCACAAAGCAAGCCACAATAGTTCTTAGTAATCACTCTCTATCTCTCTAAGTTTGGCTTTATCATTTTCTAGTTTACAAACGCTTTACACACATGCAGTTTGTTTATGAACAATTTTTCACGCGCGCTGTCCCCTTGTCTACCCATTCACCCTTTCCCAATCACGTTTTATCAATGAATTTGCCCGCCATAGTTGAGGATTTTCTTGGGTGCTCGAAAGAAGGCAACACTTTTAAGATTTCTACATTCCGGTTGCCTAAGCAAGACCTATCCGAACATTTGCTGTATTCTTTGACTGAGTAAATTAGATATAAACAAGTAAGAAAGCTCTAGTCGAGACTGCTCGACTACGAGATCCCCTGAAACCGTCGAGCAACAGCCATTTCAATAATTTTTAACGTCTCTCTGCTCACACAAACACACACATACACACGCAAACACACATGCATAGACACACATAGGCGCGCACGCATAAACACGCATAGGCTGCAGTGTGGGCTTGCTATGGGAAATTAATTGTTTAATAAATTTTTTGTGGACGTACGTTCTTCATGAAACTTTTAGATTGTGATTATATCATTAATATGCGTGTATGTGCCGAAGCGCAAGTCTCTTGTATTTGAAATACGCCTTTTACAAACTTATTGGTGAGGGGGTGGATATAGGGGTGGGGGGTAAAATTTAACGAAAATCGAAATTCTATAACGTACATATAAATCTACATTTTAAATTTTGTTATTAAACAATTAAGTTCCCATAGTAAGCCCACACTGCAGCCCATGCGTGCGCGCCTATGTGTGTCTATGTATGTGTGTTGCAGAAAGACGCTAAAAATGATTGAAATGGCTGTTGCTCGAAGGGTTCAGGGGATCTCGTAGTCGAGCAGTCTCGACTAGAGCTTTCTTTTAGCTCTTGATTAGCTCTATAATTGGTGCTAAATTTGATTTTGGGCAAATGTTAGTTTTCAAGGTAATCACAAAAAACCAAGAGGTTCGCAGGCTACAAAAAACGTAAGTCGCCTTTTAAATGAACAGTTCAACTTGAGATTATAGCGAAACCTTAAGTGACAATTTATTACAAATAATTTTAAATTATTAGAAATTTGCATATCTTTACAATGTTTTTTATTTGCTTCAAAAATATTGAGTAGTTTTTTTTTTTTATACCCTGAACCCATTGAAAATGGGAAATCAGGGTATAATGGTTTTGTTAAAAGTATGTAACAGGGAGAAGGAGGCGTGGCAGACCCCACAAAGTATATATATTCTTGATCAGGGCGACAAACTGAATCGATTTAGCCATGTCCGTCTGTCCGTCTGTCCGTCTGTCCGTATGTATGAACGCGTCGATTTCTGAAGATATAGAAGCTAGAGACCTCAACTTGTTTTTAAAATGCTCGTATATAGCACGCGGATATCGAGTTTATCACTAAAAATCGATAACTCATCCCGTTATTTTTTTATCGATCAAAAACCTTATCGAAAACCAGTTATAAAATTATATCTCCTACACCTTTAGAGCTAAAGTCTCCAAATTTTAAATGTAGACTCGAGTGCACGTGATAGAATTTCGATTTTTGTTATAATTCACCCCTCACCCCTATATCCACCCCCTTACCCTCATCTCTGTAAAAGGCGTATTTCAAATACTAGAGACTTGAGCTTTGGCAAATATACGCATAGTAATGATAAAACCACATTCTGAAAGTTTCATGAAGAACGTACGTCCACAAAAAAAGTTATTGAACAATTAAGTTCCCATAGTAAGCCCACACTGCAGCCCATGCCTGTTAATGCGTGCGTGCCTATGGGTGTCTATGTATATGTTTGCGTGTGTGTGTGTGTTTGTTTAAGCTGAATGACACTAAAAATTATTGAAATGGCTGTTGCTCGGAGGGTTCAGGGTATCTCGTAGTCGAGCAGTCTCGACTAGAGCTTTCTTACCATACGTTTTATGTATTTTTTAATATTTTAGTAATTGCATGGTACCTTTTATATTTTCCTTTTACTCTTTAAGCATAAACGAAGATTTGAAATATTTCATATATAGCGTCTCTCTTTAAGAACAGTAATAAACACAAAATGGGCAATAGAAATGCTCAAAACAGAATTTTGGCACTTGTTCGGCCTTGTGTGTCAATATTTCGAGATTTGTTATGAATAAATGTAAAATTAGTTTATATTAGTTAAATTTAAGTTGATTTAAATTAATTTTAAATCAATAGTTATAAAAAAATGTTATCAGATAATGCATTCATTGACTTTGAATTTTTTGGCTTTGGTTGACCTTTCTGGAGAAATATATGCTATATATGCGGACATTTAAAAAAATTTCAAGGGTCTAACGCTTATTACTTATGAGATGAACGAATACACTTGACTATGATAGTGTTTAGTTTCGTATTGATTCTTTATTCTGCTGGGCCCGGGTTTATATACCCGGACTCATGCATAATTTCAACCATTAAATCTAGTGCGTCTATTGCTGAGTGTGTAAGGCTCAGCATTGGTCTATTACATATTATTATCTTATCGCGTAGTTTGTAAGACTGCGCGTTGGCTTATTAGCTATTCATGCTCAGCGCTCGTCTCTTACGAATTCTAATCGCTAAGGGTCAGGGTCATATTTTATGCCCAGTTTGACAATTCACACTTGAAGCATATGTTATTTATTTTATGTTAGCTGTCGAGTGCATAGCGCGTATGTTCCCCTACTTATCATATTTTTATGTTCATGCATGTTCATGAACATTCTGCGGGGGCCAGAGAAGGTAATAGCTAACAATTGCTGTCTCTGGGTTCTCTTCTTGATATGCAGGATAAATACAAATTAGATTATTGTTAGTTTCTTGACAAAATGATCACGCTTTCAATCCTTATGTTCGTGCCTGAACATGAGATCTAGGCGTTCATACGGACGGACGAACCGACAGGGACAGGTACGACTCAGCGCGTCGTTCTGATATATAATATATATACTTTATAGGGTCTACGAGGATTCCTGTTACATACTTTTCACAAAAGCATTATACCCTGATTTCCCATTTTCAATCTGTTCAGGGTCTCAAGCTTTTATGTCTTCTGAGAATGGACTAAATCAACTCAGCTCGTCGGCTTGATCAAGATTATTTGTACTTTATGGGATCAACCACGACTCCTCATGCCTGTTACTGCCTGTTATTAGAATATATCAGCAAATATGTGGGATCAGGTATAAAAATCAATAATCAATTGAAGAACAAAAATAACATTTTTGAGACTTACGTGCTGGATTAATGTGTCTCCATTAGCGCAAAGAATATATAACTGCGAAATTGCCGAAGATATATATACAACAAATTTAAAGTAGTCTCCAATAAATAAATATTCGCTCTGCTGTATTCATTTAATGAGAAGAAAAGTCAATAATAACCAGAGAATAAAAATGAACTATGTAAATATTTTTAAAAACACTTTCAAATTAAAACTTACTGTAACTAGTTGAAATCCTACCATACATATTAGGACGGCGGATATCATCAGATTCACTAAAAGTATGGGATTAAAAAAGTCTTCCAATTGTTTAGCGAATCTAAAATAACAAAAACATTGAAGTTTCTTAAAAAAAATTTGTGATTAAGAATTGCTTTATTATACTTTAATTTTATAGCCTGAGCTAATTGAAAATGGGAAATCAGGATATAATAATTATAATGAAATGATGGAATAATAGAAATGTTATGTAGCAGCCAGAAGGATGTAACAGACAGTACGACGTGTTCGTCTGTCTGCCCATATGAGCGCCGAGATCCCAAGAAATATACAAATATATATATAGTTTATACGAGTATACATGCAAAATTTTTCTAGCTCTTATATTTCCGGAGATCTCGGTGCTCATTCGGACAAACGGATATGGCTATATCGATTCAGCTCGTCTCCTTGAATAAGAATATCTATTCCTTGCAGGGCCTGACACGCGTCTTTCTGCCTACTTTCAATAAAGTCATTATACCCTGATTTCCCATTTTGAATGGAATCAGGGTATAAAAAACTAAGCTGATTATAATAAAAATCGCAATACCATAAAATGCACGAATTGATATTTAAAATTGGAGATTCTAGCTCTAAAGATTTAGAAGATATGATATCATACCTGTTTTTCAATAAGGTTTTTAATCAACAACAAAATAACGGGAAAGGTATCTCTAGCTTTTAAATCTTTTGAGATCGACGCGAACGCATATACGGAGAGACAGATAGAGAGAGAGGCAGACAAACAGGCGGACTTGTCTATATCGACTCAGTTCGTTGCCCTGATCAAGAATATTTAAACGTTATTCCAAAGCTTCTTTTTCCTGTTACAGACATTTCACAAAACCATAATACCATCATTTCAAGGATTAGGAGGCGATTTGTTACGATTCTTAGGTTTGAATTCATGCACAAGGATTACATATGTATAGTAAATATTACATCGGCATATTGATCTTAAAAGAATCAATTTCTCGCGGAGCTGCGTAACTAAACTTCGATATAAAAAGATTGGCTGAAATCTTGCTTGAAATCAGCCTAGATAAAACAAGTAAGAAAGCTCTAGTCGAGACTGCTCGACTACGAGATCCCCTAAACCCTTCAAGCAACAGCCATTTCAATAATTTTTAGCGTCTCTCTGCTCACACAAACACACACATACACACGCAAACACACATACATAGACACTCATAGGCACGCACGCATAAACACACATGGGCTGCAGTGTGGACTTACCATGGGAACTTTATTGTTTAATAACTTTTTTTGTGGACGTACGTTCTTCATGAAACTTTCAGATTGTTTTTTGGTTTTATCATTACTAAGCGTGTATTTGCCAAAGCTCAAGTCTCTAGTATTTGAAATACGCCTTTTACAAAGGTGTTGGTAAGGGGGTGGATATAGGGGTGGGGGGTGAATTATAACAAAAATCGAAATTCTATCACGTGCAGTCGAGTCTACATTTAAAATTTGGAGACTTTAGCTCTAAAGGTGTAGGAGATATAATTTTATAACTGGTTTTCGATAAGGTTTTTTATCGATAAAAAAATAACGGGACGAGTTATCGATTTTTAGTGATAAACTCGATATCCGCGTGCTATATACGAGCATTTTAAAAAAAGTTGAAGTCTCTAGCTTCTATATCTTCTGAAATCGACGCGTTCAAACATACGGACAGCCGGACAGACAGACGGACAGGGCTAAATCGACTCAGTTCGTCGCCCTGATCAAGAATATATATACTTTATGGGGTCTGCCACGCCTCCTTCTGCCTGTTACATACATTTCAACAAAAACATTATACCCTGATTTCCCATTTTCAATGGGTTCAGGGTATAAAGAGTGAAGTGACGTTGTGACTAGCGGTGTGACGCGCGATCGAGAAGTCGAGGGCTCGAATCCAGAGAGCACGACCGGTGTTAATTTTTTTAATTGTTTCAAAATATTTATATATTTATTTAAATGAGTTTTCTATTTCATTTATATTTTTAAATACATTAAAATTGAAATTGAATTTTTATACTCATTCACGAAGTGAATTAGTATATAGGTTTAGTGCAATGTCCGTCTTGTTGTCCGTACGCCCGTCCGTCTGTCCGCAGTTCATTTCGGCTCTATTGAAGTTAGAGACTTGAAATTCGGAGCACATACTCGTGTATATCTCCGATTTATAAAGTGTTAAAAGTTTCCCGATCTGTCCACTAAGGGCGTGTCAAATCGGAAAATGCATTTTCCGATATACCAGAAATCATGTTAGTTGAAAAGTTAGAAAGCTGAAATTTGGTATGTAGATCCGCGTCGACCACCCAAGTCCAAGTCTATGGACTTATGCTTGCGTGCCTATGTGTGGTGTTTCTTGTGTAGGCAGAAGGGTTCATTGGATTTCGTAGTTGATTAATCTAGACTACACTAGAGCTTTCTTATAAAATATAAATTCTTACCTGATTATTTTGTTATGTTGCATTGCAATTCTCTGCAGTTCCATTATGGCACCATCTTCAGAGGCTGTTCCGAAAGTTTTGCCTTTGTCAGTCAGAATATCTATTCTACTATGTAAAATACGGAATTGCCCACAAGTGTATGTTATAAAAAATCCAAATAAGGAGTCTTCAGCAAACAATGTGGTTACAACACATATTCCAGCATACGCAGTAAATATATATGTTAATGCATAACATATCCAACTGTTGTGTGCATTGTACGGAAAGATCATTTTATAGGGAAATGGTTTAACCTGTACATCAGTTCCCAAAATATAAAATAGTTCTACTGCCGGTAGTATGCAGTACATAAGTATAAGGCAAGACAATAAAATTGTCATAACTTGAAATATAATCATTCGCTTACGACATTCCTTGACGATCTCGACGTTCTCGTTACTTTAATATACAAAATAAGTAAATTATATTATTATATATGACATACACATATACTTAATTTATCTGGATATGGATATGTACATATGTAAAACAAGTAAGAAAGCTCTTGTCGAGACTGCTCGACTACGAGTGCCCCTGAACCCTTCGAGCAACAGCTATTTCAATCATTTTTAGCGCCTTTCTGCTTATACAAACACACACACACACGCAAACACACATACATAGACACACATAGGCACGCACGCATAAACACGCATGGTCTGCAGTGTGGGCTTACTATGGGTTCAGGGTATAAAAAAAAAAAATTGGAATAATGTAGTTTGTTAGATTTCTGTAAAAAGTGTTTGTAAATCTAACTATAACTATGGCTTTGAATTTAAAGATTCAAGGCCAGATTTGCCATCGCATTGGATCATTGCAACCTATTGAAGATGCACAGCACAAATTCTTGCAAATATACTTCATGGGCAATATGGAAGAACAACTTGACCGGCGTCAAGAAATCAACACAGCTATGAAATAGCAATTCTCCAAGATTTGCAGCAAATGCTTCATGAACATCATGCATTGGTCAAGCTGTTGAAAACTGCTTTAGAGCGCATGCCAAATGACTATAAAGGAGTAATCAGAGCAGATAAAATACCAGCTGGAACATATGAACGCACATTTAATGCTCCAACAATCGATGAAGTGGCAATCCTGATTGTTGGTGAAAATTGATTAATCCATTGAATGGTAAGATTAATCATTGTTTTCATTTTAACGTTATATACATTTTATTCAGTTTGCTTTTGGTAAGAGTCGTAAACCTATTAGGGGTTCTAAATTACAATTTTTACTGTATTTGTTTCAGGTGAGGAAACTGCCAAGAAGGTTAGTTCGATGAATTATTACGCATATCGTTTGATGATTCGTGAAAATTCGGACAATTATTTGTTGCGATTTCGTCGACTGCTTCAATAATATGCGTTGACATGTACGTTAAAATCGAAACGGAGCGCCTGACTTTCATTCGTTTGAATCAAGATAAATTGCTTTCGGAAGAGTAGATTCATTTACGCGATGCAATAATCACAGAAGGAGATTCTGAAAATGTTGGTCGATTGACTATTTTACCAGCGACATACACAGGTAGCCCGCGTCATATGTATGAATATGCGCAAGATCTATTCATTACATTTACATGTAATCCGAAATGGATGGAAATTATTCAATAGCTGCTTCCCGGACAAACATCAAGTGATGTACAGACATCACCGCACGGGGTTTCTAGCAAAAATTCGGTCACTAATATTATCGTGTATACCATACGCAGTACGAGTTTATCATATTTTTTCGATAACTCATTCGATATCTTTTTTATCTTATCTTATTTTTCAGCCTTATTTAAACACTATTAGACCTAGAGACCCACACTGCAGCGCAGCCCAAGCGCAGTCGCTGCTACCTGCGCAGTTAGCAGAGCGCGGGCTTATGCGTGCGTGTGGATGCATGTGTATGTATACATACATATGTGCATAAAATAAGTGGAGAATGATAAGAATATCAGCTTGGAGAGTTCAGGGTATCTCCTAGTCGAGCAGTCTCGACTAGAGGCTTCTTACATGTTCATACATACTCCGTTTTTTATAAAATAGATATTTTATTGGGAAGGTGCAAGCTTTAATGAAGGACACTTAACACTTTTCTTTTTATTATACCCTGAACCCGTTGAAAATGGGAAATCAGGGTATAATGTATGTAACAGGCAGAAGGAGGCGTGGCACACCCCACAAAGTATATATATTCTTGATCAGGGCGACGAGCTGAGTCGATTTAGCCCTGTCCGTCCGTTCGTCCGTCTGTCCGTATGTTTGAACGCGTCGATTTCAGAAGATATCAGAGCTAAAGACTTCCAATTTTTTTAAAATGACCGTAAATACAGCGCGCATATCGAGCTTATCACCAAAAGTCGATAACTCATCTCGTTATTTTTTATCGATAAAAAACCTTATCGAAATGCACTTATAAAATGATATCCCCTACATCTTTAGAGCTAGAGTCTCCAAATTTTAAATGTAGATTCATAAGTACGTTATAGAATTTTTATTTTTGTTTTATTTCACCCCCCACCCCTATATCCACCCCCTCACCCATAAGTTTGTAAAAGACGTATTTCAAATACTAGAGACTTGAGCTTCGGTACATACACGCATATTAATGATATAAACACAATCTAAAAGTTTCAAAAAGAACGTATGTCCACAAAAAATTTATTAAACAATTAAGTTCCCATGGTAAGCCCACACTGCAGCCCATGCGTGTTTATGCGTGCACGCCTGTGTGTGTCTCTGTATGTGTGTTTGCGTGTGTATGTGTGTGTTTGTATAAACAGAAAGACGCTAAAAATTATTGAAATGGCTGTTGCTCGAACGGTTCAGGGGATCTCGTAGTCGAGCAGTCTCGACTAGAGCTTTCTTACTTGTCTTTCATTATTATTTATTCTATAATAAATACAAATCAAATAAAAAAAAATTTCTTACATATCGCCTATATTTTCAACTGTTAATCAATATAAAGTATTTGCTGAATTTTAGTGTCGGTATCCAGATCACATTGAAACTGACGAAATATATATGTTTCATGTGTTTCTTGATATGTACCTATGTATGTATATTGGATTAAAAAAAACGGAAAATAGTGGGAATATCACCTACTTACTGGATTCAGGGTATATTAACGACAAGCACTTTCATTCGTTACTTATTATATTCGCATATTGTTGCATAAATACAACATAAAATTTCAATAGTCTGGAGTATACTGATGTGCATAATTCAAAGAGCTATACCTACTCTGGTATCCATATATTAAGCACAAATTGCTTAATTAGTTCACGAAAGTTTGGCTGATTAAGACGTAAATGAATTAGTCGCACAAAATTAAGAGCGCCCATCAGCGTAGAACAGCAATTTTCCGTTGTCATTATTATATCTCCGAAGTTTTTAATCAAAAAGGATGCTTGAAAGCTAATGGTGATGCCAACCGACATAATAACATAAAATGACCATACGTTGTAGATAAATGCATAGAAATAGCTTCGTGTAAATAGCTTTTGTTTTGATTTTGCTAAGGGCCAAGAGCCATTTAATTTTAGCCAAATACACTGAAATGGCATGCGAAAGCTCGGATCTTTGTACGGTAGTGGATTGAACATTATAATAAAACTGATTTCAAATTTGGATATAGCAGTCGTGTATCATCATATCGTTTACCCCATAGACAATGAATGTGGGACCTATAATATCAATTATTAATGATATCAATAAAGCCTCTTTGATGTGAGTAATTAAATCATGGGGATATGAATTTCTAAGCATGAGCTGACTGAAATTGAATAAATAAAGTGCGTCAGTCCGGGTGCTTGACTTGAGCTTTGCATCTCTATTGATATGCGTTTTTAATATACGTAGCTGGGTAGTTATTAACAAGAAAGAAAGCTTTAGTCGAGACTGCTCGACTACTAGATCCCCTGAACCCTTCGAGCAATAGCCATTTCAATCATTTTTAGCGTCTTTCTGTTTATACAAAAACACACATACACACGCAAACACACATACATAGACACACACAGGCGTGCACGCATAAACACTCATGGGCTGCAGCGTGGACTAACTATGGGAACTTAATTGTTTAATAACTTTTTTGTGGACGTACGCTCTTCATGAAACTTTTAGATTGTGTTTATATCATTAATATGCGTGTATGTGCCGAAGCTCAAGTTTCTAGTATTTGAAATACGCCTTTTACAAAGGTGAGGGTGAGGGGGTGGATATAGGGGTGGGGGTGAAATTTAACAAAAATCGAAATTCTATAACGTACATATGAATTTATATTTAAAATTTGGAGACTCTAGTTGTAAAGATGTAGGATATATAATTTTATAACTTTCGATAAGGTTTTTATCGATAAAAAAATAACAAGATGAGTTATCGATTTTGATCGTATTTTACTATATTTATGTATGCTGATGATGTAAAACTTTGTTTTCCATACTCCAGTGCAAGTGGACATCATCACCTTCAAGATGACCTAAATGCATTTCAACTCTATTGTGTGGCAAACCAGCTGGACTTAAATTGCTCAAAGTGTATGACAATGACTTTTAGTCGTACCGTTCCTATAATTGTTGATTATAAAATTATAAGTCCTAGAGACTTCAAATTTTTTTTTAAATGACCGTAAATACAGCGCGCATATCGAGTTTATCACCAAAAATCGATAACTCATCTCGTTCTTTTTTTATCGATAAAAAACCTTATATCCCCTACATCTTTAGAGCTAGAGTCTCCAAATTTTAAATGTAGATTCATAAGTACGTTATAGAATTTCGATTTTTGTTTAATTTCACCTCCCACCCCTATATCCACCCCCTCACCAATAAGTTTGTAAAAAGCGTATTTCAAATACTAGAGACTTGAGCTTCGGTACATACACGCATATTAATGATATAAATACAATCTAAAAGTTTCATGAAGAACGTACGTCCACAAAAAAAGTTATTAAACAATTGAGTTCCCATAGTAAGCCCACACTGCAGCCCATGCGTGCGCGCCTATGTGTGTCTATGTATGTGTGTTTGCGTGTGTATGTGTGTGTTTGTATAAGCAGAAAGACGCTTAAAATTATACAAATGGCTTTTGCTCGAAGGGTTCAGGGGATCTCGTAGTCGAGCAGTCTCGACTAGAGCTTTCTTACCACCAATTCGTAAAAATCGTATATCAAGTACTAGAGACTTGTGCTTTGGAATGTACATAGATGTGCACATTATGATTACGTTCAGTAAGTTTCATTAAGATTGTACGTCTACAAACGAAATTATTCAACAAATAAATTCTCATAATATTGCCCACACTGCAGCGCAGCCCAAGCGCAGTTAGCAGAGCACGGGTCTTTGTGGCGGGTGGGTGCATGTGTATGTATGTGTGCATAAAAGAAGTGCAGAATGATAAGAGAGTTCAGGGTATCTCCTAGTTGAGCAGTCTCGACTAGATCCTTCTTACTTTTTTTTTTTTTTCATACATATTTCGTTTTTATTATAAAATAGATATTTTATTGGGAAGGTGCGAGCTTTAATAAAGGGTACTTAATACTTTTCATTTTCTTAATCGAACAATTTTATAAGTTTAAATTTGTTTCTTCTTAAATAACCCTCATAACATATACGCATATATGTATGTATATAATGTATATATGTACATATATACATACAGATACACATAAGTCTGCACGCATAGCATCAAGCATTCCAGCCTTCTTATACACGCGCTCACTTTTATGTGTGTATGTGTGTGTGTATGTACACATAAATGCGTACTCTAGCGTGTTCTAAGAATCTCAAATGCGACTGATTTGTTTTTGCATTGTTCTTGAAGTTTTTAACCGCTACTTTGGCTTTTCATAACAAGAATGTCATTTCGTTTTATTTACTGTTGTTCAAAGCAGGCGGTAGCGCTGTCGGCAGAGGCGCCGGTTAAATTCGTTTTAGTTATTTTAAAAAACATGCTATTTGGCTTGGGTGCGAGCTCAAATCCCGCGGGAAACTATTTTTTGTAAATTGCAAATTTTTGTTATTTTAGCTTCTTTTATATTTTTTTAATTTTATAAAAATGTTTACTTCCGTGTTATCAATGCCTATTAAGCCTATTTGTATATACATGTACATACATAGATGGCTCACGCATATAAATGTCGCAATTTGATACTACAAATGCGGATTGCCACGCCCCTAGTGACCGTAGACGCCTCATTTTTGGCCTGTTCTTATAACGAGCTAACGGTAACGTACATGTCAAACTTGAGTGCTTACGTTCCAAAAATGTGAAAAATAAAAGGTATTTTTCGATATGCCGTGCCCCCAAAGAGGCGTAACGATTATTTTTGGGACATCGATAGAGGATGTTACCAGTAACTTAACTATCCAAATTTGAAGCATCTAGCTCTTAAACTGTAGGAGATATAAGCTTTTGCGGTTTGCCACGCCCCCTTTGGGCGGACATATATCCATCATAGCTCGTTGGACGTAGGTTGTCACCCCGCGTATATATACCAAATTTCAGGTCTCTAGCATCAATAGTGCATAAAATATAGCAAAATTAGAAAAATCACGCCCCTAGTGGGCGAAAACATAATCATCAGTCATTATAGAATCATAACATTAGCTCACGTGCAAAATTTCAACTTTCTAGCTTTATGACTTCCGGAGATACAGTTTTACCCGATTTGCCACGCCCCCAATGGGCGTAGATATATCCGCCATAGCTTGATGGACTTGGGCGGTCGACGCGGACCTACATACCAAATTTCAGCTTTCTAGCTCGTCAACTAACATGGTTTCTGGTATATCGGAAAATGCATTTTCCGATTTGCCACGCCCCTAGTGGGCGGATCGGGAAAATCTTAACACTTTATGAATCGGAGTTATACAGGAGTATGTGTTCCAAATTTCAAGTCTCTAGCTTCAATAGCGGCGAAATTAACTGCGTTCATATGGACAGACGGACAGACGGACGGACGGACGGACGGACGGACGGACGGACGGACGGACGGACGGACGGACAGCAAGACGGACATTGCACAAAACCAATATACTAATTCACTTCGTGAATGAGTATAACAAGTAAGAACGTTGCAGTCGGGCGATACCGATTGCAGAATACTCATTCACAGCCCAAACGTTGATCCCATTATAATTTTTAAAAAATCATCGATAGCTATTGCCGTTTATATCTAGTACATCTTTAGAACTAGGATCTTCAAATCAATTTTATACAATTTTGATTTTTGTATATTTTGGATACCGGTTCCAAGCTAGCAGCAGATCAGCGCGATTTTCTAATACATGTGCACAAACTCATTGTTTATTCTATGCGTATAGACAAAAGCGCGCCTTTTTTGATATTCTAAGAATTGCGATTGATTTCTTGATTTTCTAGCTGTTACTGTTGCATATCAAATATAATTTTTATATTTTTCAAATCTTAAAACATCATAGATACGATATTTTGAAAACGTTTGAAAACCATAGCGCACATATAGGGAGAGAGTATAGGGAGATAGAAAGAGTCGTGTATTATTTTCATTTACGAGCCTAGTATACGAGTTTATGTACTTGATGGACTCGACTGCTTTAAGCTTTGGCATCTTTGTCATTCCGTTATTAGGATTCATTTATCCTCGCTCATCTTACGAAAGGCCGTTAGTTATGCTGAATAAAAAATAACAAAAATCTCAGTTATATAAAATTCATTTGAATTTATATTTTCAATTTGGAGACACTAACTCTAAAGATGTAGGGGATATAACTTTACAACTTTTAATCGATAACAAAATAATGAAATCTACAACTAGTAGGCCTTATATGGCAAGAGAAAATTTCTATAAACTTTTTTTCGTCTTTCAATTAAATATATTCTTGGAATACAATGAAAGTGTCAGAATTTATTGTTTTGATTGGCTTAGCAAATGTAACAGCCTTTATTGGGTCCGACAGTCCATCCGTGTTTGTCAATAGAGTCCATGTAAATCACACAAGCTTCGTTATTGTAACGCTACAGTATCTTAGACGTGTATGGTTTATAACTAAAGTGAGTATAGATGAAGAACGCTTAATTGACTATTTCCAAACCAATGCAAGCGAGCACCGTGAACAACTTCTATGGTATCATACAGCAAGCTTAAAACAAACTCTTAACTTTTATGGTATATTTACCCAAAAGAGTCTTCCCTATAAAGAATGCTTTTATCATGTTTCAAGAGCGAATTTTTTCAAAAGCGGCTTTCATAATGTGTCTGTGTTGATTACAACAATTGGGATTACATCAGACAAGCTCAGAGCTTCGAGTTATACATACATTGATTTAGATGAAAATGTACGTTGTGAGCCACAATTTACTATACCGCAGTGCGTTAATGCAGATTATCCAGTACACTATGAGGTTTCTGACATACTTGTCCTTCGGGCTATGTATACTCGCCGTTGTCCCATGGATATATTTACTCAGTATTACTGGACTGTGCATGATAGCACGGAACGCCGTAAGATGCAAACAAAAATAATTCATTACAAAATATTTTTATAAAGCATTTAATTTAGAGCTTTTAGACTATTTGGGAGGAACTTCAAAGCCAGAACTAAAAATTGGACGATACAAGCTTAATATTCGGTATCAGTCTCAGTTAAACCGAATGGTAATGGTGCGCTTAAATGCACGAATTGTCGGACGCCGCGCTCCACTTGTAGCAAGAGTAAGTACGATATATACATATACGTGTGTATAAGCGAATAGTTGATTTTTTGTTAATTAGTGTTACATTGCTCTTGCTCCGCAACGTTTATATGCTATCATACGTGGAGGTCCATCACGTAAGGTGTTTACGGGCAATTCAATTACCATTGATGGAAGCCACAGTCGTGACCTTTCATTGCCGAAAAATGCTAAGCAGCTGTTGTTATTTGAATGGCTGTGTGATTCTGCAATAAATATAGAAAAAGTCTGTAAACTTCAGATGGGGAAAGGTATGGCTTATATATATACATATGTAACAATAGCATAATGAAGCTCCCAATATTTAATTTCAGGTCCTGCTTTCACGATTCCACCGTTTACTCAACAAGGCGAACAGTCAATTAGATTTATTTTAAATATACGTTCCACATTCGATCTTCTTCGGTCATCAGTTGCTATGCAAACCATATTATTCTCATCATACCCCAGACTTTACATCGATGTAATTATCAAGTGCGTGACAAACTGCAAAGGAAATAGGTTTTCCAATTCCTCTCATGTTCACCTTAAGGCCCATTGTGTTTCGTGCAAATCATTGAAAATTACTAAGTGGATGTGGACCGTCGATCATAATTTAGTGAGCTCATCGAAAAGGCTTTTATATTATGTGTCAAATAAAACATCTATTATAGTATACTTAAATATGGAAGCTATTCATAGATATAAACCATCGTCAAAATACCAAGGATCCTCCAGTCTGCATCTTGAAAGGAATTATGGACCTGTACACACCGCCTGTTACGTAAGCCCACTTGACGGCGAAGCTATCGAAACGTTATTCTCTATTAAGTGTACTAATGAGAATGTTTTATATAAACCTTTGAAGTACTGTTTAAGTGTTAATAGCTTGCTAATTACAGAATGTATTACTGATCAGTTAATTATTTCACGATTACCTGCAGCTTCACATATAGAGGTCCAGGTATGTAAAATTTCGAATTTTCTAATAGATGTGATGCATTTCTATTTACTTTTTATAGCCTGAGCCCATTCAAAATGGAAAATCAGGGAATAACGGCTTCGTTAAAAGCTATGTTATATATATACAGAAGGAGGCGTGGTAGACCCCATTAAGTCATATATTCATGATCAGGGCGACAAGCTGAATCGGCATAGCCATAACCGTCTGTCCGTATGAACGTCGAGACCTCACAAAAGATAAGCATAAGTTCACATACAACTTCGTACTTGCTCGGCGCCTTACTTTTAAGTTCGGGCTACGAAAATATCCGAAAGCGCAATCATTTTCTTCAATGTTTTTTCCTTGCTCTCTCTCTCTCTGCTCTCTCAAATATTTATATGTATGTATGCATGTGAGCATAAGCAGCAGCTCACAAATTTCTTCTCAGCAATAACCAATGTCTCCCCTTCTGAGTAAAGAGTATACCGAGCTCTTCAAACTGTTTGCCAAGCTCGTACTAACTGTTTGCGTTTTCCTTATTATTTGAGGAAAGGGTGTGGAAGCGTTGGTTAGCGCAGTCGCTGCTTACTGCGCAGTTAGCAGAGCGCGGTCCTATGCGTGCGTGTGGACGCATGTTTATGTATGGGTGCAGAATGATTGGAACATCAGCATGGAGGGTTCAGGGTATCTCCTAGTCGAGTAGTCTCGACTATAGTGTTCTTACATCTTTAGAACTATAGGCTCCAAATTTTAAATGTGGGGTCATGTGTATTTTCTAGAATTTCTATGTATGTTAAAATTTACCCCCACCCCTATGTCCACCCCCTCATCACTAAATTTGTAGAGGGCGTATTTCAAATAGTAGACTTGTGCTTTGGCTAATGCACGGATTTGAATATTATAATTACGATCAATAAGTTTCATGAGATAGTCCATCCACAAGGAAAGTTATTAAACAATTATGTTCCCATAATAAGAAGCCCATGCGTGTTTATGCGTGCGCGGCTATTTTTGTCTAAGTGTGTAAAAAATATTTTTTTCATAAAAGTAAATTTAAGTTTTCAATATTTGTTTATTTCCTTGCAGGTGTGCGATAATTTGGATGTATGCATCATTAAAAATATTGGTGTTAATGTACGTCAAGTTTCCATAGCAGACACAGAGGTTGCAGTCTTTAATTTTCTCAATCGTGTTCGCTATAGGCTTAAATACGCGGACTGGTCCATGTCTTTTATAATGCTTGATCAGATAATACTTCGAATAAATTCAAAGGAGCGTCTTCATATTTTTACTGAGGCACTCGTCGTGTATCAGCCACAAACTCCTGTACAATTAGCTCATCTTGTACAGATTTTAACTAAAATATTAGATCATATTGTACCTCTGGATGACATGAAAGTCAATGTGCTTGCTCGAATTCTTCATATCATAGAATCAACTTTCAAAATAATTATTGCTAATAATGAGCTAAATACACTTATGGATTGCTATTATAAAAAGATGATGGAAGCAATGTTTGAAATTCTTGATAAATTTGCTACTGAATGGGAGTATATTCCGAAGTCACAGTGCCGAGCAGAATCTGAGTCCTGTCTAAATGTAGACAACTTTCGTAATAGACTGGAACAAATGTCTACCTTGAATCCACAGGTACTAGAACATATAAATAACTGGTTACATGCACATTGGAAACTGAATAATTGTCTATTTTACATGGGTATGGGCATGGCACGACGCATACATCCAGATGAAAATGCAAGAAAAAAAGAATGTCGAACTTTTTTAATGACAATGGAGAGTTTTGATCTAGATTTAGAGCGCGCATTGGTGATTAAATCTGCAGACGCAATGCATACACTCATTTTCACAGAGAAGTTGTTGCAAGAGTTACGTCACTTACTGCGAAATGATGAAGTTCTTATCTCTATTAGAAGTCATAAGCATAGTCAGTACTGGTGGTATCCTGAGCAAGATTCACGGACACAAGTAATAGTTGTAAATGCTTATACATCTACAGCTATCTTGGAGAAAACACAACAGCTGTCTGAGCCATTTCAATATATATCCAAACTCACTACTAAGAGTCGACGTCGTAAACGAAAGAGTATTGAATTTGATGATCCTGTAGAAGATGTCGAGAATGTCATACACGATAACGTTGTAAGTTCCAAAGAGGTTCGCATGTATCGTACAGAACTTTATGGCCATTCTGTGCTTGGAGTTACTTTTATAAGGGCCGATATAGACTACCGTGTTTTACTTCATATGACAAACAACCCACAACTGAATGATATTGATACCAAGAATACAACGTGCTTGGTGAAAACCGGAAATAAACCAACAGCTTTATTACTTCGAAATTTATGTAAGAAAGCACGACCAGTCTATATATATGTTCGCGCTGACAATATATTAAGGAATTGGGATTCGTTTCGCGAAACAGGTGCTTATTATACATTCTCCACTGAAATGCGCAGTTGTCGAATTTGGAAATTTGCACGGCCAGAGCCTAGCTGGCAAACCATTCTGTGCCTACCTGAAATGAACAAAAGTGTGGGTAATGGTATCCATTGCCGCTGTAATTTCATCAGCGACCTTGACGCTGATGCTAAACCAATTATTGCTGTTCGTATGAATCTTAAATGTCACTTGGAGCGGCCAGTGGTCGGACGAAACTACGAAATTATCATTTGCTATATTGTAATACCAATAGTGGCGATAGCGTTTCTTTTTATTCAAATGTACAGAGCAGCGTTCTGGGACAAACACCTATATTTGGAGGATGTATTCAGTGGCGAGCTTTGTCGCAGTGGTGATATAATAATCCGAATTACATTTGGTGGTCGGTATCACTCTGGATCTTCAGCAAACATATTTCTTTTATTGCAGTCTTCTCAAGGCAAAAGAGAGATAATCATTCATCAAGATCCAGTTGAAACGGCTTTTAATCGCAACTGCACGATTTTTTTGCGCCTTGGTAGAGACTTTGTGCAGTTACCAGTGCGTCTTGCACTTGGTCATGATAACACTGGCACTCATCCACATTATTTTTGTCGCAGTATAGTTATTACTGACATATTAACAGAGAAAACACAACACTTTCGCATTAATCGGTGGGTGCGTACATCGCCTGTGGAAGGAAGTAAAATGCATTTGGAATCAGCTATGGTTCTGGATTTTGCAACAACCACGCCAAAGTATATATATCGATGGCCATCGCGATTCGCACTTGCTTTTGAGCTATGCATGGGAAAGTGGTACCTCTTTCAATCTATAATAGGTCCATGGCGTTTCGGAATCAATCGCAATTCTCTAAGCAGATGGGAACGTAGTTGTATATATGTGGGTAAAAATTTTGTAACAATATGCATAGTTATCGTATTCTTTGGACGTGCCGAGCCAATATTATGTGACCCAAGTCCAAAACGTTATAATGATTACAATATTGTAGTTTGGCTTTGCCTTATATGTTTAATTGCAAGTTGTATTACTGAAATTTGTATGACTGTATTTCTCAGAATTTTATCAAAATATAATTAGAGCAAGTAAGAGTGCTCTAGTCGAGACTGCTCGACCAGGGGATACCCTGAACCCTCCATGCTGATGTTTCAATCATTCTGCACACATACATACACATGCATCCACCCGCACGCATAGGCCCACGCTCTGCTAACTGCGCAGTAAGCAGCGACTGCGCTTGGGCTGCGCTGCAGTGTGAGCAATATTATGATAATTAATTTGTTGAATAATTTCGTTTGTAGACGTACAATCTTAATGAATCTTTCAGAATCAATGTATCATAATCATAATGTGTAAATGTGTGTACATTCCAAAGCACAAGTCTCTAGTACTTGATATACGTGTTTTACAAATTGTGGGTGAAGGAGGCGTGGTATCCAAAATCTGTAAATTACATAATGTGTGTATCCATCAGATGTATATACACATTAAATCTGAAGTCACCAGGTTTAATAGTGTTAAAAAAGGCGGGAAAAACAATATCAACTTATCGATTATCCTTGATAAAAAATATGATAGACTTGTACTGCGTATGGTATACACGAGTCTACATGCAAAATTTCACCTCTCTAGCTCTTATAACTTCTGAGATCGACGCACTCATACGGACGGACGTTCAGACGGACAGGGCTATATCGACTCAGCTCGTCGCCCTGATCAAGAATATATATACTTTATGGGGTCTGCGATGATTCCTTCTGCCTGTTACATACTTTTCACAAAGCCATTATATAATTTCCCATTTTCAATGGGTTCAGGGTATAAAAAGGTGGAAGATCTGATATTTCCAATTATAGAGGCATTGCGAAATTATCTGCTATTCCGAAGTTATTTAAGAAAATTATAACATCGGCCTTTCAGCATTTTTGCAAATCGATTATTCAACCATCTCAACATGGTTTTGTTCAAACTTTTGTTTAACTTTTATGGTATATTTACCCAAAAGAGTCTTCCCTATAAAGAATGCTTTTATCATGTTTCAAGAGCGAATTTTTTCAAAAGCGGCTTTCATAATGTGTCTGTGTTGATTACAACAATTGGGATTACATCAGACAAGCTCAGAGCTTCGAGTTATACATACATTGATTTAGATGAAAATGTACGTTGTGAGCCACAATTTACTATACCGCAGTGCGTTAATGCAGATTATCCAGTACACTATGAGGTTTCTGACATACTTGTCCTTCGGGCTATGTATACTCGCCGTTGTCCCATGGATATATTTACTCAGTATTACTGGACTGTGCATGATAGCACGGAACGCCGTAAGATGCAAACAAAAATAATTCATTACAAAATATTTTTATAAAGCATTTAATTTAGAGCTTTTAGACTATTTGGGAGGAACTTCAAAGCCAGAACTAAAAATTGGACGATACAAGCTTAATATTCGGTATCAGTCTCAGTTAAACCGAATGGTAATGGTGCGCTTAAATGCACGAATTGTCGGACGCCGCGCTCCACTTGTAGCAAGAGTAAGTACGATATATACATATACGTGTGTATAAGCGAATAGTTGATTTTTTGTTAATTAGTGTTACATTGCTCTTGCTCCGCAACGTTTATATGCTATCATACGTGGAGGTCCATCACGTAAGGTGTTTACGGGCAATTCAATTACCATTGATGGAAGCCACAGTCGTGACCTTTCATTGCCGAAAAATGCTAAGCAGCTGTTGTTATTTGAATGGCTGTGTGATTCTGCAATAAATATAGAAAAAGTCTGTAAACTTCAGATGGGGAAAGGTATGGCTTATATATATACATATGTAACAATAGCATAATGAAGCTCCCAATATTTAATTTCAGGTCCTGCTTTCACGATTCCACCGTTTACTCAACAAGGCGAACAGTCAATTAGATTTATTTTAAATATACGTTCCACATTCGATCTTCTTCGGTCATCAGTTGCTATGCAAACCATATTATTCTCATCATACCCCAGACTTTACATCGATGTAATTATCAAGTGCGTGACAAACTGCAAAGGAAATAGGTTTTCCAATTCCTCTCATGTTCACCTTAAGGCCCATTGTGTTTCGTGCAAATCATTGAAAATTACTAAGTGGATGTGGACCGTCGATCATAATTTAGTGAGCTCATCGAAAAGGCTTTTATATTATGTGTCAAATAAAACATCTATTATAGTATACTTAAATATGGAAGCTATTCATAGATATAAACCATCGTCAAAATACCAAGGATCCTCCAGTCTGCATCTTGAAAGGAATTATGGACCTGTACACACCGCCTGTTACGTAAGCCCACTTGACGGCGAAGCTATCGAAACGTTATTCTCTATTAAGTGTACTAATGAGAATGTTTTATATAAACCTTTGAAGTACTGTTTAAGTGTTAATAGCTTGCTAATTACAGAATGTATTACTGATCAGTTAATTATTTCACGATTACCTGCAGCTTCACATATAGAGGTCCAGGTATGTAAAATTTCGAATTTTCTAATAGATGTGATGCATTTCTATTTACTTTTTATAGCCTGAGCCCATTCAAAATGGAAAATCAGGGAATAACGGCTTCGTTAAAAGCTATGTTATATATATACAGAAGGAGGCGTGGTAGACCCCATTAAGTCATATATTCATGATCAGGGCGACAAGCTGAATCGGCATAGCCATAACCGTCTGTCCGTATGAACGTCGAGACCTCACAAAAGATAAGCATAAGTTCACATACAACTTCGTACTTGCTCGGCGCCTTACTTTTAAGTTCGGGCTACGAAAATATCCGAAAGCGCAATCATTTTCTTCAATGTTTTTTCCTTGCTCTCTCTCTCTCTGCTCTCTCAAATATTTATATGTATGTATGCATGTGAGCATAAGCAGCAGCTCACAAATTTCTTCTCAGCAATAACCAATGTCTCCCCTTCTGAGTAAAGAGTATACCGAGCTCTTCAAACTGTTTGCCAAGCTCGTACTAACTGTTTGCGTTTTCCTTATTATTTGAGGAAAGGGTGTGGAAGCGTTGGTTAGCGCAGTCGCTGCTTACTGCGCAGTTAGCAGAGCGCGGTCCTATGCGTGCGTGTGGACGCATGTTTATGTATGGGTGCAGAATGATTGGAACATCAGCATGGAGGGTTCAGGGTATCTCCTAGTCGAGTAGTCTCGACTATAGTGTTCTTACATCTTTAGAACTATAGGCTCCAAATTTTAAATGTGGGGTCATGTGTATTTTCTAGAATTTCTATGTATGTTAAAATTTACCCCCACCCCTATGTCCACCCCCTCATCACTAAATTTGTAGAGGGCGTATTTCAAATAGTAGACTTGTGCTTTGGCTAATGCACGGATTTGAATATTATAATTACGATCAATAAGTTTCATGAGATAGTCCATCCACAAGGAAAGTTATTAAACAATTATGTTCCCATAATAAGAAGCCCATGCGTGTTTATGCGTGCGCGGCTATTTTTGTCTAAGTGTGTAAAAAATATTTTTTTCATAAAAGTAAATTTAAGTTTTCAATATTTGTTTATTTCCTTGCAGGTGTGCGATAATTTGGATGTATGCATCATTAAAAATATTGGTGTTAATGTACGTCAAGTTTCCATAGCAGACACAGAGGTTGCAGTCTTTAATTTTCTCAATCGTGTTCGCTATAGGCTTAAATACGCGGACTGGTCCATGTCTTTTATAATGCTTGATCAGATAATACTTCGAATAAATTCAAAGGAGCGTCTTCATATTTTTACTGAGGCACTCGTCGTGTATCAGCCACAAACTCCTGTACAATTAGCTCATCTTGTACAGATTTTAACTAAAATATTAGATCATATTGTACCTCTGGATGACATGAAAGTCAATGTGCTTGCTCGAATTCTTCATATCATAGAATCAACTTTCAAAATAATTATTGCTAATAATGAGCTAAATACACTTATGGATTGCTATTATAAAAAGATGATGGAAGCAATGTTTGAAATTCTTGATAAATTTGCTACTGAATGGGAGTATATTCCGAAGTCACAGTGCCGAGCAGAATCTGAGTCCTGTCTAAATGTAGACAACTTTCGTAATAGACTGGAACAAATGTCTACCTTGAATCCACAGGTACTAGAACATATAAATAACTGGTTACATGCACATTGGAAACTGAATAATTGTCTATTTTACATGGGTATGGGCATGGCACGACGCATACATCCAGATGAAAATGCAAGAAAAAAAGAATGTCGAACTTTTTTAATGACAATGGAGAGTTTTGATCTAGATTTAGAGCGCGCATTGGTGATTAAATCTGCAGACGCAATGCATACACTCATTTTCACAGAGAAGTTGTTGCAAGAGTTACGTCACTTACTGCGAAATGATGAAGTTCTTATCTCTATTAGAAGTCATAAGCATAGTCAGTACTGGTGGTATCCTGAGCAAGATTCACGGACACAAGTAATAGTTGTAAATGCTTATACATCTACAGCTATCTTGGAGAAAACACAACAGCTGTCTGAGCCATTTCAATATATATCCAAACTCACTACTAAGAGTCGACGTCGTAAACGAAAGAGTATTGAATTTGATGATCCTGTAGAAGATGTCGAGAATGTCATACACGATAACGTTGTAAGTTCCAAAGAGGTTCGCATGTATCGTACAGAACTTTATGGCCATTCTGTGCTTGGAGTTACTTTTATAAGGGCCGATATAGACTACCGTGTTTTACTTCATATGACAAACAACCCACAACTGAATGATATTGATACCAAGAATACAACGTGCTTGGTGAAAACCGGAAATAAACCAACAGCTTTATTACTTCGAAATTTATGTAAGAAAGCACGACCAGTCTATATATATGTTCGCGCTGACAATATATTAAGGAATTGGGATTCGTTTCGCGAAACAGGTGCTTATTATACATTCTCCACTGAAATGCGCAGTTGTCGAATTTGGAAATTTGCACGGCCAGAGCCTAGCTGGCAAACCATTCTGTGCCTACCTGAAATGAACAAAAGTGTGGGTAATGGTATCCATTGCCGCTGTAATTTCATCAGCGACCTTGACGCTGATGCTAAACCAATTATTGCTGTTCGTATGAATCTTAAATGTCACTTGGAGCGGCCAGTGGTCGGACGAAACTACGAAATTATCATTTGCTATATTGTAATACCAATAGTGGCGATAGCGTTTCTTTTTATTCAAATGTACAGAGCAGCGTTCTGGGACAAACACCTATATTTGGAGGATGTATTCAGTGGCGAGCTTTGTCGCAGTGGTGATATAATAATCCGAATTACATTTGGTGGTCGGTATCACTCTGGATCTTCAGCAAACATATTTCTTTTATTGCAGTCTTCTCAAGGCAAAAGAGAGATAATCATTCATCAAGATCCAGTTGAAACGGCTTTTAATCGCAACTGCACGATTTTTTTGCGCCTTGGTAGAGACTTTGTGCAGTTACCAGTGCGTCTTGCACTTGGTCATGATAACACTGGCACTCATCCACATTATTTTTGTCGCAGTATAGTTATTACTGACATATTAACAGAGAAAACACAACACTTTCGCATTAATCGGTGGGTGCGTACATCGCCTGTGGAAGGAAGTAAAATGCATTTGGAATCAGCTATGGTTCTGGATTTTGCAACAACCACGCCAAAGTATATATATCGATGGCCATCGCGATTCGCACTTGCTTTTGAGCTATGCATGGGAAAGTGGTACCTCTTTCAATCTATAATAGGTCCATGGCGTTTCGGAATCAATCGCAATTCTCTAAGCAGATGGGAACGTAGTTGTATATATGTGGGTAAAAATTTTGTAACAATATGCATAGTTATCGTATTCTTTGGACGTGCCGAGCCAATATTATGTGACCCAAGTCCAAAACGTTATAATGATTACAATATTGTAGTTTGGCTTTGCCTTATATGTTTAATTGCAAGTTGTATTACTGAAATTTGTATGACTGTATTTCTCAGAATTTTATCAAAATATAATTAGAGCAAGTAAGAGTGCTCTAGTCGAGACTGCTCGACCAGGGGATACCCTGAACCCTCCATGCTGATGTTTCAATCATTCTGCACACATACATACACATGCATCCACCCGCACGCATAGGCCCACGCTCTGCTAACTGCGCAGTAAGCAGCGACTGCGCTTGGGCTGCGCTGCAGTGTGAGCAATATTATGATAATTAATTTGTTGAATAATTTCGTTTGTAGACGTACAATCTTAATGAATCTTTCAGAATCAATGTATCATAATCATAATGTGTAAATGTGTGTACATTCCAAAGCACAAGTCTCTAGTACTTGATATACGTGTTTTACAAATTGTGGGTGAAGGAGGCGTGGTATCCAAAATCTGTAAATTACATAATGTGTGTATCCATCAGATGTATATACACATTAAATCTGAAGTCACCAGGTTTAATAGTGTTAAAAAAGGCGGGAAAAACAATATCAACTTATCGATTATCCTTGATAAAAAATATGATAGACTTGTACTGCGTATGGTATACACGAGTCTACATGCAAAATTTCACCTCTCTAGCTCTTATAACTTCTGAGATCGACGCACTCATACGGACGGACGTTCAGACGGACAGGGCTATATCGACTCAGCTCAGTTACATACTTTTCACAAAGCCATTATATAATTTCCCATTTTCAATGGGTTCAGGGTATAAAAAGGTGGAAGATCTGATATTTCCAATTATAGAGGCATTGCGAAATTATCTGCTATTCCGAAGTTATTTAAGAAAATTATAACATCGGCCTTTCAGCATTTTTGCAAATCGATTATTCAACCATCTCAACATGGTTTTGTTCAAAATCGATCAACGTCCTCGAATTTACTTCGCTTGTTAATGACAGCTTTTCTAAAAAAATGCCAGCTGATGTTATTTATACTAACTTCAGTAAAGCATTTGACTCAGTACATCACCACTTACTAATTCTTAAGCTCGAACGTTTAGGATTTTTACCTAGACTTGTGTCTTGAATTTCATCCTATTTAATGGGTAGAAACAAACATGCAAACATGCATTACGCGCTCTGTACTTGAACCTGCGACTTCTCGATCGAGCGTAACGACGCTACTCACAACGCCACCTCACTTTTCGAAACTACGTTAGCAAAACTGAAATTGATTCACTGCTGCAGCGCCATCTAACAAATCTAAACTAAACTAACTGTTGACAATTCTAAAACTTCATTCCCATAGAATAAGCTTGAATGTGTGTGTGCACACGTATAGGAAAACTGTTCTGACTGCTTCGCATGCGTTTGTTAATTGCAATTGATTGACTTACCGGAATTTAATGAAACTTTCAACATATGATCTACATACATATTCTATTGAATACTTGACATGCTTTAAAAAATGCCAAATCATTCAGAATGAGCTGGCATCTCAACTTCACTGGGGTTTGGTGAATTTTGAACTGACATCCAAAAAACAACAAAAATCGAAATTGTATAAAAATCATCTGTTCATATAATTTAAATTTAGATACTCTATCATTAAAATTTTTTAGTTTTATAACTGATTTCCCTAACGTTTTTAATTTATAACAAAATAACGGTAAGAGTTATCGATTATTGGAAATAAACTCGATATGCGCGCTATATGTATGGACATTTAAAAACAAAATTGCAAGTCTCTAGCTCTTATATCTTATATCATATACGGACAGACGCAGCTCGTCGCCCTGATAAAGAATATATATTCTTTGTGGGGTCTGCCACGCTTCCTTCTCCCTGTTACATACATTTCAACAAAACCATTATATCCTGATTTCACATTTTTAAGATTTTCCGCCTTTCGCATATTACAATTTTTTGCCGCAATAGCAGATCTGGCCGAAAGTAAGCTAAAGTGGCAACACTATGAATGTTGGTGATTTTTGTCATTTACTTTGTAGCCCTTAAAATAAAAATACTGAATATTTTGCAATAAAAATACTAGTATCTGATTAGTTTTAATCGGATCAAATATTTGCATTTAACAAATGTTCATACTTACAACTTATACAGCCAGAAATATAATTCTCACAAAAAGTTTATTTACCCACAAGAGTTTATTTGTACACTTAAATACATATACGCTAAAATACTATCCAGACATTTTTATCTAACTCTTTGTTTGGTCACATCGTTTTTATGACAAAGAAAATGCGTCGGGAAGTTCGTTCTCCACCTGTTGACTCAGTTTCGTACTCAAATTTGGTAATAACTCAAATATATGTACATGCATAAAAGTGTTATACCCTATATTTGTTTTCATTTACATTTCCATACTCATTCGTAAGCGGACACAATCTCAGAACCATACAAAGTCGGTGTCAAATTGAAAACTAACTTGTAATTAGAGAATGGGCTGTTTTCATATTTTTTGCAGGTCGGATTTATTTTTATATTCAATCTTATTGTCGGAACTGGAGCGCTAACTTTACCAGGAGTATTTGCCAAATCAGGATGGTGTCTAAGCTTTGTTGTTATAATACTATTAGCTCTTGTAAGCTATATCACAGTAACATTTGTGATCGAAGCCATGGCTGGTGCGAATGCGATAAAAAACTGGCAGAGTCTTCAAGCTTTACGTTACAAGCGCAATTCAAGTGAAGAAGATAATGAATTATTTTTGAATACAGAAAGCGAAATCGTTCCCTTGACAATTCAGAATATGCAATTTGATTACTATCAACTGACACAAAAGTTTGAATTGGGGGAAATGGCAAAAATATTGTTTAATGATTGCGGGCGTATATTGTTTTACCTATGCTTTATAATTTATCTTTGTGGAGACTTGAGCATATATTCCGCAGCGGTGGCAAGAAGTTTGCGTGATGTGCTATGGTAAGCATTTTAAATACAACCTGTCATTCCTTTTCGTTTTTACTCGGGCTTATATCAACAAAAATATTCTATCTGTATATACGATGTATTGCGATTTTCAGCTAATTTGCAAAAATATGCAACCATTATTGTTGATAAAGGCCATGACATACGAATTTGTGTGAGAAGTAAAGCATATATTTTTTGGTTTGCTATGGTTATTGGAAAATACTTTTTACATCTTAAACTATAATGATAATAATAGATTGAACTCAAGTTCTTTTTTTTTATAGCGAACATGATCATTCAAACAACTCGGACATTTCGATTTCTGAATTAAGTTTGCGTTTGTTTGGCGATTTGAAAGATAATGAGAACCGTACATGCTGGAAGGAGCATAATATATCACGTCTAATAGCGTACAGGATCATATTAATTGGATTTACTATGATTTTTGGACCACTCGTTGTATTTAGCATACAGAAAACAAAGTATTTACAAATGCTTACTGTTGTTTTTCGATGGTTGGGTAAGATGTACATCAACAAAATTCTTTAGCTTTTATAATTTAATATTTCTGCTTTTTATTTTCATGACAGCGTTTATTTTAATGATATGTATTGCCCTTAAGATGCTCGTTACTGATGGGGTAAGAGGACATCCAGATGTCGTTAATTTTTATGGTATTCCATCATTGTTTGGTGCCTGTGTTTACTCGTTCATGTGCCACCATTCGTTGCCCAGTTTATTGGCACTAATTAAAAGCAAGTCAATGGTTAACAAAATTGTTTCATACGATTACATTTTAATTTGTTCGTTTTATATAGTACTTGCGATTACAGGAATTTTTGCATTTGAGTACGTTGAAGATCTGTATACATTGAATTTTCTTCCATATCACGCTACAACTGACAGTTTATTTTCGTCTTTTTTAATTGGTATCGATTATTTCCTGTCCTTATTTCCGGTACTTACGTTATCCGCTAGTTATCCACTTATAGCTATCACACTTAAAAACAACCTTCAAACTTTGTTTCTGGACATGTCTCAATATAATTCATATAGCATACTGATACGTGCTATTTTCCCCCTTGTATCTATTATTTTACCATTTTGTATAACATACTTCACTGAAAGCCTATCTATCCTAGTGGCAATTACTGGGAACTATGCTGGAGTGGGTATACAATATGTCATACCTGTTTGTTTAGTATATTTTTCCCGAGTAACATGTTCTGAACTACTAGGAAGTGGGATTAAAAATCAATTTCAAAGTCCATTTCAATCAAATATATGGCTGGTAATGGTGTTAGCTTGGTCAGTATTATCCGTATTTTTAGTATCCATTAATTTGTTCAGCTAAAACAAACTCATAATATATAAAATATTAGTTTTAGTAATACATATCGGCTGTGAAATTTACATTTCAATAAATAGATTTGTTATCTTTGATGGATTATTTAAAAATTTGATATCGCCAGTTAATAGAAATGATATTGAACACATTATTAAAAAGGGTATTTTGTATATTTCTAGTTTCAAGCAAACAAATCTACAATAACTATGATAATAATAAGGATACTCAATAATGGAATAATAATATTCATAATATAACACTTAATTAAAAATAAAAATATTGATCATACGTACATTCGTTTTTTCAAAAAAATAAATAAATCCTAAGGCGTAGATTTGAAACGCAGCGCCATTTCACGAGCAGTGAGTATTTTTATAGTAGTATTATTTTTATACCCTGAATACATTTAAAATTTGGTGTAATGGTTTTGTGAAAAGTATGTAACGCGCAAAGTATAAATGTATATTCTTGATCAGGGCACTAACCAGACAACACATAGACCGGACAACTAGTGAAAAGCGTTTTGCACACTTATTTTGAAGAGTAATCTCCCAGACCACTTCGTATTTGCTCGGCTCTTCACTTTTAGGGTTCAGGCTACGCAAATATGGGAGCACAAAATCCTTCGTCCTTATGCGCTCGACCAAGATGGTCGACTATTAAACAAAAGAACCCTCTATGCTCAATTTTTTTTCTTTTTCTCTCTCTGTTTCTATGCTCTCTCTATGCTCTCTTCCCTTCTATGTGAAGAGTATACCGAACTCTTCAAACCGTTTGCCATGCTCATGCAAAATATTAGCTTTTTCATGATTATTTTTGGAAAGGGTATGCAAGCGTTGGTGCGCATATTGAAAATGTTTTCGCGACGAGCGACTACAGTCCCTTGCTACATGTATGAACATTTATATGCCTCTGTACGAAGCTCTAGCTGCCTGTAGCAATTTTAGAGTCCCACATTTGCATTTGGTAGATCTTGTGAGCTGCACACACTGTTTGATTGTGTGTACGTAGGAACGCGATGCTCACAATTATGGGATATCACTTGTAGAAGCCTTTGTATGCCTGTGTGCCTTTACATGTGCGTGTGTGTTTGTCTTTGTTTATATGCATGGGAGATGAACATTGGCGTGTGCCTACCACAACTTTGAATTGTGTGAACGATTTTGGGTTCGAATTGCAGAGGCGCGCTTATATTTAAGTAGCTGGCTAACTAAAATGACAAGTACACTTCCCAATACACATTATAAGCTTTATTAATTTCACCTGATGTACATATGTATCTGCACAAATGTAAGGGATCGAAAATCCCATTTTGCCCACTGAGCTTAATCAGGTACTACATTTATTTTTATACCCTGAACCCATAGAAAATGGGAAATCAGGGTATAATGGTTTTGTTAAAAGTATGTAACAGGGAGAAGGAGGCGTGACAGACCCCACAAAGTATATATATTCTTGATCAGGGCGACGAACTGAGTCGATTTAGCCCTGTCCGTCCGTCCGTCCGTATATATGAACGCGTCGATTTCAGAAGATATAAGAGCTAGAGACTTCAACTTTTTTGTAAAATGACCGTATATAAAGCGCGGATATCGAGTTTATCACCAAAAATCGATAACTCATCTCGGTTTTTTTTTTATCGATAAAAAACCTTATCGAAATGCAGTTATAAAATTATATCTCCTACATCTTTAGAGCTAGAGTATCCAAATTTTAAATGTAGATTGATATGTGCGTTATAGAATTTCGATTTTTGTTCAATTTCACCCCCCACCCTTATATCCACCCCCTTACCCATAAGTTTGTAAAAAGCGTATTTCAAATACTAGAGACTTGAGCTTTGGCAATTATACGCATAGTAATGATAAAACCACAATCTGAAAGTTTCATGGAGAACGTACGTCCAGAAGTTATTAAAGTTATTATTAAGTTATTAAACAATTAAGTTCCCATAGTAAGCCCACACTGCAGCCCATGCGTGCGCGCCTATGGGTGTCTATGTATGTGTGTTTGCGTGTGTATGTGTGTGTTTGTGTAAGCAGAGAGACGCTAAAAATGATTGAAATGGCTGTTGCTTGAAGGGTTCAGGGGATCTCGTAGTTGAGCACTCTCGACTAGAGTTTTCTTACTTGTTTAGTTTTAATCAGGGTCGAAGGTGACGTGTGGAATGTGACATTTTTTCCACCATATGTTTTATATTATTTTTAATTTTTTAGTAATTGCATCGTACCTTTTATATTTTTCTTTTACTCTTTAAGCATAAACGAAGATTTGAAATAGCATATTTCATTGCATAGTGTCTCTCTTTAAGAACAGTAATAAACACAAAATGTGCAATAGAAATGCTCAAAACAGAATTTTGGCACTTGTTCGGCCTAGTGTGTCAATATTTCGAGATGTGTTATGAATAAATGTAAAATTAGTTTATAATAGTTAAATTTAAGTGAATTTAAATAAATTTCAAATCAATAGTTATAAAAAAATGTTTGGCTGTGGTTGACCTTTCTGGAGAAATGCCCATCTATTTTTTTTAGTTTGGTTCAGGGTAGTATCTAGTCGAGCTCTCTCGACGCGAGTTTTCTTACTTGTTATATACCCTGAACCCATTGAAAATGACTTTAATATTTTAATTAAGTTGATTGCTTTAAAACAATTAATATTGCTGAGCATTGCACAACCCCGGTGTGCAATGAATCCGCTTGGGCTGCAGTATGGGCTGTATTACGATAACCTATTTGTTGAGAAAATCTTGTACAGCGACCATCTATTTCAAGCTTTCAGAACGCGATATCTTTTCAATTTCGTATTTATGAAAGAAAAAGACTCTACTATTTGTATACACGAGTGTATACATGTGCACAATTTGTGGATTATTAGATCTCGACGTTCATACTGATAGATAGGAGGTCAAGGCTAAGTCGATTCAAAAATATATGCCTAATGAGTTCTAGTACGCATCCTCCTTTTTGTTACATACTTATTCACAATAACGAACCCTTATTTGTATGAGTTATCCTATTTTTTATGGACAAAAATCGCTAGTTCGATTTCGTTTTTAAGGGGAAGTTAAATACTGTTAGTTTAACAGTCTCTAGGTCTAGAGACTTTAGATTTATTGTGGGGATGCATTCGATGAATATAAGGATTTCGGTTTTGTAGATTTATATTTATGATATCACGCCCCCTTCGTCATGGTTGGTCAAGTACAATCCTTTGAAAGATGTTTCGCGTTCTGGAAGCATTTTATCTATGGGAATGGAAAATCAGCCTTCCAGTCGCGAGATACAGTAGTTGTAGCTGTCTCTTTATCTCTTTATTTGTTCCACGCCGTACTCGACAAACAGCCATTCACTTTATTTATATTCGACCCACGCGACTTAACCGAGTCAGTTGTGAAGAGCAGTCTTATTACGCACATTATATTGTACTTCGTCTCGTATCAAAGATTACAGAATAGCAGATTTTAAGAAAATATTAAGCAACATTCCTAAAATTTTTGTATGTTGTTACATTCGTGCGATGAAGTTAAATATAATTGGTGTTATACTTTGTCTTATATTGAGTTATTTGGATAGAGTGTTATCAGAAGGTAAGTCTTTTGGGTATTATTTACAAAATAGTTATGTGAATATATAAGAAAATGAGTTTTACCACTTTACAAAAAAGAAATAATTTATATTTATATAATATATATTTTATTAATTTCAACTTTTATGCGCAATTAACCATTTTTCAAAAAGTTTTTTCACACATAATAATACATACATATTTATGTACATAATGAGAAAATGAATTAAGATTCTTGATATCTCGTTAGTGTTTGTCTGTGAGGCTAGATAAGCCAAAAGATAATTTTTTTCCAATGCTTAGTTATATAATATACGTGTATGTATGTATATCAATTGTAAGAGAAAAAAATTAAAAAGCAACGAAATGATGAGAAGAAAAAATGCGGACAACAGAAAGGAAATTAAAACAAGTAAGAGTACTCTAGTCGAGACTGCTCAACTAGGAGATACCCTGAACCCTCCAAGCTGATATTCTAATCATTCCGCATTTCTTTTATGCACATATATATACACATCTATTCACACGGACGATGAGCCCCCGCTCTGCTAACTGCGCAGTAAGCAGGGACTGCGCTTGAGCTGCGCTGCAGTGTGGGCAATATTATGTGAATTTATTTGTTAAATAATTTCTTTTGTAGACATATAATCGTAATAACACTTTCAGAACGTAATCATAATGTTTAAATGTATGTACATTCCAAAGCACAAGTCTCTAGTACTTGAAATACGGGGACGAAGGGGGCATGGTATCCAAAATCTGTAAATTACAAAATGTGCGTATTCATCAAATGTATATATACAGTAGATCTGAAGTCTCCAGGATATCGGATGAGTTATCGAAAAAATTAGATAAACTTGTACTGCCTAGGGTTACACGAGTATGCATACCATATTTCACCTCTCTAGCTCTTATAACTTCTGAGATCGGTTTGCTCATACGGACGGACGGGCGGACAGACGGACAGGGCCAAATCGACTCAGCTCATCGCCCTGATCAAGAATATATCAAAGTATATATGTATATTCTTGATCAGGGCGACCACGCCTCCTTCTGCCTGTTACAGACATTTCAACAAATCAATTATACCCTGATTTCCAATTTTCAATGGGTTCAGGCACTAACCTCTGCTTAGTGTTTATAGTTACCACAGTGTTTTTTATATCCTGAACCAATTGAAAATGGGAAATCAGGGTATAATGGTTTTGTGAAAAGTATGTAACAGGCAGAAGGAATCATCTTAATGAATCAATCTTAATGAAACTTTCAGAACGTAATCATAATGTGTAAATGTGTGTTCATTCCAAAGCACAAGTCTCAAGTACGTGATATACGTTTTTTACAAATTGTGGGCGAAAGGGGCGTGGTATCCAAAATCTGTAAATTACAAAATGTGTGTATCCATCAAATGTATATACACAGTAAATCTGAAGTCTCTAGGCTTAATAGTGTTCAAATAAGGCGGAAAAACATTAGCAATTTATCGATTATTCTCGATAAAAACGATATCGGATGAGTTATCGAACAAATAAGATAAACTTGTACTGCCTATGGTATACACGAGTATGCATACCAAATTTCAGCTCTCTAGCTCTTATAACTTCTGAGATCCTTTTGCTCATACGGACGGACAGACGGACAGGGCTATATCGAAATCAGGGTATAATGGTTTTGTTGAAATGTATGTAACAGGCAGAAGGAGGCGTGGCAGACCCCACAAAGTATATATATTCTTGATCAGGGCGACGAGCTGAGTCGATTTAGCCCTGTTCGTCTGTCTGTCTGTCCGTCTGTCCGTATGTTTGAACGCGTCGATTTTAGAAGATACAAGAGCTAGAGACTTGATTTTTTTTTAAAAAATGACCGTATATACAGCGCGGATGTCGAGTTTATCTCTAAAAATCGATAAATCATCCCGTTATGTTTTTATCGAATAAAAACATTCAAGTTCAAATCAGACGCCAGTACAGCCAATTGTGAATGATTTTTCATTTTTTTAAATTTGTCACATATTCAATGGAATATGTAGATCATATGTTGAAAGTTTCATTAAATTCCGTTAGTTCTATCAATTTTTTAAAAATCATCAAATGTTTGGCCAATTAACAAACGCACGTGAAGCAGTCACAGCAGTTTTCCTATACGTGTGCACACACACATTAAAATAAACAATTAGTTTAGTTTAAATTTGCTAGATGGCGCTGCAGCACTGAATCTATTGCTGTTTTGCCATTAGTCTGTCAACAAGTGAAGTGGCGTTGTGGAAAGCAGCGTGCCGCACGATCAAGAAGTCTCGGGTTCGAATCCCAGAGCGAGCGCAATTTATGTTAACTTTTTAATTGTTTTAAAATATTCAAGTATTTAATTAAATGAGTCTACTATTTCTATTATATTTTTAAATACATTTAAATAGAAAATTTAACCACACTAAATGTACATTTTTATTAGTTTGGTTCAGGGTAGTATCTAGTCGAGCACTCTCGACTTACTTGTTATACTCTGAACCCATTGAAAATGGGAAATCAGGGTATAATGGTTTTGTGAAAAGTATGTAACAGGCAGAAGGAATCATCGCAGACCCCATAAAGTATATATATTCTTGATCAGGACGATGAGCTGAGTTGATATAGCCCTGTCCGTCTGTCCGTCCGTCCGTCCGTCCGTCCGTCCATCCGTCCGTCTGGCCGTCCGTCCGTATGAGTGCGTCGATCTCAGAAGTTAAAGGAGCTAGAGAGCTGAAATTTTGTATGCATACTCGTGTATACCATACGCAGTACGAGTTTATCATATTTTTTCGATAACTCATTCGATATCTTTTTTATCGAGGATAATCGATAAATTTATATTGTTTTTTCAGCCTAATTTGAACACTATTAGACCTAGAGACTTCAGATTTACTGTGTATATACATTTGATGGGCACACACATTTTGTAATTTACAGATTTTGGATACCACGCCCCCTTCGCCCCAAATTTGTAAAAAACGTATTTCAAGTACTAGAGACTTGTGCTTTGGAATGTACACACATTTACACATAATGATTACGTTCTGAAAGTTTCATTAAGATTGTACGTCTACAAATGAAATTATTCAACAAATAAATTCTCATAATATTGCCCACACTGCAGCGCAGCCCAAGCGCAGTCGCTGCTTACTGCGCAGTTAGCAGAGCGCGGGCCTATGCGTGGGGGTGGATGCATGTGTATGTATGTGTGCAGAATGATTGGAACATCAGCACGGAGGGTTCAGGGTATCTCCTAGTCGAGCAGTCTCGACTAGAGCTTTCTTACTTGTTATTAGTTTGGTTCAGGGTAGTATATAGTCGAGCACTCTCGACTAGAGTTTCCTTACTTGTTATACCCTGAACCCATTGAAAATGGGAAATCAGGGTATAATGGTTTTGTGAAAAGTATGTAACAGGCAGAAGGAATCATCGTAGACCCCATAAAGTATATATATTCTTGATCAGGACGATGAGCTGAGTCGATATAGCCCTGTCCGTCTGTCCGTATGAGTGCGTCGATCTCAGAAGTTAAAGGAGCTAGAGAGCTGAAATTTTGTATGCATACTCGTGTATACCATACGCAGTACGAGTTTATCATATTTTTTCTATAACTCATTCGATATCTTTTTTATCGAGGATAATCGATATATATTGTTTTTTCAGCCTAATTTGAACACTATTAGACCTAGAGACTTCAGATTTACTGTGTATATACATTTGATGGGCACACACATTTTGTAATTTACAGATTTTGGATACCACGCCCCCTTCGCCCCAAATTTGTAAAAAACGTATATCAAGTACTAGAGACTTGTGCTTTGGAATGTACACACATTTACACATAATGATTACGTTCTGAAAGTTTCATTAAGATTGTACGTCTACAAATGAAATTATTCAACAAATAAATTCTCATAATATTGCCCACACTGCAGCGCAGCCCAAGCGCAGTCGCTGCTTACTGCGCAGTTAGCAGAGCGCGGGCCTATGCGTGGGGGTGGATGCATGTGTATGTATGTGTGCAGAATGATTGGAACATCAGCACGGAGGGTTCAGGGTATCTCCTAGTCGAGCAGTCTCGACTAGAGCTTTCTTACTTGTTTTTTTATATTCCTTTGAAACATGTAAGAGAACGCTATTCGTTTTGACCAACCATTAAATTAAGCACTAAACCTATTGCAACGAGGCAATAAGGATATAAAGTTTCTATTGAAATGTATGTAACTGGCAGATGGAGGCGTTGCAGACTTTGAAAGTGTATATATTCTTGATCGACGAGCTGAGCTACCAGCTGTCCATATGAACACCGATATCTCAGAAGATGTAAGACCTGAAGATATTATTGAAATATCACTTCCATGAAAAGCGTCCTGTACTCGAGCAGTCTCCACTAGAGCTTTTTATACCCTGAGCCCATTGAAAATGATATAATGATTTTGTGAAAAGTATGTAACGGGCAGAAGGAATCATCGCAGAACCAATAATGTATATATATTTTTTATCAGGGCGATGAGCTGAGTCGATATAGCCCTGTTCGTCTGTCCATTCGTCCGTCCGTCCATATGAGTGCGTCGATCGCAGAAGATATAACAGCTAGAGAGCTGAAATTTTGCATGCATACTCGTGTACCACCATACGCAGTACGAGTTATCTTGTCTTTTCGCTAACTCCCCCGATATCTTTTTATCGAGAATAATCGATATATTTATTTCGTTTTTTTTTTAGCCTAATTTGAATACTATTAGACCTGGAGACTTCAGATTCATTGTGTATATATATTCAATGTGTATACATATATACTCACGCCCCCAACTTGTAAAAAACATATTTAAAGTACTGTGCTTTAAAATGTGCACAAATTTACACATTATGTTCTGAAAGTTTCATTAAGATGTCCGACTACAAAAGAACTTATTTAACAAATAAATTCTCATAACATTGCCGGCACTGCAGCGCAGCTCAAGCGCAGTCGCAGCTTACTGCGCAGTTAGCAGAGCGCGGGCTTATGCGTGTGTGTGAATGCCTGTGTATGTACATATGTGTGCATAAAAGAAATACAAAATGATTAGAATGTCAGCTTTGAGGGTTCAGGGTATCTCCTAGTCGAGCAGTCTTGACTAGAGCCTTCTTACTTGTTTACTTGTTTGCATATTTAACAAGTTCAGAGTGTAAATAGTGGAAAATATTTTAAAGAAAGGAGGAGATTACGAGAGATCAAGGGACTAGATAAAATGTTTAACTGATATTCATTGACTGATTTTGATTTCATGTCACTTTGAAGAACAAATTGCTGACTATATTCGAAGATGTTGTATAAGTGGCTTGCGTAATGCTCGTACCACAAATGGATGCTATAAAACGGACTCAACTGTAGCTAATATATCTAAGCTTTGGCTTGGGTTGTGCTCCTCTACATTTGGCGTTTGTTGTTCAAGAGGGTTGGAACGTCAGAATTGTGAGCTCGGTCGTCTGGCTGCCTTGGAGGGTTCTTCGTGCAATAAAGGGTATAATTTGACTTCAACCTCGTATACAAATTGCTGCCGAGCTTGTCAAGGTATTCGTGAATAGATTTTAAAGCATCACATATATATCTATAACTTATTCATTATTTTGATTGGCTTTCCAGTTGGTTTAGCTGTTAAGGCTAGTCAACAAAAGTGTACGGATCCATTGTTTTCATTTCTTTCGAATATCGATTCATATCGGTTGTGCTGCTCTGATGACGGCTTTTCAAATTCTGAGTTAAAGCTGGAGTCGGAGGGGAAGAATAAACTCGTATTATATACTGATCATGATGAACGAGAGGAGGAAATTATCGAGAGCCGCAAAAGTGTTGATGGAACAATAGTCCTATCCGGTGATGGTAAGAGCCTTCGAAATAATAAATGCTTTATTAATACTGATTGAATTGTATTTATATACTTCTAATAGATGACATTTGTGGCAAAATACCCTATCTTTGTGAGCAAGTATGTATAAATACATACGATGCGTATAGGTGCAGCTGTCACCCCGGATACAAATTAAACGAAAATAATGTTACCTGTCATGAGGATAAAAATAATATTTGTCCCAGTGGCTACATCTTGGATGGTAACCAAGGTAAATGTGTGGACATCGATGAGTGTCAAGAGCAACTACACGAGTGCAAAACATCGCAATATTGCCACAATACAATAGGCGGATATCACTGTCTCAACATTAAAGCTAAGAATTGCCCAGCAGGCTATCTGTACAATGTGAAGTCGGATGAATGCGAAGGTAGGTAATAAGCTCTAAGTTTAAGAATACAAATCGACTTTAATTACGTTAAAATAAAGACACCTTTAACTAAATTAATTAAAAACAAGTAAGAAAGCTCTAGTCGAGACTGCTCGACTACGAGATCCCCTGAACCCTTCAAGCAACAGCCATTTCAATCATTTTTAGCGTCTCTCTGCTTACACAAACACACACATACACACGCAAACACACATACATAGACACCCATAGGCGCGCACGCATGGGCTGCAAACATAATTGTTTAATAATTTTTTTTCTGGACGTACGTTCTTCATGAAACTTTCAGATTGTGGTTTTATCATTACTATGCGTATATTTGCCAAAGTCTCTAGTATTTGAAATACGCCTTTTACAAACTTATGGGTGAGGGGGTGGATTTAAGGGTGGGGGTGAAATTGAACAAAAATCGAAATTCTATAACGTACATATCAATCTACATTTAAAATTTGGATACTCTAGCTCTAAAGATGTAGGAGATATAATTTTATAACTGTCTTTCGATAAGGTTTTTTATCGATAAACAAGTAAGAAGACTCTAGTCGAGACTGCTCGACTAGGAGATACCCTGAACCCTCCATGATGATGTTCCAATCTTTCTGCACACATACATACACATGCATCCACACGCATGCATAAGCCCGCGCTCTGCTAACTGCGCAGTAAGCAGCGACTGCGCTTGGGCTGCGCTGCAGTGTGGGCAATATTATGAGAATTTATTTGTTTAATAATTTCGTTTGTAGACGTACAATCTTAATGAAACTTTCAGAACGTAATCATAATGTGTAAGTGTGTGTACATTCCAAAACACAAGTCTCTAGTACTTGATATACGTTTTTAAGAATTGGTGGCGAAAGGGGTGTGATATCCAAAATTTGTAAATTACAAAATGTGTGTATCCATTAAATGTATGTACACAGTAAATCTAATAGTGTTCAAATAAGGCTGAAAAAAACAATATAAATTTATCGATTATCCTCGAACCCATTGAAAATGGGAAATCAGGGTATAATGGTTTTGTGAAAAGTATGTAACAGGCAGAAGGAATCATCGCAGACCCCATAAAGTATATATATTCTTGATCAGGACGATGAGCTGAGTCGATATAGCTCTGTCCGTCTGTCCGTCCGTCCGTCCGTATGAATGCGTCGATCTTAGAAGTTATAAGAGCTAGAGAGCTGAAATTTTGTATGCATACTCGTATATACCATACGCAGTACGAAATTATCATATTTTTTCGATAACTCATTCGATATCTTTTTTATCGAGGATAATCGATAAATTGATATTGTTTTTTCAACCCTATTTGAACACTATTAGACCTAGAGACTTCAGATTTACTGTGTATATACATTTGATGGATACACACATTTTGTAATTTACAGATTTTGGATACCACGCCTCCTTCGCCCCCAATTTGCAAAAAACGTATATCACGTACTAGAGACTTGTGCTTTGGAATATACACACATTTATACATTATGAATACGTTCTAAAAGTTGCATTAAGATTGTATGTCTACAAATGAAATTATTCAACAAATAAATACTCATAATATTGCCCATACCGCAGCGCAGCCCAAGCACAGTCGCTGCTGTGCAGTTTGCAGAGCACGGGCCTATGCGTGCGGGTGGATGCATGTGTATGTATGTGTGCAGAATGATTGGAACATCTGCATGGAGGGTTCAGGGTATCTCCTACTCGAGCAGTCTCGACTAGAGTCTTTCTACTTGTTTTGTATTGTATTAGTAATAATCCATTCTTTAAATCGTTACCAACACTGCACAAATTGGTGCAAGATTTTTCCTACAATTTAATTGACAAGTGGAACATTTTTCACAAAAACTCGCTGCTTTTTACTACGCGTGTGGATGCATGTGTATGTATGTGTGCTTAGAGGGTTCAGAGTATCTCCTAGGCGAGCAGTCTCGACTAGAGTTTTTTTACTTGTTATACCCTGAACCCATTGAAATGGGAAATCAGGGTATAATGGTTTTGTTGAAATGTATGTAACAGGCAGAAGGAGGCGTGGCAGACCCCACAAAGTATATATGTTCTTGATCAGGGTGACGAGCTGAGTCGATTTAGCCCTGCCCGTCTGTCCGTATGTATGAACGCGTCGATTTCAGAAGATATAAGAGCTAGAGAATTGAACTTTTTTTTTTAAAATTACCGTATATACATCGGGCATATCGAATTTATCACCAAAAATCGATAACTCATCCCGTTATTTTTTTCTCGATAAAAACATTATCGAAAGACAGTTATAAAATGATATCTCCTACATCTTTAGAGCTAGAGTCTCCAAATGTAGACTAATATGCACTTTATAGAATTTCGTTTTTTTTTTATAATTTACCCACACCCTTATATCCAACCCCTCACCCATAAATTTGTAAAAGGCGTATTTCAAATACTAGAGAGTTGAGCTTCGGCAAATAGTAATGATATAATTACAATCTAAAAGTTTCATGAAGAATTTATATCCATAAGAAAAGTTATTAAACAATTAAGTTCCCATTGTAAGCCCGGACTGCAGCCCATGCGTGTTTATGTGTGCGCGTCTATGTGTGTCACACATTTGTGTGTGTGTGTGTTTTTTGTAAGCAGAAAGACGCGAAGAATGATTGAAATATCAGTTCTTCGAAGGCTTCAGGGGATTTCCAAGTCGAGCACTCTCGACTAGAGTTTCCTTACTTGTTATACCCTGAACCCATTGAAAATGGGAAATCAGGGTATAATGGTTTTGTTAAAAGTATGTAACAGGGAGAAGGAGGCGTGGCAGACCCCACAAAGTATATATATTCTTGATCAGGGCGACAAACTGAATCGATTTAGCCATGTCCGTCTGTCCGTCTGTCCGTCCGTCCGTCTGTCCATCTGTCCGTATGTATGAACGCGTCGATTTCTGAAGATATAGAAGCTAGAGACTTCAACTTTTTTTTTTAAATGCTCGTATATAGCACGCGGATATCGAGTTTATCACTAAAAATCGATAACTCATCCCGTTATTTTTTTTATCGATCAAAAACCTTATCGAAAACCACTTATAAAATTATATCTCCTACACCTTTAGAGCTAAAGTCTCCAAATTTTAAATGTAGACTCGACTGTACGTGATAGAATTTCGATTTTTGTTATAATTCACCCCCCACCCCTATATCCACCCCCTTACCATCATCTCTGTAAAAGGCGTATTTCAAATACTAGAGACTTGAGCTTTGGCAAATATACGAATAGTAATGATAAAACCACATTCTGAAAGTTTCATGAAGAACGTACGTCCACAAAAAAAGTTATTGAACAATTAAGTTCCCATAGTAAGCCCACACTGCAGCCCGTGCGTGTTTATGCGTGCGTGCCTATGGGTGTCTATGTATACATATGTTTGCGTGTGTGTGTGTGTTTGTTTAAGCTGAATGACACTAAAAATTATTGAAATGGCTGTTGCTCGGAGGGTTCAGGGTATCTCGTAGTCGAGCAGTCTCGACTAGAGCTTTCTTACTTGTTTTAATTATATTTTTATTCATAATTTTTCGTCACATCATTGAAACACCTACGACTATTACAATATATCGAATAGACGATGATGAGTGCATCCAGTCGCCATGTGAGAAAGGATATAAATGCTCCAATTATCCAGGGGGATACGACTGTGATCTCATTAGCAATGAACAATGTGGCACAGGCTTTCTTTTGAAAAATGGCAGCTGCATTGATATTGATGAGTGTGCTCAAAACACGACCAATTCGTGCACAAGCGATATGCACGAGGAATGCAAGAATACTGTAGGCAATTATCACTGCAACTGCCTGCCTGGTTATAGTTTGGATGTAACGCAGAAGAAATGCGTTGGTTAGTATTATTTGATTTGATCCCTCAATATGAATCATATAGCTGCCATCCGTTTTCATACTTACTTCAGATATAAATGAGTGCTCAATTAACAATCACAACTGCCTCCCAACTCAAAGATGCGACAACACGATTGGGTCATATATATGCACGGTACTTCAATTTGTTTTTCTTTTCCATTTCCCCTATTAAAAATTTTAAACAAAATTTCATAGCGTTGGACATCTTGTGGCACGGGATATACATTGAATGCTGGTACTGGAAATTGTGATGGTAAGTAAATTATTTATTAAAAAAAATAAGGAAAGTGCAGTCTTACACAATCAACTGCATATATTCGTTGACAGTTCAAAGCTAGTTAAGCTTTTCTATGTATGGACGTAACAGTTATCCATATAAGGGAAGGGGTATTGTCCGACCGTTGAAATATTTTAAATTTCAATGTGTAAAATTTCATCACCATAAACACATAGACCGATGTAAAGCGCTTTACACATTTTTTTCGAGCGTAATCTCCCAGCAGTGCTGCCAACATTTCGTTGCATGAAAACGCTAAATCAGCCTTTTAAAAAAGCTAGAAATAGCTAGAAATATTTCTTCGTAGCTTAAAAAAAACGTTAGAATATACAGTCGACTCTTGTTATATACATATTTCGAATTAAGTCCATACATTTTAATATACTCAGTAATTCGAACTAAAAAATCATTGTTAAGACGCGGTAATTCGTACTCATATGGTTAAACACTCGACAATTCGAATTTGCGAAGTTTCTTGGTGTGTTAGTAAAAACTTTGAATTTGAATTATGGGACTTCTCTGAAAGTAACTTTACTGTGAGTGTTACGCATAAATCACAGGCACATTTTGATGCTCGCTTCCGCACGAATCGCTTCGTTAGTATACATATTAAAATTTTTTATTAAATGAGTCCTAAAAAGTATCAAAGTTTGACGATTGCTGAAAAGAAGAAACTAATTAGAAAAGTAGAAGGAAGTAAGAAGAAAAGCGATGTTGCAAAAGAATTTAAGATTCCACTCAGTACTCTCTCAACCATAATAAAGAACGAAGCAAACCCGTATAAATGAGTTCTTTATAAAGCTTATTTAATTTGAACATATGTACATTACATTACATAAAAACCCATGATAATTCTAAGTTTTATTTATTTTCTCTTAAAATTTCGAACCATTTAATATTTCAAACATTCGATAATTCGAAAGATTTTAAGAGTCCCTTGAATTTCGAAATAACGAGAGTCGACTGTATATACATATATATTTTCTATTTGTTTATCTCAATATTTATAAGATTTCATCTTTATCCTCCTGGTTTATGTAGGTTTCATTGGTCCCTATCTTTCTCAAACATGCCGCTGGTAATTTGTAATCATGGCAGCATTTTTCTTGGAGGCGTAGTCCGTTTCTACAAATATGAAATCTAATGTAATTAATAATTTTAAACTTTAGCTTAACAGAAAAAATACTTTATATGTAAAATGGTGTTCAAAGTTCTATTAGCCATACTATTTCTCAGCTTCGTTTTGAACTAAAATAGTTTATGGTAACACCTATAGAGAAAGTTATTAAGATTAAGATTGTTTTTCAGAATGATTAGAATTATTACTTACCAAGAGTCTTGTACACACTTATATCGGTACTCTCATCAATCAATAAACTATACTTCGCATCACCGATGTCCTCCCTCAGTAGCTCTATGAAGTGAGGAGCTAAAACGTTTTTGGTTAAGCTTGTGCACTTTGTCCAATGGAGCTTTAAAAAATTGGCATCCTGAAACTTTTCTTTGCACAGCAATCGTAAATGGTCAACAGGTTTGATTGAACAATGTGTTGCAATATACAAAAACAGTCCCGCTTCTTGATCACAAGTTTTTAATGAGATTGAAGAAACAAATGGTATTTTGTTAGGCTGTGCAAAAGCCGCTGAAGTTGACTTGTGTTTAGCAGTCTTGTCATGTGCGCGCAAGTCTGAAAGCTTGGCATTAATGCTGGATTTTCAGTATTTGCAATAACATTTGCTCTCATCAGCTGCATCTAAAGTCAACCAATCTTTAAATGCAGGATCTTGCATCCATGTAATACGCGGGTTTTGCTTATACATTTTTGGCATTATTAACAACTTGTCGCTCGCGCTTTAAAACTTGTAAAATTCCCTCTTTGCGATGGCATAAAACATGATTCGGTAGACTTCACAGCATCGATAAGATTGAATGCTCGTTTGGCTTATCGATGTTATTTGCCATTCAAACGATATGAAAATGTGGCATCATTGAGCATAAAAATGCACTAGGTACCAGATGTTTCAAAAACCAAGTTTTTCTTGAAAATAGCTATAATTCCCGCTAGCCGCTATTTCACAATTTATCCCGCATTTCCTTGTTGCAACCCACTAGATCTAGTGGGAAAATAGCTAAATTGGCAGCCCTGTCTCCCAGACCACTTCGTATTTGCTCGGCTCTTCACTTTTAGAGTTCAGGCTACAAAAATATGAGAGCACAAAATCATTCGTCTTCATGCGCTGGACCGAGGTGGTCGATTATTGACCGGAAGATTCCTCTGTGCTCAATTTTTATACCCTGAACCCATTGAAAATGGGAAATCAGGGTATAATGGTTTTGTTAAAAATATGTAACAGGGAGAAGGAGGCGTGGCAGACCCCACAAAGTATATATATTCTTGATCAGGGCGACGAACTGAGTCGATTTAGCCCTGTCCATCTGTCTGTCCGTCCGTCCGTATGTATGAACGAATTCAGAAGATATAAGAGCTAGAGACTAGAACTTTTTTTTAAATGACCGTATATACAGCGCGCATATCGAGTTTATCACTCAAAATCGATAACTCGTCCCGATATTTTTTTATCGGTAAAAAACCTTATCGAAAGTCAGTTATAAAATTATAACTCCTACATCTTTAGAGCTAGAGTCTCCAAATTTTAGATGTAGACTCATATGCATTTCATAGAATTTCGATTTTTGTTATAATTCACCCCCACGCCTAAATCCACCCCCTTACCCGTCATCTTTGTAAAAGGCGTATTTCAAATACTAGAGACTTGAGCTTCGGCAAATACACGCATAGTAATGATATAATCACAATCTTAAAGTTTCATGAAGAACGTACGTTCACAAAAAAAGTTATTAAACAATTAAGTTCCCATAGTAAGTTAAGTTCCCACACTGCAGCCCCCTGCGTGTTTATGCGTGCGCGCCTATGTGTGTCTATGAATGTGTGTATGTGTGTGTTTGTATAAGCAGAGAGACGCTAAAAATTATTGAAATGGCTGTTGCTCGAAGGGTTCAGGGGATCTCGTAGTCGAGCAGTCTCGACTAGAGCTTTCTTACTTGTTTGTTATAATTTGTTTTATAGTAACCTTTTTATACCCTGAACTCATTGAAAATGGGAAATCAGGGTAAAATGGTTTTGTGAAAAGTATGTTACAGGCAGAAGGAATCATCGCAGACCCCATAAAGTATATACTTGGTATATACTTTATGGGGTCTGCGATGATTTCTTCTGCCTGTAACATATATATGTATATTCTTGATCAAGGCGATGAGCTGAGTCGATATAGCCCTGTCCGTCCGTCCGTATGAGTGCGTCGATCTCAGAAGATATAAGAGCTAGAGAGTTGAAATTTTGTGTGCATACTCGTGTAGGTCATACGCAGTACGAGCTAATAATATTTTTTCGATAACTCGCCCAATACATTTTTAATCGAGAATAATCGATACATTTGTTTAGTTTATTCAGCCTAATTTGAACACTATTAAATCTGGAGACTTCAGATTTACTGTGTATACACATTTGATGAATACACGCATTTTGTAATTTACAGATTTTTGATACCACGCCCCCTACACCCCCAAAATTTTTATTATTATTTTATTAAGATTGTACGTCTACACAAGAAATTATACAAGAAATAAATTCTCAAATTATTGTCCACACTGTAGCGGAGCCCAAGCGCAGTCACTGCTTACTGCGCAGTTAGCAGAGCGCTTATGCTTAAGCTTATGCGTGCGTGTGGATGCAAGTGCATGTATGTATGTGTGCATAAAAGATATGCAGTATAATTAGAATATGAGCTTGGAGGGTTCAGGGTATCTCCTAGTCGAGCAGTCTCTACTAGAGCCTTTTTACTTGTTTCATACATATTTCGTTTTTTATACCCTGAACCCATTGAAAATGGGAAATCAGGGTATAATGGTTTTGTTAAAAGTATGTAACAGGGAGAAGGAGGCGTGGCAGACCCCACAAAGTATATATATTCTTGATCAGGGCGACGAACTGAGTCGATTTAGCCCTGTCCGTCTGTCTGTCCGTCCGCCCGTCCGTCCGTCCGTCCGTCCGTATGTATGAACGCGTCGATTTCAGAAGATATAGAAGCTAGAGACTTGAACTTTTTTTTAAAATGACCGTAAATACAGCGCGCATATCGAGTTTATCACCAAACATCGATAACTCGTCTAGTTATTTTTTTATCGATAAAAAACCTTATCGAAAGACAGTTATAAAATGATATCTCCTACATCTTTAGAGCTAGAGTATCCAAATTTTAAATGTAGATTGATATGCACGTTATAGAATTTCGATTTTTGTTCAATTTTACCTCCCACCCCTATATCCACCCCCTCACCCATAAGTTTGTAAAAGGCGTATTTCAAATAAATAAATGATCTCAATCGATTTAGCCATGTCCGTCTGTCCGTCTGTCCGTCCGTCCGTCTGTCCGTCTGTCCGTCTGTCCGTCTGTCCGTCTGTCCGTATGTATGATCGCGTCGATTTCTGAAGATATAGAAGCTAGAGACTTCAACTTTTTCTTAAAATGCTCGTATATAGCACGCGGATATCGAGTTTATCACTAAAAATCGATAACTCATCCCGTTATTTTTTTATCGATCAAAAACCTTATCGAAACCCAGTTATAAAATTATATCTCCTACACCTTTAGAGCTAAAGTCTCCAAATTTTAAATGTAGACTTGACTGCACGTGATAGAATTTCGATTTTTGTTATAATTCACCCCCCCACCCCTAATCCACCCCCTTACCCTCATCTCTGTAAAAGGCGTATTTCAAATACTGGAGACTTGTGGAGACTTGTGTGTGTTTGTTTGAATGACACTAAAAATTATTGAAATGGCTGTTGCTCGGAGGGTTCAGGGTATCTCGTAGTCGAGCAGTCTCGACTAGAGCTTTCTTACTTGTTATAAAATAGATATTTGATTGGGAAGATGCGAGCTTGAATGAATTGGACTTTATACTTTTCTTTTTCTTAGTCAAACAATTTTATAAGTTTAAATAATATAAATAGCATCAAGCATTCCAGCCTTTCTTATGCACGCGCTAATTTGTATGTGTGTATGTATGTAAATTAATCTTCTTGCCTTTGCAAGTTGATAAAAAAATATATTTTATAATTAGTAAACTTAGTGTTCTTTTATTAAACTCCAAAATTGAACTGATTACAAGATATGATCTTATGCTGCAAGTCAGCTAATGTTTATGCTAAAGCTTCCCTCATTAAAGCTCAAAGCTCAAAAGCTCCCAAGATTGGCTTACGTGATTTTATATCGGGATTGTGAAATTAAGATTTGTTTACATTAAAGCTGGGTTGCCGGCTCTATGGGCTCATGGAAACAACGCAGGGAAATCTAATGGTTATATTGAGGCTAAAACTGCTTACTCTGTGGGAATAGTGCAAGAAGCTTTTATGTCTGGGCTGAGTGGCGTGATACTATAGATGGAATTATGTTATTTGAAAGTTGTTTACATTTGTCATAAGATTTGCCTGAGGTGCCAACTCTAGAATCTCAAATGTGATTGATTTGTCTTTGCATTGTTTTTGAATTTCCAGCTTTTACTTTAGCTTTTCTTTGCTATAGGCGTCATAACAAGAACGTAATTTCAATCGCCATTTGGTTTGGGCGAGTTCAAATCCCTCGGAAAACTCTTTTCTGTAAATTGCAATGTTTTTCTACCCTAAACCCATTAAAAATGGGAAATCAGGATAAATTGGATTTGTTAAATGTATGTAACAGGCAGAAGGAAGCGTGGCAGACCCCACAAAGTATATACATTCTTGATCAAGGCGACGATCTGAGTTGATTTAGCCCTGTCCATCTGTCCGTATGTTTCAACGCGTCGATTTCTGAAGATATAGTAGCTATAGACTTCAACGTATTTTAAAATGTCCGTATTTAGCACGCGCATATCCAGTTTATCACTAAAAATCGATAACTCCTCTCGTTATTTTGATCGATAAACAACCTTATCGAAAACCAGTTATAAAAATATATCTCCTACATCTTTAAAGCTTTTATGTAAAAGCTTTAAATGTAGACTGGAATGTACTTTATAGAATTTCGATTTTTGTTATAATTCACCCACCCCATATTCACCCCTTAACCCTTAAATTTGTAAAAGTCGTAAGCTTCGGCATATACACGCATAGTAATAATATAATCACAATCTGAAAGTTTCATGAAGAACGTACATCTACAAGAAAAGTTATTAAACAATTAAGTTCCCATGGGAAGCCCACATTGTAGCCCATGCGTGTTTATGTGTGCGCGCCTATGTGTGTCTATGCATGTGTGTCGCCAAATCATATTCTTTGTGCGCCCAAAGGAAGAGCTGAAATTTCAATTTTTGTGAGCTGCTGAGAGTGATGATTTCAGAGACCTTAGAGAGCGAGAGAGAGGGACTGAGAAAGAGAGAGTCAAGCAACTAGCACATATCTGTGCTTCATATGGGAACGGGACCATTTCGGTTGAGCGTTCACAGCGCACTGTTTTTGTCGTGCAGTATTTTCACTGCTCGAACCTCCAGCGACCGAGCCGAGCAAATACGAAGTATAGTGGTCGACCAACTTAACAGTTTCGAGCTGTAGAAATTTTGTTCTACATGTCTTGTCTATGTGTTCTCTGGTCAGTGGCCATATCGAGTAAAGAAAAATACGCGAGATCACGTCAAGCACGTCAGTCAATTTGCGCTTAATTTGAGACTCCGCTAGTTGAATCATTAAAAAAAAGTTAAAACAGTGATCCATCGGATCCATCGAAGAAAACCACCTACTTGCGATAGCTTGTTTACTGGATCCAAGATTCAAAAATATCCTTTTTAAAGATAAAGTAGCTTGTACGATAGCAATTAATTTATTAAGAAATTCTCTCTTGAGTAAAAATGAGAGTGATACTTCCATAGACTCAGCAAACAATCATTGGAGTGATTATAAAAAGTGAACGCACGAAGGGAAGCGAACCAGAAAAACAAGATCTACAATGAATGATGACGAAGTAGGTCGCTACCTGTCTACCCACGTTTTACCACTTTTTATCGACCCTTTAAAGCAATGGGGTGATATGAAAGTAGTATATCCCAAACTAAACAACCTAGCTCAAAAGTATTTGGGAATTCCCGCGACGTTCGTGCCCTCTGAGCGCCTTTTCTCCAAAGCTGGAAGTACCATAACCAAAACTCGCAGCCGACTGTCACCGAAAAGGCTTGACAAACTTCTTTTTTTAGGCGATTGTGCGGAAGAGGAATGGAATATATAACATAAATGTAGTATTGAAAATTTACTTGTAACTTTTACTTTTGAGCTTTAAAACATGAAACATAGACTGTGAATATCGGCGTACATAAATGCCTATGTACTTATCATGTTATTCCAGATTGTGCTTAAGATAAAAGAAAACAAGTAAGAAAGCTCTAGTCGAGACTGCTCGACTAGGAGATACCCTGAACCCTCCGTGCTGATGTTCCAATCATTCCGCACACATACATACACATGCATCCACCCCCACGCATAGGCCCGCGCTCTGCTAACTGCGCAGTATGCAGCGACTGCGCTTGGGCTGCGCTGCAGTGTGGGCAATATTATGAGAATTTATTTGTTGAATAATTTCATTTGTAGACGTACAATCTTAATGAAACTTTCAGAACGTAATCATTATGTGTAAATGTGTGTAAATTCCAAAGCACAAGTCTCTAGTACTTGATATACGTTTTTTAAAAATTTGGGGCGAAGGGGGCGTGGTATCCAAAATCTGTAAATTACAAAATGTGTGTGCCCATCAAATGTATATACACAGTAAATCTGAAGTCTCTTGGTCTAATAGTGTTCAAATTAGGCTGAAAAAACAATATAAATTTATCGATTATCCTCGATAAAAAAGATATCGAATGAGTTATCGAAAAAATATGATAAGCTCGTACTGCGTATGGTATACACGAGTATGCATACAAAATTTCAGCTCTCTAGCTCCTTTAACTTCTGAGATCGACGCACTCATACGGACGGACGGACAGACGGACGGACGGACGGACGGACGGGTATAATGGTTTTGTGAAAAGTATGTAACAGGCAGAAGGAATCATCGCAGACCCCATAAAGTATATATATTCTTGATCATGACGATAAGCTGAGTCGATATAGCCCTGTCCGTCTATCAGTCCGTTCGTTCGTCCGTCTGTATGAACGCCTAGTTCTCAAAAGTTATAAGAGCTAAAGAGCTGAAATTTTGCATGTAGACTCGTGTATACCATACGCAGCACAAGTTATCATATTTTTTGGATAACTCATTCGATATCTTTTTTATCGAGGATAATCGATAAATTGATATTGTTTTTTCCGCCTTATTTGAACACTATTAAACCTGGAGACTTCAGATTTACTGTATATATACATTTGATATACGCACATTTGGATACACACATTTTGTAATTTACAGATTTTGGATACCACGCCCCCTTCGCCCACAATTGGTAAAAAACGTATATCATGTACTAGAGACTTGTGCTTTGGAAAGTACGCACATTCACACATAATGATTACGTTTAATTAAGATTGTACGTCTACAAACGAAATTATTCAACAAATAAATTCTCATAATATTGGCCACACTGCGCACACTGCTCAGCCCAAGCGCAGTCGCTGCTTACTGCGCAGTTAGTAGAGCGCGGGCCTATGCGTGCGGGTGGATGCATGTGTATGTGTGTGTGCATAAAAGAACTGCAGAATGATTGGACCATTAGCATGGAGGGTTCAGGGTATCTCCTAGTCGAGCAGTCTCGACTAGAGTCTTCTTACTTGCTTTTTTTTTTTGCTAAATATCGAATATTTTTATACTCATTAACGAAGTGAATTAGTATACTGGTCTTGTGCAATATCCGTCTTGCTGTCCATCCGTCCGTCCGTCTGCCCGACTTGGAACACATACTCGTGTATAACTCCGATTTATAAAGTGTTAAAATTTTCCCGATCCGCCCACTAGGGGCGTGGCAAATCGGAAAATGCATTTTCCGATATACCAGAAACCATGTTAGTTGAAGAGCTAGAAAGCTGAAATTTGGTATGTAGGTCCGCGTCGACCACCCAAGTCCATCAAGCTATGGCGGATATATCTACGCCCATTGGGGGTCGTGGCAAATCGGATAAAACTGTATCTCCGGAAGTCATACAGCTAGAAAGTTGAAATTTTGCACGTGAGCTAATGTTATGATTCTATAATGACTGATGCAAAAATTTTATGTTTACGCCCACTAGGGGCGTGGCACATCGGACCTGAAGATATAGTGATTTTTCAAATTTTGCTATAGGCACTATTGATGCTAGAGTCCTGAAATTTGGTATATATACGCGGGGTGACAATCCAAGTCCAACGAGCTATGGTGGATATATGTCCGCCCAAAGGGGGCGTGACAAACCGCAAAAGCTTATCTCTCCTACAGTTTAAGAGCTAGAAGCTTCAAATTTGGATAGTTACGTTACTGGTAACATCCTCTATCGATGTCCCAAAAATAATTGTAGGTAGGTTACCGTTAGCTCGTTCTAAGAACTGGCCAAAAATGAGGCTTCTACTCCACTAGGGGCGTAACAATCGGCATTTGTAGTATATGCGTGAGCCATCTATGTATGTACATGTATATACAAATAGGCTTAATAGGCATTGATAACACGGAAGTAAACATTTTTATAAAATTAAAAAAATATAAAAGAAGCTAAAATAACAAAAATTTGCAATTTAAAAATAAAAAAGAAACAAATTTAAACTTATAAAATTGTTCGATTAAGAAAAAGAAAAGTATTAAGTGCCCTTCATTAAAGCTCGCACCTACCCAATAAAATATCTATTTATAACACGTAAGAAGACTCTAGTCGAGACTGCTCGACTAGGAGATACCCTGAACCCTCCATGCTGATGTTCAAATCATTCTGCACACATACATACACATGCTTCCACCCGCACACAAAGGCACACGCTCTGCTAACTGCGCAGTAAGCAGCGACTGCGCTTGGGCTGCGTAGCGGTATGGGCAATATTATGAGAATTTATTTGTTGAATAATTTCGTTTGTAGACGTACAATCTTAATGAAACTTTTAGAACGTATTCATAATGTGCACATCTGTGTACATTCCAAAGCACAAGTCTCTAGTACTTGATATACATATGAGTATGCATACCAAATTTCAGCTCTCTAGCTCTTATAACTTCTGAGATCCTTTTGCTCATACGGACGGACGGACAGACGGGCAGGGATATATTCCCATTTTCAATGGGTTCAGGGTATAATAAAAACAAGTAAGAAGATCGGAGAACTGATATTTCAATAATTTTTCGCGTCTTTCTGCTTACAAAAGAAAAACACACATGCATTGACACACACACATAGCCGCGCACGCATAAACACACATGGGCTTCAGTGTGGGCTTACCATGGGAACTTTATTGTTTAATAACTTTTTTTGTAGACGTATGTTCTTTATGAAACTTTCAAATTGTGGCTTTATCATTACTATGCGTATTTGAAATACGCCTTTTACAAACTTATGGGTGAGGGGGAGGATATAGGGGTGGGGGGTGAATTATAACAAAAATCGAAATTCTATAAAATGCATATGAGTCTACATTTACTACATTACAAATTTGAATACTCTAGCTCTAAAGATGTAGGAGTTATAATTTTATAACTGACTTTCGATAAGGTTATTTATCGATCAAAAAATAACGAGGTGAGTTATCGATTTTTGGTGATAAACTTGATATCCGCATGCTATATACGAGAATTTAAAAAAAAAAGTTGAAGTTTCTAGCTTCTATATCTTCTGAAATCGACGCGTTCATACATATGGACAGACGGACGGGCGGACGGACGGACGGAAAGGCAGACAGACGGACAGAGCTAAATCGAATCAGCTCGTCGCCCTGATCAAGAATATATATACTTTATGGGGTCTGTCACGCCTCCTTCTGCCTGTTACATACATTACAACAAAACCATATTACCCTGATTTCCCATTTTCAATCGGTTCAGGGTATAACAAAAAATATCATTGAAGGGGCTTTCAACCTCCGCCACTCTAACATAACTCGCGTCGCCTTGAGCACCCACGCTATTGCCTTGCTTGACTATATAGTAGCTAAAATACAATAACGTAATAAAACAGAGCATCATCTGACAAAACTACAGTAACAGCTAGAAAATCCAGAAATCAATCGCAATTCTTAGAATATGAAAAAAGGCGCTCTTTTGTCTGTACGCATAGAATAAACGATGAATGTGTGCACATGTATTAGAAAATCGCGCTGATCTGCTGCTAGCTTGGAACCGGTATCCAAAATATAACCAAAATCAAAATTGTATAAAATTGATTTGAAGATCCTAGTTCTAAAGATGTACTAGATATAAACGGTAGTTATCGATGATTTTTATACCCCGAACCCATTGAAAATGGGAAATCAGGGTATAAAGGTTTTGTGAAAAGTATGTAACAGGTAGAAGGAGTCATCGCAGACCCCATAAAGTATATATATTCTTGATCAGGGCGATGAGCTGAGTCGATATAGCCCTGTCCGTTTGTCTGTCCGTTCGTATGAGCAAAAGGATCTCAGAAGTTATAAGAGCTAGAGAGCTGAAATTTGGTATGCATACTCGTGTATACCATAGGCAGTACAAGTTTATCATATTTTTTCGATAACTCATTCGATATCGTTTTTATCGAGGATAATTGATAAATTGATATTGTTTTTTCAGCCTAACACATTTTGTAATTTACAGATTTTAGATACCACGGTCCCTTCGCACCAAATTTGTAAAAGGCGTATTTCAAGTACTAGAGACTTGAGCTTTGGAATGTACGCACATTTACACATTATGATTACGTTCTGAAAGTTTCATTAAGATTGTACGAAACAAACGAAATTATTCATCAAATAAATTCTCATAATATTGCCCTCACTGCAACGCAGCCCAAGCGCAGTCGCTGCTTGCTGCGCAGTTAGCAGAGCGCGGGCCTATGCATACGGGTGGATGCGCGGAGATATATCCACCATAGATCGTTGGACCGCGTATTTACTATATATACCAAATTTCAGGTCTCTTGCATCAAAGGTGCCTAACTATTTCACTGTATCCGATTAGCTACGCCCATAATGGGCGTAGATATGTAATTTTTCACCAATATTAATAGAATCGTAACATTAGTTCACGTGTAAAATTTCAGTCCTCTAGATTTACAACTTTAGGAGATACAGTTTTATCCGATTTTATACGATATCTTTAGAGCTAGATTGTCAAAATTTTAAATTCAGATTTATATGCATTTATAAAATTTAGATTTTTGTCAACCAACCCACCAACCCAACCAACCGCCAACCCCTATATTTGTATCCGCACCCCTAAGATAGGCGTATAAGGCGTATTTCAAATAATAGAGACTTGATATTTGGCAAATGCATGCATTTTAAAGGTATAATCACGATCTCAAAGTTGCATAAAGAAAGTTTTTCTACAAGAAAAGTTAGATCGATTAAATTCCCATAGTAAGTCCACATTGTATCGCATGCATATTTATGCGTGTGTGCCAGTTGCTCGAAGGGCTTAGGGGATATTGTAATCGAGCAGACTCGACTAGAGATTTCTTACTTACTTTTCTACCCTGAACCCATTGCAAATTACTTACTTACTTTTATACCCTGAACCCATTGAAAATTGGAAATAAGGGTATAATGGTTTTGTTGAAATGTATATAATAGGCAGAAGGAGGCGTGGCAGACCCCACAAAGTATATATATTCTTGATCAGGGTGACGAGCTGAATCGATTTTGCCCTGTCTGTCTGTTCGACCGTCCGTCCGTCCGTATGTATGAACGTGTCGATTTCAGAAGATATAAGAGCTAGAGACTTGATTTTTTTTTCTTGGGTCCGTGTATATCACGGGCATATCGAGTTTTTCTCCAAAAATCGATAACTCGTCCCGTTATTTTTTTTATCGATAAAAAACCTTATCGAAAGTTAGCTATAAAATTATATCTCCTACATCTTTTGAGCTAGAGTCTCCAAATTTTAAATGTAAATTCATATGTACGTAATAGAATTTCGATTTTTGTCATAATTCACCCCCCCCCCCCCCCCCCACCGTTATAACCACCCCTTCACCCATAAATTTGTAAAACGAGCAATTCAAATACTAGAGACTTGAGCTTTGGCAAATACACGCATAGTAATGATAAATTCACAATCTAAAAGTTTCATGAAGAATGTACATCCGAAGGGTTCAGGGGATTTCCTAGTCGAGCAGTCTCGACTAGAGCTTTCTTACTTATTATACCCTGAACCCATTGAAAATGGGAAATCAGGGTATAATGGTTTTGTTGAAATATATGTAACTGGCAGAAGGAGGCGTGGCAGACCTCACAAAGTATATATATTCTTGATCAGGGCGACGAGCTGAGTTGATTTAGCCCTGTCCGTCTGTCCGTCCGTCCGTCTGTCCGTATGTTTGAACGCGTCGATTTCAGAAGATATAGAAGCAAATGTCCGTATATACAGCGCGGATATCGAGTTTATCACCAAAAATCGATAACTCCTCTCGTTATTTTTTTATCGATAAAAATCCTTATCGAAATGCAGTAATAAAATTATATCTCTTACATCTTTAGAGTTAGAGTCTCCAAATTTTAAATGTATACTCATGTGTTAGTTATAGAATTTTGGTTTTTGTTAAATTTCACCCCCCACCCCTATATCCACCCCCTCACCCATAAATTTGTAAAAAGCGTATTTCAAATACTAGAGAGTGCGGGCCTATGCGTGCGTGTGGATGCATGTGTATGTGTATGTATGTGTGTATAAAAGGTGGAGGGTTCAGGGTATCTCCTAGTCGAGCAGTCTCGACTAGAGCCTTCTTACTTGTTTTCATTGTATTTTAATGTGCTCTAAATTTTCAGATGATGATGAATGTGCCCTTAATACACACAATTGTCCACTGAATTACGACTGTTATAATACAAAAGGATCGTTCCGATGCCACAGGAAAATGACAACAACAACAAGAATGACATTTACGACAAACAGTATAACAACAACTCCATCTCAATTAGCTGACCCATCCAGGGACCGAAATCAATACTATGCATCAGACACGGCTCACAAAAGCTTAAATTATGATACTAGTTATTCAACTAATTTTGGATCAATAATAGTGTCTCATAGGCCTTGCGCGGATGGATTTCACAGAAATAATCTAGGCGCATGCGTCGGTAAGTTTCAGACATTGAACTATGGACATGAACTATGAAACCAAGTAAGAAAGCTCTAGTCGAGACTGAATTAATTTTCCTAACTGCGACTAGTAACAAATAAGAAGTCTCTAGTCGAGACTGCTCGACTAGGAGATACGCTGAACCCTCTAACTTCTTTTATGTACACTTACACATGCATCCACACGCACGTATAAGCTCGCTCACAGTAAGCAGCGACTGCGCTTGGGCTGCGCTGCAGTGTAGGCAATATTATGAGAATTTATTTGTTGAATAATTTCTTTTGTAGATATACAAATCATAATCATAATGTTTAAATGTATGTCAATTCCAAAGCACATGGTTGAAATACGCTTTTTTCAAATTTAGTGGTGAGGGATTGGATATGGGAATGGAGGTGAATTATAACAAAAACCGATATTCTATAAAGTACATTTGTGTCTACATTTAAAATTTGGGGACTCTAGCTCCAAAGATGTAGGAAATATAATTTCATAACTGATTTTCGATGTTTTTATTGATAAAAAATTACGGCATAAGTTTTGTGATAAACTCGATATGCGCACTGTATATACGGACATTTGAAAAAAAGTTCAAGTCTCTAGCTCTTATATCTTCTGAAATCGACGCGACGGCTAAATCAACTCAGCTCGTCACCTTGATCAAGAATATAAATACTTTGTGGGGTCTGTCTCGCCTCCTTCTGCCTGTTACACACAAAACCAAACTGCAGCAAAGCGCAGGCGCTGTTTACTACAAAGATCGCAGAGCACGTGCTTATACGTGTGTGTGGATGCATGTCTATGTATGTGTAAATTTGCATGTATAAATGAAGATCAGAATGATTAGAATATCTGTCCTTTTCAGAGTTCAGGGTATCTTCAGGTCAAGCAGTCTCGACTAGAGCTCTCTTAGTTGTTTTTGTTTTGGGCGCCTTAAACGTTTGATCGGGTATCCATGTTCCATATGTTTGACTAGAAAACCTATTGCACTATACTTTGCGAATTCGCAGTGTGAATTAGGTAGCTTTATAAGGTTCCTTTATTGTCGATTGATATTACTTTCAATTGATTTAGATATAAACGAATGTGTAGAGCTCAAGGTGTGCAGAAGCCACGAACGTTGTATTAATACGAACGGTTCGTACCGCTGTGAAACTCTGACGCAATGCCCTGCCGGATTTAGATCAACTTCCGATGGAACATCATGCATTGGTAAGTATCCATATATGTTATATATAATACTAATATTATATTTAATTTTTTGACTCAAGAAGTTTTATTGCACTATTCTTTATTCTTTTACTTATAAAGTTGTTACAGACTAAGGTATAAAGTAAACCTTCTATTCAATTAAAATATATAGGCTATAGCGACGTATAGTTGACGGTCCCTTCAGTGCCGCTATAACCGGATTCTACTATATATATATATATATATATATATATATATATATATATATATATATATATATATATATATATATATATATATATATATATATATATATATATATATATATATATATATATATATATATATATATATATATACTAGCTGGCCCGGCAAACGTTGCATTGCCCTATCCATTATTTCTAGGTAAAAAATGATTGAAAGCTATGTTGTTCAGGTTGGGATACACTCTGATTAATTTATTAATCAGATTTTCATTCAAGCACCTTGTGGTAAACGACATTCTTCGTTTTTTGGTCAGGTGCAAGAACAAATAATGCGGATGGTTTGCCAACAAAGTGAGCATGCCACGTACAATTGACCATGAGAAAAACACGCATTTTCTAGATTGAGGCCACAAATAGTCAAAGATTGGCCCTGTCATTTGTTGATCGTCATGGTGAAGGCAAGACGAATCGGGAATTGAATTCTCTTAAACTCAAAGGGCATATCTGTTGGGATCATCGGAACCCTAGGAATAAGAACTTCATCTTTAAATTTTCCTTTGATTATCGGCGTGTGAATCACATTGCTCATCAGTTTTCTTATCACCAAATGCGTTCCATTGCACAGTTTTGGTTGGTTTAAATCTCTAAGCATGATAACTACCGAGCCAACCTTCAGTTGTAAATTGTGCGGTGGTAAACCAGGCACATCCAAGGAGTTCAAAAATTCAGTTGGATAATTAATTCCTGCTTCTTCGTTTGTTACACAGTCGATAGATTTAAATGAATACAGAGTACCAACTAGTTTATTTTGAATTATAAAATTAATATCATCCACATCCTTATTTTTAGCTGCCAAAATTGCTCGCTCACTTAACCATTTAGTATTTTTGTGGAAAGCAATGATATTCGGAAATACTTTGTTGATAAGCTCATCTTTTGATGAGACGAAATTGCAAAAATATTAAGGAAATGAAATCAAGCCACTCGATTCGTCAACAGGAATACGGTCATTACCGATATTCAGCAATTGTTTCGAGAAATCATCAGCAGATAGATCGTTCAACAATGCAACTCCCATATTTACAGACAGTTGAAGTTTGGTTACATATCGCCACAGATTTGATGCTTTGAGGCAAGCGTTTATTTCGTCGGCAGCAGTAGATCTTGGAATTACTGGTAGTGTTTGTCGGAAATCGCCAGATAATAAAATCATTGAACCACCAAAGCATCTCGAGTCATTGCGCAGATCTTTTAATATTCGGTCTAGTGCTTCTAATGCGCGTTTGTGCGCCATTGTGCATTCGTCCCATATGGTAATTTTTGATGCTACTAAAACTTTGACCATTGCGGAGTGTTTTGAAATGTTACATGTCGGGTGTTCAGTAGCTTGAAGATTTAATGGAAACTTTAACGTTGAGTGAGCCGTACGGCATCCGTCTAACAATGTGGCCGCTATTCCAGAAGAAGCAATTGCTACCGCAATTTCGGATCTCGCACGTACAGTTGCCAAAATCAATGACATGAGAAATGTCTTCCCAGTTCCACCAGGGGCATCCAAAAAAAATAAGCCACCATTTCCATCATCAATTGCATTAATCAGTGTATCATAGATTTCCCTCTGCTTAGGATTCAACAGTGGTACATTCGTTTGAACTGATTGCATTAGTTCATGTGGATCATATTCACGTTCACGTTCTAATTCTCTATTAAATGCGTTATTCATTCCGCGATCTGGCGCTGGCATTCCTAACCTATCTAACACTTGCCTTCGACCATGCACGGTGATTGGCGGTTGATATTGCCACATGATCCATGAATCATATTCGTGATTACAACATCATGTAGGTCTGGATCGGTTTCAGGAGCAGGAATTTCTGCACATATGATGTCATCTATTTGATCTGGCCGAATTCTGTCTACTAACCAAATTAGAATGTGAGCATGCGGTAGGCCTCGTTTTTGCTCTTCTTTGATGGGTACTAACGCGACGCCTTTCTCGGGCGATTTCTCGCTCTTCGTCAGATAATTGACTCGCGATATTCCGTTGCCTAATTGCATTATGGATCAGCCGGGAATGATTAGATCTTCTAGGACGCGGCATTTTCATTAATAGTAATACTGAATATGCCCTCACACAAAACCACATAAACAATCGAGAAATTTCGAGATATTTTGCTTCTGTCCGTACGCGTATTATTTTTCAAATTTTTATACCCTGAACCCATTGAAAATGGGAAATCAGGGTATAATGGTTTTGAGAAAGTATGTAACAGGCAGAAGGAGGCGTGGCAGACCCCACAAAGCATATATATTCTTGATCAGGGCGACGAGCTGAGTCGATTTAGCCCTGTCCATCTGTCTGTCCGTTCGTCCGTCTGTCGGTATGTTTGAACGCGTGGATTTCAGAAGATAAAAGAGCAAGAGACTTGAACTTTTTTTTTTTAATGACCGTATATACAGCGCGGATATAGAGTTTATCACTAAAATCGATAACTCTTCCCGATATTTTTTTATTTACTTTCTTTTATATATATATATATATATATATATATATATATATATATATATATATATATATATATATAAAAGAAAGTTGTGTAAAAGTGTTACTACACTTATAACTTGATATGTGCTGGACCAATTTTCATGGTTTTTGATTTGTTGGATTTGTCTCCGCCACGAGTAAAATAGTATATCTTAAAACAAGTAAGAAAGCTCTAGTCGAGACTGCTCGACTACGAGATCCCCTGAACCCTTCAAGCAACAGCAATTTCAATCATTTTTAGCGTCTCTCTGCTTACACAAACACACACATACACACGCAAACACACATACATAGACACCCATATATATATATATATATATATATATATATATATATATATATATATATATATATATATATATATATCGTTAGACTTGGGTAGTCACCCTCGTGTATTTATCAAATCTGAAATGTAGCAAAATTTGAAAAATGTGTATATATTCAGCTCCGATTTTCCACGCGTAGATTTAAATTTTCATCAGTTTTTATAAAATCATAAGATTACCTCACGCGCAAAATATCAACCTTCTACCTTCAAAACTCTGGGAGATACAGTTTATTTGATTTGCCACGCCCCCAATGGCCGTAGATATATCCACTATAGCTTGTTGGACTTGGGTCAACTAACATGGTTTCAGATATATCGGAAAATTTGTTTTCCGATTTGCCACGTCCTTGAGGGCGGATCGAGAAAATATTAACACTTTATAAATCGGAGATAAACACGAGTATGTTTTCCAAATTTCAAGTCTCTACAGTAGCGCTGAAATAAACTGCGTTCATATGGACAGACGGACAGCAAGACGGACATTGCACAAAACCAATATACTAATTCAGTTCGTGAATGAGTATAAAAAGCCTCTTGCCGTTGGGTTTTTATACCCTGAACCCATTGAAAATGGGAAATCAGGGTATAATGTTTTTGTTGAAATGTATGTAACAGCCAGAAGGAGGCGTGGCAGACCCCATAAAGTATATATATTCTTGATCAGGGCGACGAACTGAGTCGATTTAGCCCTGTCCGTCTGTCCGTATGTTTGAACGCGTCGATTTCCGAAGATATAGAAGCTAGAGACTTCAACTTTTTTTAAAATGCTCGTATATAGCACGCGGATATCGAGTTTATCACTAAAAATCGATAACTCAGCCCGTTATTTTTTTATCGATCAAAAACCTTATCGAAATGCAGTTATAAAATTATATCTCCTACATATTTAGAGCTAGAGTATCCAAATTTTAAATGTAGATTGATATGTACGTTATAGAATTTCGTTCATTTGTTCAATTTCACCCCCCACCCTTATATCCACCCCCTCACCCATAAGTTTGTAAAAGGCGTATTTCAAATACTAGAGACTTGAGCTTTGGCAATTATACGCATAGTAATGATAAAACCACAATCTGAAAGTTTAATGGAGAACGTACGTCCAGAAAAAAAGTTATTAAACAATTAGGTTCCCATAGTAAGCCCACACTGCAGCCCATGCATGCGCGCCTATGGGTGTCTATGTATGTGTGTTTGCGTGTGTATGTATGTGTTTGTGTAAGCAGAGAGACGCTAAAAATGATTGAAATGGCTGTTGCTTGAAGGGTTCAGGGGATCTCGTAGTCGAGCACTCTCGACTAGAGTTTTCTTACTTGTTTATTTATTAAGCCAGTTTTAATTGCTATGCTGTGCTGTTTTACAGCATTTTCATCACTATTATTAGACGGATAGAGGCTTTGTCGTTTTAACAGAGCACAAAGATGGTGTGCTTATTTATATACATAATTTGATTTGTAGTAAAGAGAGCGCAAAAGAATGGGTCATGTTGACTTCTTTTCCAGAAATCTCTCATGCATTTGTGGTAATTTAAGGCTGAACAGCACAAAGATTCAGATATTGTGAAGAATTTGCAATTATTTGACCGAGGACATTGGAGAAAGATATGAATTAAGAGAGGAATATTTTGTGGAAAAAATCAAAATCAATGGTCGAACTCGATCTCTGCTGAGAGTTAAATGTTGATGTGAATGAGCTTTTTATATTTTATTTGAATTTTATTTTGATAAATGAGTATATGGAAGGAAAGACTTAGAGGGGAAGGAGAAGTGAAAAGAAAGAAATGAAGGCGTTTAAAGAGACGGCAGTGGAGAATAATGGAGAGTAGTGGAACCTAACATGTGAGATACATATGTGGATATCAGACGCTATACCAACGCTAGCTGGCTGATAGCGCTATTAGGGACGTGAGTTAATGTAATATGCTAATGAGTCACTGCCCTGATGATCTAAGTAATCTTCACATATGAGTAGTTAGATAGTAAAAAGCCTTTATAATTGTTTTCTTTTGGAAACTATGTCAATGGAATGACTTAGTTTGTTTTATTCATTTATACTTTGTACCACACGAGAAGGTGTGAACGTCAGAATGGCCGTAGTGCGATTTGTTAAGAAAAACAAGTAAGAAAGCTCTAGTCTTGACTGCTCGACTACGAGCAGACGGACGGACAGACAGACGGACAGGGCTAAATCAACTCAGCTCGTCGCCCTGATCAAGAATATATATACTTTGTGGGGTCTGCCACGCCTCCTTCTCCCTGTTACATACTTTAACAAAACCATTATACCTTGATTTCCCATTTTCAATGGGTTCAGGGTATAAAAAGAACGAGATGAGTTATTGATTTTTGGTGATAAACTCGATATCCGCGTGCTATATACGGACATTTAAAAAAAAGTTGAAGTCTTTAGCTATTATATCTTCTGAAATCGACGCGAGTGATAAAACAGGAATTATTTAATCATAACCATATCATTTGAGGCGAAATGTTATCTAAACTATACTATAACTCAAAGCCTTACTTCAATCTCACTAAAATAATAATAAACAAAGAGACATATATTCCCTGTTTCAATCAGGAAGATAAGGTCTACACAACTAGATTAGATGAAGCAAACTGTCTCAGTGACATATTTGAGTCTAAGCATCACATTACTGAATTCTTCGCCAATACCACTACCTCTGAGTTAGTAACGAATTCACTCATTGAACTTGCTACTGAGGCCAACCGCACGTGTGATCATCGCAGACCCCATAAAATATGTATATGTATATAATATTGATCGGGGCAATGAGCTGAGTCGAAATGTCTGTCCGTATGAGCATACCGATTAGAGAAGTTATAAGAACCAAGCGGAGTTGCTGCTTACTGCGCAGTTGGCAGAATGGGTGCCTGCACACTGCAGCCCATATGTGTCTATGCGTGGTTGCCTGTGTGTTTGTTTCTTGTATAAGCAGAAGACGTGAAAAATTATTAAAATAGCTGTTGCTCGAAGGTCACGAGTAGAGCTCTCTTACTTGTTATACCCTGAACCCATTGAAAATGGGAAATCAGGGTTTAATGGTTTTGTTAAAATGTATGTAACAGGCAGAAGGAGGCGTGGCAGACCCCACAAAGTATATATATTCTTGATCAGGGCGACGAGCTGAGTCGATTTAGCCCTGTCCGTCTGTCTGTCCGTCCGTCCGTCCGTCTGTCCGTCTGTCCGTATGTTTGAACGCGTCGATTTCAGAAGATATAAGAGCTAGAGACTTCAAACTTTGTTTAAAATGACCGTAAATACAGCGCGCATATCGAGTTTATCACCAAAAATCGATAACTCATCTCGTTATTTTTATCGATAAAAAACCTTATTGAAATGCAGTTATAAAATTATATCCCCTACATCTTTAGAGCTAGAGTCTCCAAATTTTAAATGTAGATTCATAAGTACGTTATAGAATTTCGATTTTTGTTTAATTTCACCCCCACCCCTATATCCACTCCCTCACCCATAAGTTTGTAAAAGGCGTATTTCAAATACTAGAGACTTGAGCTTCAGTATATACACGCATATCAATGATATAAATACAATTTAAAAGTTTCATGCAGAACGTACCTCCACAAAAAAAGTTATTAAACAATTAAGTTCCCATAGTAAGCCCACATGCAGCCCATGCGTGTTATTGCGTGCGCGCCTATGTGTGTCTATGTATGTGTGTTTGCGTGTGTATATGTGTGTTTGTATAAACAGAAAGACGCTTAAAATTATACAAATGGCTTTTGCTCGAAGGGTTCAGGGGATCTCGTAGTCGCTTACTTGTTTTTATTTGTTTGGTTCAGGGTAGTATCTAGTCGAGCACTCTCGACTAGAGTTTTCTTACTTGTTTTTTATTATTTTGTATTTTGTCAATTTTGAATCGTGGACAGACACAACGTTTTTATACCCTGAACCCATTGAAAATGGGAAATCAGGGTATAATGGTTTTGTTAAAAGTATGTAACAGGGAGAAGGAGGCGTGGCAGACCCCACAAAGTATATATATTCTTAATCAGGGCGACAAACTGAATCGATTTAGCCATGTCCGTCTGTCCGTCTGTCCGTCTGTCCGTATGTATGAACGCGTCGATTTCTGAAGATATAGAAGCTAGAGACTTCAACTTTTTTTTAAAATGCTCGTATATAGCGCGCGCATATCGAGTTTATCACAAAAAATCGATAACTCATCCCGTTATTTTTTTATCGATCAAAAACCTTATCGAAAACCAGTTATAAAATTATATCTCCTACACCTTTAGAGCTAAAGTCTCCAAATTTTAAATGTAGACTTGACTGCACGTGATAGAATTTCGGTTTTTGTTATAATTCACTCCCCACCCCTATATCCACCCCCTTACCCTCATCTCTGTAAAAGGCGTATTTCAAATACTAGAGACTTGAGCTTTGGCAAATATACGCATAGTAATGATAAAACCACATTCTGAAAGTTTCATGTAGAACGTACGTCCACAAAAAAAGTTATTGAACAATTAAGTTCCCATAGTAAGCCCACACTGCAGCCATGCCTGTTAATGCGTGCGTGCCTATGGGTGTCTATGTATATGTTTGCGTGTGTGTGTGTGTTTGTTTAAGCTGAATGACACTAAAAATTATTGAAATGGCTGTTGCGCGGAGGGTTCAGGGTATCTCGTAGTCGAGCAGTCTCGACTAGAGCTTTCTTACTTGTTATTAATTATTAATTGATTTATTTTAATAAGCATCCCATATTTTTCGCAGACATTAATGAGTGCGAGACTGGAGATCACAACTGTGGCGAAAAGCAGATATGTCGCAATCGGAATGGTGGTTACATTTGTGCCTGTCCCACAGGACACCAGGTGATTCGTCTGTCCGATAGTGTCAACAGCTGCGAGGATATTAACGAATGTGTAGAGGATGCCCCTGTTTGCTCATCGAATGCAAACTGCTATAATACAATTGGCTCATATTACTGCGAATGTAAACCGGGATTCCAAAAGAAGCCTCACAATAGCAATACGAAAAATATGGACCAGGAGAATTTATATGCCCATGGCCAATGCTTCGACGTCGACGAGTGTCAGTCCATACCAGGTCTCTGCCAGCAAAAGTGTGTAAACTTTTGGGGTGGATATCGATGCACCTGCAATCAAGGATATGAACTCAGTTACGATAATAGGACATGCAATGATATTGATGAATGCGAAGTTCATAAGGATTATAAACTATGCATGGGGTATACAATTAAGTTTTTTGTATTTACATATATCTTGATAGTCCTGCTCAAGTATTTATTTATTTTGTAGACACCATAGTATTATTACGATCGTCGATCTCAGATTTCCATACACATAGACCGAGAATCTTAAAGCTTATTCCCCCATTAAAAATTACATTGAAAATTTGTTTATTATATTATAATTCGTATATATATTGATTCAGCTCGTCACCCTGATCGAGAATAAAGAAAGATATATACGTTATACCTTCTTTTAAATTTCCCCAAAACGGATTCGCATTTTCAGCAAGTAAATTCCCGAAATGCCAATACTGCAATTCAAGCGTAGTCGCTGGTACCTGCGCTTGCTTATGCGTACGAATGGATACATGCGTACGTATGTACGTTTGTGTAGAATGGGAAGTGCAAAATGATTGGAATATCTGATAGTCTAGCAGTCTTGATTATACCCTTCTTACTTGTTTTTATACCCTGAACCCATTGAAAATGGGAAATCAGGGTATAATGGTTTTGTTAAAAGTATGTAACAGGGAGAAGGAGGCGTGGCAGACCCCACAAAGTATATATATTCTTGATCAGGGCGACAAACTGAATCGATTTAGCCATGTCCGTCTGTCCGTCTGTCCGTCTGTCCGTCTGTCCGTATGTATGAACGCGTCGATTTCTGAAGATATAGAAGCTAGAGACTTCAACTTTTTTTAAAATGCTCGTATATAGCGCGCGCATATCGAGTTTATCACTAAAAATCGATAACTCATCCCGTTATTTTTTTATCGATCAAAAACCTTATCGAAAACCAGTTATAAAATTATATCTCCTACACCTTTAGAGCTAAAGTCTCCAAATTTTAAATGTAGACTCGACTGCACGTGATAGAATTTCGGTTTTTGTTATAATTTACCCCCCACCCCTATATCCACCCCCTTACCCTCATCTCTGTAAAAGGCGTATTTCAAATACTAGAGACTTGAACTTTGGCAAATATACGCATAGTAATGATAAAACAACATTCTGAAAGTTTCATGAAGAACGTACGTCCACAAAAAAAGTTATTGAACAATTAAGTTCCCATAGTAAGCCCACACTGCAGCCCATGCCTGTTAATGCGTGCGTGCCTATGGGTGTCTAGGTATATGTTTGCGTGTGTGTGTGTGTTTGTTTAAGCTGAATGACACTAAAAATTATTGAAATGGCTGTTGCTCGGAGGGTTCAGGGTATCTCGTAGTCGAGCAGTCTCGACTAGAGCTTTCTTACTTGTTAAACCTGACCCATTTGCCATGTGAAATCAGGGTATTAGGGTCTTGTTGACAGTATGTAACATGGAGAAGACGGTGCGGCAGATATCACAAATTATATATTCTTGATCAGGGCGACGAGCTGAGTTGATTTACCCTGTCCGTCCGTCCGTATGTATGAACGAGTCGATCCACAGAAGATATAAGAGATAGTCTTGAATTTGTTTTACGCTTTTTTATCTTATCCCATTTTCTCGTTATTATTTTTATACCCTGAACCCATTGAAAATGGGAAATCAGGGTATAATGGTTTTGTTAAAAGTATGTAACAGGGAGAAGGAGGCGTGGCAGACCCCACAAAGTATATATATTCTTGATCAGGGCGACAAACTGAATCGATTTAGCCATGTCCGTCTGTCCGTCTGTCCGTATGTATGAACGCGTCGATTTCTGAAGATATAGAAGCTAGAGACTTCAACTTTTTTTTAAAATGCTCGTATATAGCGCGCGCATATCGAGTTTATCACTAAAAATCGATAACTCATCCCGTTCTTTTTTTATCGATCAAAAACCTTATCGAAAACCAGTTATAAAATTATATCTTCTACACCTTTAGAGCTAAAGTCTCCAAATTTTAAATGTAGACTCGACTGCACGTGATAGAATTTCGGTTTTTGTTATAATTCACCCCCCACCCCTATATCCACCCCCTTACCCTCATCTCTGTAAAAGGCGTATTTCAAATACTAGAGACTTGAGCTTTGGCAAATATACGCATAGTAATGATAAAACCACATTCTGAAAGTTTCATGAAGAACGTACGTCCACAAAAAAATTTATTGAACAATTAAGTTCCCATAGTAAGCCCACACTGCAGCCCATGCCTGTTAATGCGTGCGTGCCTATGGGTGTCTATGTATATGTTTGCGTGTGTGTGTGTGTTTGTTTAAGCTGAATGACACTAAAAATTATTGAAATGGCTGTTGCTCGGAGGGTTCAGGGTATCTCGTAGTCGAGCAGTCTCGACTAGAGCTTTCTTACTTGTTCTCCGTGAATTAATTTGACAAAATTATTGCTACTTTATACGAGAAACCCAATAACTGTGAAACATTATTTAGAGATTAATTTAAACATTCTAATCGTATAAATTTGCATTTTTATGAAAACCGTTATTAGCTTTTGCATTAACACGCCCGGTTCTTATCAATGTTCCTGTCCACGTGGTTACACTTTGGCGTCTGACAATACTTCTTGCCGAGACATTGATGAATGTGATACAACGACTAACAATCATGTGTGCACTGGTCGGGTGAGTACCATTATGGTTATATACATATATCATACTTAATAGTGAAAGAACAGTAAGTTTTTACACGAGGTTCCATTCTAATAAGTTTTCAACTCATTCGAATAAAATTGGAACTACGTCTTACGTTATTAAGATTTCCTTTTTGATTTTATTTTTTATTTTCTTTGTATCTTTCATAAATATTTTGGTTTGTTTTTGTTTTTTTTTTTAAGAATGATATTTGCACCAATATTCGAGGTAGCTTTAAGTGCACCACAATAAATTGTCCCACTGGGTATATGAACGATGCCGATCAAAAAAAGTAAGTCAATATCCTCCAAGTTCAAGGCTCAAACCAAATTTTTGTGTGATATATGTATATGCAAACATATATGTAAGTTTCGTTTCTATGTTGAATTTTTATACCCTGAACCCATTGAAAATGGGAAATCAGGTTGTTAAAAGTATGTTATAGGCAGAAGGAGGCGTGGCAGACCCCACAAACTACATATATTCTTGATCAGGGCGACGAACTTAGTCGATTTAGCCCTGTCCGTCTGTCTGTCTGCCCGTCTGTCCGTATGTTTGAACGCGTCGATTTCAGAAGATATAGAAGCTAGAAACTTCAACTTTTTTTTTAAATGCTCGTATATAGCACGCGAGTTATGTATGTACTTATGTAATCGATATAAGCATAATTTTAAGCGATTTGTCATCACTAACAGAAAAAGTCCATAACTAAATGTTGCATGTTTGTGATGATGAAATGTCTAGCAACATTGTGAAATTAAAATTATGAAGAAAATAGCGATGCTACTAAGCTGGCGCCAGAAATATCTAGCAACATTGTGAAATAAAAAAGAAACATGCTAGGCTCGAATAGGCTAGCAGCATTTGAATAGAGTCAGTTCTAATCTGAGACTGAACGAAAGAAGTTGAACCATGTTATTTTAATTTCAAAAAAATAAAGAACTCAAAACAAAATTGGCGCAGCCGGTAGGATCCTTTTTTTAAAAAAGGATTCTGTGATAAATACGAACTAAAAATAAGTCGACAATTTTTTAAATCGATCATTATAAAATAAAAGTCAAACTAAAAATAAGTTGACAATTTTTATAAATCGAAAAAAAAAAAAAAAGAAGTGCATCTCAACGCTGGCAACCCGAAAAGAAAAGAGAGCAGCATATTACGACAAAAGCAGGATGGCACAAGCTAACCCACAAATGCCAGCGCAGCAATTATATGAGCAGTTGATCAACAAGGAGCAGCAACTAGAGGAGCTACATCAAGCTTACGTCACGCTTCAAGGAAACATCAATGCGGCTCAGAAGGAACGATTGTTTCAAAACATCAATTATTTGGCGACGTTCACGGGAACAGGTGATATATCAATTAACTCGTTCTTCAGCAGCGTGGAGTACCTTCTCCAAGGAGTGGAGGACTCTGGACTAAGACGAGAGGCCACTAGGACAATCTTCAACAAGACAATCCAAGGACAGGCGAAGGATGTAGTTATCAATATACCGGAACCAGACAACTGGCAGCTAATCAAGTCAACGCTAAAGCTGAGGTATCGACCGGACACGGAACCCCATCAAATTTACCGTAAAATTTATGAGTTAAAAGTAGACACAGTAAGCGAACTTGCAGCAGAACTACAAAATATTAAGTATAAAACTGACGAATTAAGAGTTTACCATCAAAACGATAATTTTATAGATTTAAGTAACGTAGAAAGTTTACTAGTAAATGCAGCTAAAGAAATGACTCAAGGCACTTTACTTGATAAAATATACGAAGAACGAAATTTAAATGATATTCTAAAAATAATGATGTTACGTAGATACGAAAATAGTTGTATTAGATTTCAATATAAGAAAAGTAAACCCAATAGGTATAACGCTGAGGCTGAGTCTAGCAAGAAAAATAATAATTACAAAAACGAAAATACCCAACAACCAAATTATAACAAGAAGCAACAATATTATCAACAAAATTATAACAATAACAAACAATCTTATTATCAACCACAAAGTGGTCAAAACAATAACCAAAACAATCAGCAACAATTTTACAGATACAACTCAGGTCAGTACAGACAAGATTATACTCAACACAATTCAGGACAGAGTCACCCTAACCAAAACAATCAGCAAATAATTTCACAACAGTCAAAACAGTATAGGTCAAGGAATTCAGAACCCATGGAAATAGAAAACCTAGAAACCAAGCAAGATACAAACAGTTCCCAAGAAACAAAAAATTACTACGACCAGGCAGAGGTTAATAATACAGTTTTTTTTATGAAGCAGCCTCGGAATGCCTACCATTATTAGAACTTAACATCGATCAACATAGATATATAGCATTAATAGATACAGGAGCAAGTTTAAGTCTAGTAAACAACCAAATTAATGGGCACACAAAGATTAAGCTGAATAAACCCATATCATATAGCACAATTAATAGTAAGGACATAATAGAGTATGAAATTCATACAACAGCACCTAGAGAATTCAATTTACCAAACAACGCTAGAGTCCGCTGGAAGTTAGCCCCACTAAAGGGAAGGAAGTATAACTTTATTATAGGTATAGACCTTCTACAATTTTTGAGTGCAGTTATTAACATTGAAAAAAACAGTTTAACATTAAATCACAAAGAAAACCGTATAATAAATAAGCCATATCAATATGAAGAAATCTGTGCATTAGAGAGTACTATAGATAAATATGATAGCTTGGCATTAGATCATTTAAATACACAAGAGGTAATTGAAGTTAAGAAAATTATAAAACGATATAGTAAACTTTTTTTTAAAGAAGGAGATAAACTAACTAGTACAACCGAAATAGAACATGAAATACGAACAACTACAGATGAACAACTTAATTCAAAGCTATATAGATACCCACCACAGCATGAGGAAGAAGTGAGAAAACAGATAAAAGAAATGGAAGAACAGGGAATTATTAGAAAAAGCAATTCAAGATATTCGAGCCCACTTTTAGTAATACCAAAAAAGTTAGACAATTCAAAACAACAAAAATTCCGTATTGTAATAGATTATAGAAAACTCAACGAAATAACCATCGACGATAAATTTCCTATTCCTAATATTAATTCAATTCTTGATAAACTCGGAAGAGCCCAGTACTTCACAACAATAGATCTAGCAAAAGGCTACCATCAAATTTTAGTAAAAGAGGAAGACAGAAAGAAAACTGCTTTTGTTACGCCGCATGGCTTATATGAATTTATTAGAATGCCATTTGGGTTGAAAAATGCCCCCGCCACTTTTCAAAGACTAATGAATGAAATCTTAAGAGACTTTATTAACAAAAAATGTGTCGTATATTTGGACGATATACTTATTTTTAGTACATCGTTGCAAGAGCATGTTCAAGCCATCAACGAAATATTTAAAGTATTAGAGGATAAGAATTTGAAGATTCAAATCGATAAATGTAACTTCATGAAGAAGGAGACCGAATTTTTAGGTCATATCTTAACCAAAGAAGGTATTAAACCAAATCCAAACAAAATAGCCATAATAGAAAAGTTACCTTTACCAAAAACAGAAAAGGAGATAAAAAGTTTTTTAGGCATAACAGGTTTCTACAGAAAATTTATTAAAGATTACGCAAAGTTAGCACAACCCATAACAAAATATTTAAAGAAAAATAATAAAATAAATACAAAAGATCCAACTTTCATCGAAGCATTTGAAAAGTTAAAGCAACTTATTTGTTCACATCCTATATTAAGATTCCCTAACTTTGAAAAACCATTCACGCTTACAACTGACGCTTCAAATTATGCCATAGGATCGGTTCTTTCTCAAGAAGGGCATCCAATTTGTTTTGCGTCAAGAACGTTGAACAATCATGAGAAAAATTATTCAGCAACAGATAAAGAATTTTTAGCAATACTATGGAGTGTAAACTATTTTAGACCATATCTCTACGGAAGAAAATTCAAACTATTAACAGATCACCAAGCGATAAAATTCTTATATTCAAAACATAAAGGGAAAGATATTTCGCCAAGGCATCAAAGATGGTTGCTAAAACTAGGAGAATATCAGTTTGACATAGATTACTTAAGAGGAAGAGAAAACAGAGTAGCCGATTTCTTAAGCAGAATAAAAGGTAATGATTTTGACCCACAGCAAGATAACAATGACAATATATCAGACATAAACATAATAACAAATATTGAAGAAGATAACTATTCGATAGCAGCAACTATACATTCAGCAGAAGAAAATTTACAGGATCATTTTCTAATAAAGGAAGAAATAGTAAATAAATATAAAACACAAATAATAATAACAAATGGCAAAACAGAAGAGTGTAAAACGATTCATGGAAAAAGAATAATTTTCATAGCAAAACACGACTTCCCAACAATGGAAAAAATTTTTATAAAATACTTAAACAAAGGAAAGGTAGGTATATATTCAGATCTACCGGATCAAGAATATAATATAGTGCAAGAAAAATTAATTCAATTATACTCTAACAACAAACAAATTGAATTCACTAAATGTACACATAGAGCTCAAGATATAGAAACTGAAACGGAAGCTGTAAAACAAATATCTATTTACCATGTACAAGAGAGTATGCATTCAGGTATTCAAGAGACGTACAACAAAATAAAAAATAAAATATTTTACCCTAAGTTATTAGAACTAATACAGACAGTGATCAACCAATGCGACTTTTGCAAAGAAGTCAAATATGATAGAAACCCAGTTAGAAACAAATTTGTTAAAACAGAAACTCCATCGGATAAAAACCAAATAATACATATAGACACATACGTAATAAAAAACACATATTTTTTGACTATTATAGATAAATTTTCGAAATTTGCAGCCGTTTACCCACTAAACGATAGAAACCATATAACCATCGTAGAGCAGATTGAAAATCATTTTACAAAAATAGGCAAACCAAATAAGATTGTAGCTGACAATGAATTTAATTCAATAAGAATTAAAGAACTATTAAGCCGAGAAAATATTGAATTACATTTAACAAAACCAAACAGCCATACAGGCAATGCAGATGTAGAAAGACTGCATAACTCATTGGCAGAAAAGTTTAGGATAATACATAATACAGAAACAGAAAACATATCAGTAAAACAAATTATGCAAAGGGCAGTAAGAAATTATAACGACAGGTACCACTCTACTATTAAATGTACACCTTTTGAAGCGCAAAATAATAAAATAGATTTAAAAATCATTAAGAATAATATAGAAACCACTAAAATCAAGATGCTGGATAAGAACAACCGAAACAGAGAAAATTATGAAGAAGAAAGAGAAGAGGGGTTTATTAAAAATTATAAAGCAGTCAGACACAAAGAAGTACCAAAGTTTAAAAAAGCTAAACTTAAGAATATTAACCCAGCAAATATAAAACGTGTTTACAAATTTACAGAAGGCAAGAATGATAACAGAATTGAAGACTCATCAAATACTTAACCAAAACAAAATTCGCTCTTTCTGAAGCATAGCAGAGCAAATCAAATATATTAGCAAATGTTGATAATTTTATTTCTTTTAAATATTTGTTTCTGACAAACAGCAATCCTTATAAGTATTCAAAATGAAATCAAAAAAAAATATTTTTTATATTTAACAAAAAAAAAAAAAAAAAACTATCATAATTAATCAAAGAATATAAACAAGTTACTACTCATTACTGAAAACAATAATTATAAGTAATACCTACCTTATATATTACCTTTAATAAGAAAATTAATAACAACACAGAATTCAGGAGAATTCTTATTTAAATGAGGGAGAAGTTATGTATGTACTTATGTAATCGATATAAGCATAATTTTAAGCGATTTGTCATCACTAACAGAAAAAGTCCATAACTAAATGTTGCATGTTTGTGATGATGAAATGTCTAGCAACATTGTGAAATTAAAATTATGAAGAAAATAGCGATGCTACTAAGCTGGCGCCAGAAATATCTAGCAACATTGTGAAATAAAAAAGAAACATGCTAGGCTCGAATAGGCTAGCAGCATTTGAATAGAGTCAGTTCTAATCTGAGACTGAACGAAAGAAGTTGAACCATGTTATTTTAATTTCAAAAAAATAAAGAACTCAAAACAAAATTCGCGGATATCGAGTTTCTCACAAAAAATCAATAACTCATCTCGTTCTTTTTATACCCTGAACCCATTGGAAATGGGAAATCAGGGTATAATGGTTTTGTGAAAAGTATGTAACAGGAAGAAGGAATCATCGACGGACCCCATAAAGTATATATATTCTTGATCAGGGCGACGAGCTGAGTCGATATAGCTCTGTCCGTCTGTCCGTCAGTCCGTATGAGTGCGTCGGTTTCAGAAGTTACAAAAGCTAGAGAGCTAAAATTTTGCATGTAGACTCGTGTATACCATACGCAGTACAAGTTTATCATATTTTTTCGATAACTCATTCGATATCTTTTTTATCGAGGATAATCGATAAATCTATATGGTTTTTTCAGCCTAATTTGAACACTAATAAACCTGGAGACTTCAGATTTACTGAGTAAATACACACATTTTGTAATTTACAGATTTTAGATACCACGGTCCCTTCGCACCAAATTTGTAAAAGGCGTATTTCAAGTACTAGAGACTTGAGCTTTGGAATGTACGCACATTTACACATTATGATTACGTTCTAAAAATTTCATTAAGATTGTATGTCTACAAACGAAATTATTCAACAAATAAATTCTCATAATATTGGCCACACTGCAGCGCAGCTCAAGCGCAGTCGCTGCTTACTGTGCAGTTAGCAGAGCGTGGGCCTATGCGTGCGGATGTATGCATGTGTGCAGAATGATTGGAACATTTAGAGTTCAGGGTGTCTCCTAGTCGAACAGTCTCGACTAGAGTCTTCTTACTTGTTTTTATCCATATGTGCAAAAGCTTTAATTATGATAATTAGAAATTCAACTGCAACTATTGGACATACCAATAGCTGGTAGCGGAAACACTAACAATGGCAATACTGCCAGAAGGTTTTTTAAAAATCCTGAGTTGGTTGCTCAAATAACAGGAGTTAGCGAAACACTATAATATAACAAAAACCGAAATTTTATAAAGTACATTCGAGTCTACATTTAAAATTTGGAGACTCTAGCTTTAAAGATGTAGGAGATAAGGATTTCGATAAGGTTTTTTATCGATAAAATAATAAGGGGATGAGTTATCGATTTTTAGTGATAAGCTCGATATGCGGGTGCTATATACGGAAATTTAAAAAAAAGTTGAAGTCTCTAGCTTCTTCTGAAATCGACGCGTTCAAACACACGGACAGACGGACAGATGGACGGACGGACATGGCTAAATCGACTCAGCTCGTCGCCCTGATCAAGAATATATATATACTTCGTGGGGTCTGCCACGCCTCCTTCTGCCTGTTACATACATTTAACAAAACCATTATACCCTGATTTCCCATTTTCAATGGGTTCAGGGTATAAACAAGTAAGAACGTGGCAGTCGGGCAATACCGATTACAGAATACTCATTCACAGCCCAAACGTTGATCCCATTATAATTTTAAAAAAATCATCGATAGCTATTGTCGTTTATATCTAGTACATCTTTAGAACTAGGATCTTCAAATCAATTTTATACAATTTTGATTTAGGTATATTTTGGATACATCAGCGCGATTTTCTAATACATGTGCACAAACTCATTGTTTATTCTATGCGTATAGACAAAAGCGCGCATTTTTTGATATTCTAAGTTATGTTAGAGTAGCGGAGGTTCAAAGCCCCTTCAATGTTTTGTTTTTTTTTTATACCCTGAACCCATTGAAAATGGGAAATCAGGGTATAATGGTTTTGTTAAGAGTATGTAACAGGGAGAAGGAGGCGTGGCAGACCCCACAAAGTATATATATTCTTGATCAGGGCGACGAACTGAATCGATTTAGCCCTGTCCGTCTGTCTGTCCGTCCGTCCGTCCGTCCGCCCGTATGTATGAACGCGTCGATTTCAGAAGATATAAGAGCTAGAGACTTGAACTTTTTTTTTAAAATGACCGTATATACAGCGCGCATATCGAGTTTATCACCAAAAATCGATAACTCGTCCCATTATTTTTTTATCGATCAAAAACCTTATCGAAATGCAGTTATAAATTTATATCTCCTACATCTTTAGAGCTAGAGTATCCAAATTTTAAATGTAGATTGATATGTACGTTATAGATATTCGATTTTTGTTCAATTTCACCCCCCACCCCTTTGGCAAATATACGCATAGTAATGATAAAACCACAATCTGAAAGTTTCATGAAGAACGTACGTCCAGAAAAAAGTTATTAAACAATTAAGTTCCCATAGTAAGCCCACACTGCAGCCCATGCATGCGCGCCTATGTGTGTCTATGTATGTGTGTTTGCGTGTATATGTGTGTATTTGTATAAGCAAAGAGACGCTAAAAATTATTGAAATAACTATTTCTCGAAGGGTTCAGGGGATCTCGTAGTCGAGCAGTCTCGACTAGAGCTTTCTTACTTGTTCATATATATTTTGTTTTTATTATAAAATAGATATTTTATTGGGAAAGTGCGAGCTTTAATAAAGGGCAGTTAATACTTTTCTTTTTCTTAATCGAACAATTTCATAAGTTTAAATTTGTTTCTTCTTAAATAACCCTCATAACATATACGCATATATGTATATATGTATATAATGTATATACATATATAAATACAGATACACATGAGTCTGCACTCATAGCATCAAGCATTCCAGCCTTCTTATACACGCGCTCAATTTAATGTGTGTATGTGTGTGTGCATGTACACATAAATGCGTACTCTAGCGTGTTCTAAGAATCTCAAATGCGACTGATTTGTTTTTGCATTGTTCTTGAAGTTTTTAACCGCTACTCTGGCTTTTCATAACAAGAATATCATTTCGTTTTATTTACTGTTGTTCAAAGCAGGCGGTAGCGCTGTCGGCAGAGGCGCCGGTTAAATTCGTTTTAGTTATTTTGACAAACATGCTATTTGGCTTGGGTGCGAGTTCAAATCCCGCGGGAAACTAAATTGCAAATTTTTGTTATTTTAGCTTCTTTTATATATTTTTTAATTTTATAAAAATGTTTACTTCCGTGTTATCAATGCCTATTAATCCTATTTGTATATACATGTACATACATAGATGGCTCACGCATATAAATATCGCAATTTGATACTACAAATGCGGATTGCCACGCCCCTAGTGGCCGTAGACGCCTCATTTTTGGCCAGTTCTTAGAACGAGCTAACGGTAACGTACATTTTAAATTTGAATGCTTACGCTCCAAAAATGTGAATATTACAGGGTATTTTTCGATATACCACGCTCCCAAAGAGGCGTAACGATTATTTTTGGGACATCGATAGAGGATGTTACCAGTAACGTAACTATCCAAATTTGAAGCATCTAGCTCTTAAACTGTAGGAGATATAAGCTTTTGCGGTTTGCCACGCCCCCTTTGGGCGGACATATATCCATATTAGCTCGTTGGACTTGGATTGTCACCCCGCCTATATATACCAAATTTCAGGTCTCTAGCATCAATAGTGCCTAAAATATAGCAAAATTTGAAAAATCACTATATCTTCAGGTCCGATTTGCCACGCCCCTAGTGGGCGTAAACATAAAATTTTTGCATCAGTCATTATAGAATCATAACATTAGCTCACGTGCAAAATTTCAACTTTCTAGCTGTATGACTTCCGGAGATACAGTTTTATCCGATTTGCCACGACCCCCAATGGGCGTAGATATATCCGCCATAGCTTGATGGACTTGGGCGGTCGACGCGGACCTACATACCAAATTTCAGCTTTCTAGCTCTTCAACTAACATGGTTTCTGGTATATCGGAAAATGCATTTTCCGATTTGCCACGCCCTTAGTGGGCGGATCGGGAAAATTTTAACACTTTATAAATCGGAGTTATACACGAGTATGTGTTCCAAATTTCAAGTCTCTAGCTTCAATAGCGGCGAAATGAACTGCGTTCATACGGGCAGACGGACGGACGGACAGCAAGACGGACATTGCACAAAACCAATATACTAATTCACTTCGTGAATGAGTATAAAAATAGGACTGGGCAAATATAATAAATTCTTTTTGCATAGTTTTAACCTATTTAAGTAAGGTCAGGGTACAGTGGTTTTGTAAGAATTTGTCTGAAAGGTTTAGGGTATATTGTAGTCGAAGAGTCACGATTAAAACACTTTTACTTGATGTTGATAAAATTTGTAATATTTGCAGTCGATGTCGTCAAAGCAGTAATTTTTGCGAGGGAGAAGAGTGTTACACAAAACCATCTTCTTTCACCTATAATTTTATAACATTTGTGTCCAAATTAATGATACCGCCAGATGGTAGAACAATATTTACCCTTCGTGGACCCATATGGTATGACGATATTGATTTTGATCTGAAAATTATAAGAGTTCAAGCAGCACCAAACATTGAAAAGGCAACAGACAGTTATTTTGAGTAAGTATTTACTCGTATATAAAAGCAAAGAATTTATATATCAAAAAATTTTTTAATTAGCTACCAATTAAAAAAAATAAAAATATAACGATAGTTAAAATTCTAATTAAAATATTCTTTATATATACTTCATATATCCCTGTAAAAATATGCACTATAATATATTATATTTTTATATTTCTAGTACGTTGAAAAGCAACAATCAAGTGAATGTGATTTTAAAAAAAGCACTCGAAGGTCCACAAGATGTTGAAATTGCTTTAAGTATGACGGTATTTACGAATGGAATGCCTCGTGGCAAAAGTGTTGCCAAACTGTTCCTGTTTGTTTCCCAATACACATTTTAATGTATAGCCCATAACTATCATCTATCTTCTATCTTTAAAATATAATTAAAGACATATATGGCAAATGTTAAATTTTTAATAAATCCATCAGAACTAAAAAATTGTCTCCTCACTTATTTTTTTTTTACATGTGTCTTGTTAGCTGAACTTTACTTGATTGAAATTGACGTATGCATTGGACGTATTATTTATTTATTGATCTTAGACCGAATATTTTAAAGATTTTTTCGGCCTATTGAAAATATTTTTAGATTTTATACCCTGAACCCATTGAAAATGGGAAATCAGGATATAATGGTTTTGTGAAAAGTATGTAACAGCCAGAAGGAATCATCGCAGACCCCATAAAGTATATATATATTCTTGATCAGGGCGATGAGCTGAGTCGATATAGCTCTGTCCGTCTGTCCGTCCGTCCGTCCGTCCGTATGAGCAAAGGATCTCAGAAGTTATAAGAGCTAGAGAGCTGAAAATTGGTATGCATACTCGTGTATACCATAGGCAGTACAAGTTTATCATATTTTTTCGATAACTCATTCGATATCGTTTTTATCGAGGATAATTGATAAATTGATATTGTTTTTTCAGCCTAACACATTTTGTAATTTACAGATTTTAGATACCACGGTCCCTTCGCACCAAATTTGTAAAAGGCGTATTTCAAGTACTAGAGACTTGAGCTTTGGAATGTACGCACATTTACACATTATGATTACGTTCTGAAAGTTTCATTAAGATTGTACGAAACAAACGAAATTATTCATCAAATAAATTCTCATAATATTGCCCTCACTGCAACGCAGCCCAAGCGCAGTCGCTGCTTGCTGCGCAGTTAGCAGAGCGCGGGCCTATGCATACGGGTGGATGCGCGGAGATATATCCACCATAGATCGTTGGACCGCGTATTTACTATATTTACCAAATTTCAGGTCTCTTGCATCAAAGGTGCCTAACTATTTCACTGTATCCGATTAGCTACGCCCATAATGGGCGTAGATATGTAATTTTTCACCAATATTAATAGAATCGTAACATTAGTTCACGTGTAAAATTTCAGTCCTCTAGATTTACAACTTTAGGAGATACAGTTTTATCCGATTTTATACGATATCTTTAGAGCTAGATTGTCAAAATTTTAAATTCAGATTTATATGCATTTATAAAATTTAGATTTTTGTCAACCAACCCACCAACCCAACCAACCGCCAACCCCTATATTTGTATCCGCACCCCTAAGATAGGCGTATAAGGCGTATTTCAAATAATAGAGACTTGATATTTGGCAAATGCATGCATTTTAAAGGCATAATCACGATCTCAAAGTTGCATAAAGAAAGTTTTTCTACAAGAAAAGTTAGATCGATTAAATTCCCATAGTAAGTCCACATTGTATCGCATGCATATTTATGCGTGTGTGCCAGTTGCTCGAAGGGCTTAGGGGATATTGTAATCGAGCAGACTCGACTAGAGATTTCTTACTTACTTTTCTACCCTGAACCCATTGCAAATTACTTACTTACTTACTTTTATACCCTGAACCCATTGAAAATTGGAAATAAGGGTATAATGGTTTTGTTGAAATGTATATAATAGGCAGAAGGAGGCGTGGCAGACCCCACAAAGTATATATATTCTTGATCAGGGTGACGAGCTGAATCGATTTAGCCCTGTCTGTCTGTTCGACCGTCCGTCCGTCCGTATGTATGAACGTGTCGATTTCAGAAGATATAAGAGCTAGAGACTTGATTTTTTTTTCTTGGGTCCGTGTATATCACGGGCATATCGAGTTTTTCTCCAAAAATCGATAACTCGTCCCGTTATTTTTTTATCGATAAAAAACCTTATCGAAAGTTAGCTATAAATTTATATTTCCTACATCTTTTGAGCTAGAGTCTCCAAATTTTAAATGTAAATTCATATGTACGTAATAGAATTTCGATTTTTGTCAAATTCACGTCTGTCCGTCCGTCCGTATGAGCAAAGGATCTCAGAAGTTATAAGAGCTAGAGAGCTGAAATTTTGTATGCATACTCGTGTATACCATACGCAGTACGAGTTTATCATATTTTTTCGATAACTCATTCGATATCTTTTATCGAGGATAATCGATAAATGGATATTGTTTTTTTCGTCTTATTTGAACACTATTAGACCTAGAGACTTCAGATTTACTGTTGATGGATACACACATTTTGTAATTTACAGATTTTGGATACCACGCCCCCTTCGCCCACAATTTGTAAAAAACGTATATCAAGTACTAGAGACTTGTGCTTTGGAATGTACACACATTTACACATTATGAAAGTTTCATTAAGATTGTACGTCTACAAATGAAATTATTCAACAAATAAATTCTCATAATATTGTCCACACTGCAGCGAAGCCTAAACGCAGTCGCTGCTTGCTGCGCAGTTAGCAGAGCGTGGGCCTTTGCGTGCGGGTGGATGCATGTGTATGTATGTGTGCAGAATGATTGGAGCATCAGCATGGAGTTCAGGGTATCTCCTAGTCGAGCAGTCTCGACTAGAGTCTTCTTACTTGTTATAAAATAGATATTTTACTGGGAAGGCGCGAGCTTTAATGAAGGGCACTTAATACTTTTCTTAATCGAACAATTTAATAAGTTTAAATTTGTTTCTTCTTAAATAGCCCTCATAACATATTAGCATATATGTATGTATGTATATAATGGATATACATACATATATATATACAGATACAGATAAGTCTGCACGCATAGCATCAAGCATTCCAGCCTTCTTATGCACGCGCTCTCTTTTATTTGTGTATGTGTGTATGTATGTACACATAAATGCGTACTCTAGAGTTTTCTAAGAATCTCTACTCTGGCTACTCTGGCTTTTCTTTGCTATGAGGCGTCATAACAAGAATGTCATTTAGTTTTATTTACTATTGTTGAAAGCAGCCAGTAGCGCTGTCGGCAGAGGTGCCGGTTAAATTCCTTTTTTGGTTATTTTGACAAACATGCTATTTGGCTTGGGTGCGAGTTCAAATCCCGCGAAAAACTATTTTTTGTATATTGTAAATTTTTGTTATTTTAGCTTCTTTTATATATTTTTAATTTTATAAAAATGTTTCCTTCCGTGTTATCAATACCTATTATATATGTACAAACATAGATGGCTCACGCATATAAATGTCGCAATTTGATACTACAAATGCCGATTGCCACGCCCCTAGAACGAGCTAACGGTAACGTACATGCTAAATTTGAATGCTTACGCTCCAAAAATGTGAAAATTACAGGGTATTTTTCAATATGCCACGCCCCCCAAAGAGGCGTAACAATTATTTGTATGACATGAATAGAGGATGATACCAGTAACTCAACTATCTAAATTTGAAGCTTCTAGCTCTTAAACTGTAGGAGATATAAGCTTTTTCGGTTTGCCACGCCCCCTTTGGGCGGACATATATCCATATTAGCTCGTTGAATCAATGGTGCCTAAAATATAGCAAAATTTGAAAAATCACTATATCTTCAGGTCCGATTTGTCACGCCCCTAGTGGGCGTAAACATAAAATTTTTGCATCAGTCATTATAGAATCATAACATTAGCTCACGTGCAAAATTTCAACTTCCTAGTTTTATGACTTTCGGAGATACAGTTTTATCCGATTTGCCACGCCCCCAATGGACGTAGATATATCCGCCATAGCTTGATGGACTTGGGTAGCCAGCGCGGACCTACATACAAAATTTCAGCTTTCTGGCTCTTCAACTAACATGGTTTCTGGTATATCGGAAAATGCATTTTTCGGTTTGCCACGCCTTTAGTGGGCGGATTGGGAAAATTTTAACACTTTACCGGAATTATACACGAGTATGTGCTCCAAATTTCAAGTCTCTAGCTTCAATAGCGGCGAAAAGAACTGCGTTCATATGGACAGACGGACATGCGGACAGACGGAGAAAATTTGAAAATTATTCAGAAAATTGAAAAAATACGTAGATTTTATGAAATCGAGCTATTAATTACGTTAAAGTGTAATAGAAAATAAAAAAAAACATGATTTTTATAATTTTCAATTTTATTACACAAATGATTGATATTTGTTTAAAAGATATCTAAAATATATTGATGGTATATATTACTATATATATTACTTTAACAAAATTTTAAATTGACAATTTTTATTTTTTTTATTTGCAATAATATTTTATAGTACATTTTAAGGCATTTGGATATATGCCCTCTGAATTGTTATGGAAATTGTATAGGTTAAGAAATTGAAGTTAAACCACTGTACAAGTAGTCGTTGTTGTACGCGCTAGCACGGGAGTGTCGCTCTCCAAACGATCGCTCTCCCGCTGCTCTCGCTTAGATGCGCATAGGCGCGCTCTCTAATGTGCAAGCTGCGCTTGCGTTGATGTTAAATTTAATAAAGTAGTACAAATTGAAACACCGGTGTCAGCACTTCGTTCGTGCTTCTTTCAGAGAGACCGCAAGTTGCAGTCTATATTTTTAGAAAATACACTGGCCCATTGAAGGACCAGACTCCTTTTGGAAGGACATTTTTGGCGCCCCCGGGTGGACACTCTCTGGGATTGAAGGAAGCTGGATTATGGATTTTGTGAATAATCAGGGAAGTACATAAATACATAGAGCACATAGATGACCAAGTAATGCGAGCGATAAATAAATAAATGCAATACTTGAGACATACAAAATATTAATGTATGTACAATCTACGCCTATGTACATTGTGTTGAGCTTATTTCAAATTGAAATTAAAAAAATAAATAAATAATAATAATAAGGTGCATATTGTAATTGACCTTTGATCTGCCAATAATTCAATCTCTGTTGCCTCGCATAATCCAAGTTTTCTTTGGCGCCGTTAGTGTGTTACAGTTTTTGCTCATTTTCGTCTCGCACTTTCGTGTTTGCGCTTGCACTCACAACTCGCTCTCGCTCGCACATAAAAGTTCGTACTCGCTTGCACAGATAATCGCGCTCTTAATTTACGCTCATCATTTAAGTGCTCGCTTGCAATATCGTTTGCACTCGCGCTTGCACTTATAGTTGTGTTCTCGTCTTACTGTCTCGCTTGCACATATTAGTGCGTGCTCACTTTGCGCTCATTGCATACTCACTTGCAATATCGTTTGCACACTAGCTTGCACACGCAGCAGCGGTTTCGCTTTGCGCTCAAAACATTCGCTCGTCACTTGGATTTATTCTCGCTCAAAACTTGCACTCTCGCTTTGCGCTCATCGTATGAGCTCGATCTGCACTTATATTTTGGCATTCTAGCTTGCAATATCGTTGCGTTCTCACTTGCAAATACCGGCGCGCTCTCGCTTGTGCATGTGCATGTGTGAATGCATTGCACTCAGTCGCTCTACAGTCAAATATCACTCAATAGACCACTTGCCCAAATAGTCACTCAACATTTTGGTTATTGTCTTCGCTATATCGTTATCAGCTGTCTGTAACAGTCACTCAAGTATAGTTTAACACTGCCCGCGTAATATATTGAGATTTATTACGATCGCGCACATTTGTTAACATTCTTGAGTTGCTCTTCGCTTGTTGTCATACATTAAGCGAACTTTTATTTGTTTCGATTAAAATTGGTTTCAACTGAGCATCACTTATAGCATCATGACTAACAAGCGAGGAAAGAATAGGTCTATGGACGAGTCATCATCAGAGCGTGTCGATGCTCTGTTGGCCGTTTACAAAAATGTTACAAACGATATATCACGCATTAATAAATCATTAAAAGCCAATAGAGCCATTAGAAGTTGAATGTCGACTTGAGATACTGAACCGCTACATAGAAAAGGCCTTTAAGACACAACAAGAGTTGGACGACATTAACGCAGATTTAGTGCCTCGGTCAACGTTAGAAGATTTGTGTGTGTCAACCAAGGCACTTCTAATGAAGCGAGGTAGTAATAGCCAACCTAAAAGTGAGAGTCCCGCTAACTCTACAATGATTAGCTCAGTGTCACACTCTAGGAATCTACCGAATATAAAGTTGCCAAAGTTTAGCGGAGAATATTCGGAATATAAGAATTTCATTGGACTTTTTGAGAGTTTAGTCGACAACGAGCCAGGGCTATCAAATATAGAAAAGTTTAATCACTTGTTGTCATGATTGGACAAAGAAGCATTAGGTACTGCCAAGGCATATCAGGTGACAGATGCTAATTATCCAAAAGCGTTAGCTGCTTTAAAAAATGTGTACGACAATCAGTGTCTCATATTTTTAAACAGCATTTCAAAACTATTTGACCTCCCACACATGTCTGAACCATCAGCATCATCTTTGCGCATGCTGATAGACTCAATCCGTGCTATTTACGAGTCTCTATTATCGCTAGGATCTGATAAGCAGATTTCGAATGTCATGCTCATCCATTTAGTAATGATGAAAGCGGACGCTGGCACACGCTCTAGGTGGGAAGAGAATCTTGACTACAATAAGCTTCCATTGTGGCAAGATTGTGAAGCTGCCTTGAACAGACGGTATCAGCATTTAAGTGCTGAAGAATCATCTGGTCCAAGTCGTAAGGTATCTCAGGATAATAGGAAAGGAATTGGGAAAACTTCACTGGCTGTCGCTCTGCCAAGTCAGCCACAAAGTCCCAAATGCGTGTTTTGTAAAAAAAGATCACTTCATTCACTCGTGCTCGTCGTTCACAGCAATACCCTGCCAGAAACGTTTTACGTTCGCAAAGAGATCCTCAATTCCACAAGCCGCAACGTATTGATTTGTTGCTCGGTGCTGATATCTTTTTTGATATATTAAGAGAAGGCAAAATAAAAGGACCCGATAACAACCCAACATTGCAATTGACTGCCTTTGGTTGGATTGTATTTGGTCGCTGCCGAACATTGAATGCAGCTACTAGTTCGTCGACTTTCATTAGCGTCGTAAACGACGACATAGCTATAGATTCAATAGTTCGCAAATTCTGGGAGTTGGAAGAAAAGCCAAATACAATTAATTCGAATTTGTATACCCCAGAGCAACAACTGTGCGAGAAGTCATTTGTGGAGACTATTTGCCAAACTACCTCGGGTCGTTTCAGAGTGTCGCTGCCATTCAAATCAAGCCCACATTGTTTTGGTATGTCTTATGACACAGCCAAGCGACGATTTCTCTCCTTGGAAAGAAGAATGAGCAAGCAAGAAGACATTCGGCCAATGTACATTGTGCTTTACGAAAGAATACTTGGCCTTGGGTCACATGAGCCCAACTGACAATCAAATTCCGAGAGAGCCGCATTACTTCATTCTATATCAATGCGTGCTAAGACCGCACAGCGCATCCACTAAACTTCGAGTAGTGTTTGATGCCTCTAGCAAGTCCTCCTTTCAATTGTCGCTGAATGATCTACTCATGGTGGGTCCGACCATCCAGCCGCACTTATGGGAGACTTTGCTAAGATTTCGACTTCATCCTTGGGCTGCTACAGCAGACATCGCTAAAATGTACCGTCAGATTGAACTTGACGAGTCCCACCACAACTTTCAACTTATTGTGTGGAGGGAAACGCCCACTGATCCGTTACAAATCTTTCGATTAAACACAGTAACGTATGGGACAGGGAGTGCTCCATTCTTAGCAATTCGATGTTTAAAACATCTAAGCGACTTGCATGCTTCCACTCATCCAGCTGCTGCCAGATCGTTAGCCCGAGATTTCTATGTTGATGACTTGTTGACAGGATCAGATAGCGTTGAAGAATTGTGCTTGTTGCATCGAGACTTGATAGCAATTCTTCAAACGCTTGGATTTTCTCTCACAAAATGGTCGTCCAATTGTAAACAACTCGCAGCACAACCAGCTAGAAACGATATAGTCATCAAGAGGACACAAAAACATTGGGATTAATTTGGAATCCAATGAATGACAGCTTTAGATATTCCATGAACTGTCCAATAGAAGTTCAACAGACCAAAAGATCCGTTTTGTCATATGTAGCAAGGTTATACTCGTGCGAAGGTCCTTTTACAGGAGATGTGGTTGCACAAACTTGGGTGGGATGACCAATTGCCTGTTCAAATGAGGCAAGAATTTGAGGCAGTAACTAGCTGTTTTTCAAATCTAAACTCGTTGCATATACCTCGTTACGTTGGCACACTTAAATCGAAAGGATGTCAGATCCATGGATTTGCTGACGCCTCAACGAGAGCTTACGGTTGTTGTTTATACGTAAGAACGCAAACAGATAAGGGTATCATTACCAGGCTGCTAGTCGGCAAGTCTAAGGTAGCGCCCTTGAAAACAAAATCTGTTCCGCGGCTGGAGTTGTGTGCAGCAGAATTGTTAGCTACCTTGTGGGATGCGGTAAAGAAAATACTTGATTGTCCTATTAATCAAGTCACATTTTGGTCAGACTCTGAGGTGGTGCTTCATTGGCTGCGAATGTATTCATCTAGCTTGAACACATTCGTTGCTAATCGCGTTGCAACCATCCAAGAGTTGACAACTAATGTATCTTGGCGTATTGTATTGTATCTCGGGGATGTTCAGTTGAGGAGCTTAAAACATCATTGTGGTTTCGCGGACCAGGATTTTTAAAGCTTTCTGACACATTGTGGCCAGCCAACCCACAAATAGCCTTATCAAAAGAGCTAGAGCTGCTAGAGAAGCGTAGAACTGCAATTACTATGATGAGGTAACAAACCCTATCGTACAGCTTATTGAGCGAACTTCGTCATTCTCTAAGCTAATCCGCATCGTTGCATATATGTTCCGCTTTATCAATGGAAAACCAGAGAGTTATTCTTTACTTGTTCCTACAGCATCTAAGTTAAGCTTCGCATTCCTTGCAGTCACATCTATAATTGTTTGTTTTATTTCGAAGGCTCGTTGGTCGACGTGGCCTTGTCCGGAAGCTGAATTGCGACAATGCCACTAATTTCGTAGGTGGTGCTCGCAGGCTGGACCTCATGGCTACTTTCCATGGCAACACAGAGGATATGGAAATGGAGCGGGGCATGGAGTTTGTCTTCATCCCTCCTCGAGCACCGCATTTTGGAGGCCTTTGGGAAGCGGCGGTGAAATCCACCAAGGGTTTGCTGCTGAAGGCGATGGGCACCGCACTATTACGGCAGGACGAGGTGGCCATCGTGCTGGTCGAGGTCGAGGTCGTACACGACTCGCGGAATATGGTCGCTCCCAGCAGCAACCCCAACGACGGCGAAGTGATCACGCCAGGGCACTCCCTGATAAGGGCAACGCTCGCCCCGCAGCCACTCAACTAATATTCCCCATGTTATTGAAGCCCTGCGGCCTTTCAACGCGGCCGATGTTAAGGCATTTGGATATATTTCTTTACAACCTTCTTTGTTTGATGCGTTTTTCAGTGCCCCGTCGATTGGTGTACTCGGATTTTCAATCGGCCTTCAACTTTCTGAAATATTCCCATTATCATCCCATGAAATGCGTTCGAAATTAAGAAAAATTCATTTTTTTTTCAGCTATAACCGCCAATAACTTTTCGAATTCTGAGCCGATTTCTTCACAACCTTCTTTGTTTGATGCGTTTTTCAGTGCCCCGTCGATTGGTGTACTCGGATTTTCAATCGGCCTTCAACTTTCTGAAATATTCCCATTATCATCCCATGAAATGCGTTCGAAATTAAGAAAAATTCATTTTTTTTTCAGCTATAACCGCCAATAACTTTTCGAATTCTGAGCCGATTTCTTTACAACCTTCTTTGTTTGATGCGTTTTTCAGTGCCCCGTCGATTGGTGTACTCGGATTTTCAATCGGCCTTCAACTTTCTGAAATATTCCCATTATCATCCCATGAAATGCGTTCGAAATTAAGAAAAATGCATTTTTTTTTCAGCTATAACCGCCAATAACTTTTCGAATTCTGAGCCGATTTCTTCACAACCTTGTTTGTTTGATGCGTTTTTCAGTGCCCCGTCGATTGGTGTACTCGGATTTTCAATCGGCCTTCAACTTTCTGAAATATTCCCATTATCATCCCATGAAATGCGTTCGAAATTAAGAAAAATGCATTTTTTTTTCAGCTATAACCGCCAATAACTTTTCGAATTCTGAGCCGATTTCTTCACAACTTTCTTTGTTTGATGCGTTTTTCAGTGCCCCGTCGATTGGTGTACTCGGATTTTCAATCGGCCTTCAACTTTCTGAAATATTCCCATTATCATCCCATGAAATGCGTTCGAAATTAAGAAAAATGCATTTTTTTTTCAGCTATAACCGCCAATAACTTTTCGAATTCTGAGCCGATTTCTTTACAACCTTGTTTGTTTGATGCGTTTTTCAGTGCCCCGTCGATTGGTGTACTCGGATTTTCAATCGGCCTTCAACTTTCTGAAATATTCCCATTATCATCCCATGAAATGCGTTCGAAATTAAGAAAAATGCATTTTTTTTCAGCTATAACCGCCAATAACTTTTCGAATTCTGAACCGATTTCTTTACAAGTTGTACTTGGATTTTCAATCGGCCTTCAACTTTCTGAAATATTCCCATTATCATCCCATGAAATGCGTTCGAAATTAAGAAAAATTGATTTTTTTCGATGCCCCGTCGATTGGTGTACTCGGATTTTCAATCGGCCTTCAACTTTCTGAAATATTCCCATTATCATCCCATGAAATGCGTTCGAAATTAAGAAAAATTCATTTTTTTTCAGCTATAACCGCCAATAACTTTTCGAATTCTGAGCCGATTTCTTCACAACTTTCTTTGTTTGATGCGTTTTTCATGCCCGTCAATAACTTTTCAATTCTGAGCCGATTTCTTTACAACCTTCTTTGTTTGATGCGTTTTTCAGTGCCCCGTCGATTGGTGTACTCGGATTTTCAATCGGCCTTCAACTTTCTGAAATATTCCCATTATCATCCCATGAAATGCGTTCGAAATTAAGAAAAATTGATTTTTTTTTCCAGCTATAACCGCCAATAACTTTTCGAATTCTGAGCCGATTTCTTTACAACTTTCTTTGTTTGATGCGTTTTTCAGTGCCCCGTCGATTGGTGTACTCGGATTTTCAATCGGCCTTCAACTTTCTGAAATATTCCCATTATCATCCCATGAAATGCGTTCGAAATTAAGAAAAATGCATTTTTTTTTCAGCTATAACCGCCAATAACTTTTCGAATTCTGAGCCGATTTCTTTACAACCTTCTTTGTTTGATGCGTTTTTCAGTGCCCCGTCGATTGGTGTACTCGGATTTTCAATCGGCCTTCAACTTTCTGAAATATTCCCATTATCATCCCATGAAATGCGTTCGAAATTAAGAAAAATGCATTTTTTTTCAGCTATAACCGCCAATAACTTTTCGAATTCTGAGCCGATTTCTTTACAACTTTCTTTGTTTGATGCGTTTTTCAGTGCCCCGTCGATTGGTGTACTCGGATTTTCAATCGGCCTTCAACTTTCTGAAATATTCCCATTATCATCCCATGAAATGCGTTCGAAATTAAGAAAAATGCATTTTTTTTCAGCTATAACCGCCAATAACTTTTCGAATTCTGAGCCGATTTCTTCACAACTTTCTTTGTTTGATGCGTTTTTCAGTGCCCCGTCGATTGGTGTACTCGGATTTTCAATCGGCCTTCAACTTTCTGAAATATTCCCATTATCATCCCATGAAATGCGTTCGAAATTAAGAAAAATGCATTTTTTTTCAGCTATAACCGCCAATAACTTTTCGAATTCTGAGCCGATTTCTTTACAACTTTCTTTGTTTGATGCGTTTTTCAGTGCCCCGTCGATTGGTGTACTCGGATTTTCAATCGGCCTTCAACTTTCTGAAATATTCCCATTATCATCCCATGAAATGCGTTCGAAATTAAGAAAAATGCATTTTTTTTTCAGCTATAACCGCCAATAACTTTTCGAATTCTGAGCCGATTTCTTTACAACTTTCTTTGTTTGATGCGTTTTTCAGTGCCCCGTCGATTGGTGTACTCGGATTTTCAATCGGCCTTCAACTTTCTGAAATATTCCCATTATCATCCCATGAAATGCGTTCGAAATTAAGAAAAATGCATTTTTTTTCAGCTATAACCGCCAATAACTTTTCGAATTCTGAGCCGATTTCTTTACAACTTTCTTTGTTTGATGCGTTTTTCAGTGCCCCGTCGATTGGTGTACTCGGATTTTCAATCGGCCTTCAACTTTCTGAAATATTCCCATTATCATCCCATGAAATGCGTTCGAAATTAAGAAAAATTCATTTTTTTTCAGCTATAACCGCCAATAACTTTTCGAATTCTGAGCCGATTTCTTTACAACTTTCTTTGTTTGATGCGTTTTTCAATGCCCCGTCGATTGGTGTACTCGGATTTTCAATCGGCCTTCAACTTTCTGAAATATTCCCATTATCATCCCATGAAATGCGTTCGAAATTAAGAAAAATTCATTTTTTTTCAGCTATAACCGCCAATAACTTTTCGAATTCTGAGCCGATTTCTTTACAACTTTCTTTGTTTGATGCGTTTTTCAGTGCCCCGTCGATTGGTGTACTCGGATTTTCAATCGGCCTTCAACTTTCTGAAATATTCCCATTATCATCCCATGAAATGCGTTCGAAATTAAGAAAAATGCATTTTTTTTCAGCTATAACCGCCAATAACTTTTCGAATTCTGAGCCGATTTCTTTACAACTTTCTTTGTTTGATGCGTTTTTCAATGCCCCGTCGATTGGTGTACTCGGATTTTCAATCGGCCTTCAACTTTCTGAAATATTCCCATTATCATCCCATGAAATGCGTTCGAAATTAAGAAAAATTCATTTTTTTTTCAGCTATAACCGCCAATAACTTTTCGAATTCTGAGCCGATTTCTTTACAACTTTCTTTGTTTGATGCGTTTTTCAATGCCCCGTCGATTGGTGTACTCGGATTTTCAATCGGCCTTCAACTTTCTGAAATATTCCCATTATCATCCCATGAAATGCGTTCGAAATTAAGAAAAATTCATTTTTTTCAGCTATAACCGCCAATAACTTTTCGAATTCTGAGCCGATTTCTTTACAACTTTCTTTGTTTGATGCGTTTTTCAGTGCCCCGTCGATTGGTGTACTCGGATTTTCAATCGGCCTTCAACTTTCTGAAATATTCCCATTATCATCCCATGAAATGCGTTCGAAATTAAGAAAAATTCATTTTTTTTCAGCTATAACCGCCAATAACTTTTCGAATTCTGAGCCGATTTCTTTACAACTTTCTTTGTTTGATGCGTTTTTCAGTGCCCCGTCGATTGGTGTACTCGGATTTTCAATCGGCCTTCAACTTTCTGAAATATTCCCATTATCATCCCATGAAATGCGTTCGAAATTAAGAAAAATGCATTTTTTTTCAGCTATAACCGCCAATAACTTTTCGAATTCTGAGCCGATTTCTTTACAACTTTCTTTGTTTGATGCGTTTTTCAGTGCCCCGTCGATTGGTGTACTCGGATTTTCAATCGGCCTTCAACTTTCTGAAATATTCCCATTATCATCCCATGAAATGCGTTCGAAATTAAGAAAAATGCATTTTTTTTCAGCTATAACCGCCAATAACTTTTCGAATTCTGAGCCGATTTCTTTACAACTTTCTTTGTTTGATGCGTTTTTCAGTGCCCCGTCGATTGGTGTACTCGGATTTTCAATCGGCCTTCAACTTTCTGAAATATTCCCATTATCATCCCATGAAATGCGTTCGAAATTAAGAAAAATGCATTTTTTTTCAGCTATAACCGCCAATAACTTTTCGAATTCTGAGCCGATTTCTTTACAACTTTCTTTGTTTGATGCGTTTTTCAACTTTTTACAACTTTCTTTGTTTGATGCGTTTTTCAGTGCCCCGTCGATTGGTGTACTCGGATTTTCAATCGGCCTTCAACTTTCTGAAATATTCCCATTATCATCCCATGAAATGCGTTCGAAATTAAGAAAAATGCATTTTTTTTCAGCTATAACCGCCAATAACTTTTCGAATTCTGAGCCGATTTCTTTACAACTTTCTTTGTTTGATGCGTTTTTCAGTGCCCCGTCGATTGGTGTACTCGGATTTTCAATCGGCCTTCAACTTTCTGAAATATTCCCATTATCATCCCATGAAATGCGTTCGAAATTAAGAAAAATGCATTTTTTTTCCAGCTATAACCGCCAATAACTTTTCGAATTCTGAGCCGATTTCTTTACAACTTTCTTTGTTTGATGCGTTTTTCAGTGCCCCGTCGATTGGTGTACTCGGATTTTCAATCGGCCTTCAACTTTCTGAAATATTCCCATTATCATCCCATGAAATGCGTTCGAAATTAAGAAAAATGCATTTTTTTTCAGCTATAACCGCCAATAACTTTTCGAATTCTGAGCCGATTTCTTTACAACTTTCTTTGTTTGATGCGTTTTTCAATGCCCCGTCGATTGGTGTACTCGGATTTTCAATCGGCCTTCAACTTTCTGAAATATTCCCATTATCATCCCATGAAATGCGTTCGAAATTAAGAAAAATGCATTTTTTTTTCAGCTATAACCGCCAATAACTTTTCGAATTCTGAGCCGATTTCTTTACAACTTTCTTTGTTTGATGCGTTTTTCAGTGCCCCGTCGATTGGTGTACTCGGATTTTCAATCGGCCTTCAACTTTCTGAAATATTCCCATTATCATCCCATGAAATGCGTTCGAAATTAAGAAAAATGCATTTTTTTTCAGCTATAACCGCCAATAACTTTTCGAATTCTGAGCCGATTTCTTTACAACTTTCTTTGTTTGATGCGTTTTTCAATGCCCCGTCGATTGGTGTACTCGGATTTTCAATCGGCCTTCAACTTTCTGAAATATTCCCATTATCATCCCATGAAATGCGTTCGAAATTAAGAAAAATGCATTTTTTTTTCAGCTATAACCGCCAATAACTTTTCGAATTCTGAGCCGATTTCTTTACAACTTTCTTTGTTTGATGCGTTTTTCAATGCCCCGTCGATTGGTGTACTCGGATTTTCAATCGGCCTTCAACTTTCTGAAATATTCCCATTATCATCCCATGAAATGCGTTCGAAATTAAGAAAAATTCATTTTTTTTCAGCTATAACCGCCAATAACTTTTCGAATTCTGAGCCGATTTCTTTACAACTTTCTTTGTTTGATGCGTTTTTCAGTGCCCCGTCGATTGGTGTACTCGGATTTTCAATCGGCCTTCAACTTTCTGAAATATTCCCATTATCATCCCATGAAATGCGTTCGAAATTAAGAAAAATGCATTTTTTTTCAGCTATAACCGCCAATAACTTTTCGAATTCTGAGCCGATTTCTTTACAACTTTCTTTGTTTGATGCGTTTTTCAGTGCCCCGTCGATTGGTGTACTCGGATTTTCAATCGGCCTTCAACTTTCTGAAATATTCCCATTATCATCCCATGAAATGCGTTCGAAATTAAGAAAAATGCATTTTTTTTTCAGCTATAACCGCCAATAACTTTTCGAATTCTGAGCCGATTTCTTTACAACTTTCTTTGTTTGATGCGTTTTTCAGTGCCCCGTCGATTGGTGTACTCGGATTTTCAATCGGCCTTCAACTTTCTGAAATATTCCCATTATCATCCCATGAAATGCGTTCGAAATTAAGAAAAATGCATTTTTTTTCAGCTATAACCGCCAATAACTTTTCGAATTCTGAGCCGATTTCTTTACAACTTTCTTTGTTTGATGCGTTTTTCAGTGCCCCGTCGATTGGTGTACTCGGATTTTCAATCGGCCTTCAACTTTCTGAAATATTCCCATTATCATCCCATGAAATGCGTTCGAAATTAAGAAAAATGCATTTTTTTTCAGCTATAACCGCCAATAACTTTTCGAATTCTGAGCCGATTTCTTTACAACTTTCTTTGTTTGATGCTTTTTTTATCTTTTTCAATGCCCCGTCGATTGGTGTACTCGGATTTTCAATCGGCCTTCAACTTTCTGAAATATTCCCATTATCATCCCATGAAATGCGTTCGAAATTAAGAAAAATGCATTTTTTTCAGCTATAACCGCCAATAACTTTTCGAATTCTGAGCCGATTTCTTTACAACTTTCTTTGTTTGATGCGTTTTTCAGTGCCCCGTCGATTGGTGTACTCGGATTTTCAATCGGCCTTCAACTTTCTGAAATATTCCCATTATCATCCCATGAAATGCGTTCGAAATTAAGAAAAATGCATTTTTTTTCAGCTATAACCGCCAATAACTTTTCGAATTCTGAGCCGATTTCTTTACAACTTTCTTTGTTTGATGCGTTTTTCAATGCCCCGTCGATTGGTGTACTCGGATTTTCAATCGGCCTTCAACTTTCTGAAATATTCCCATTATCATCCCATGAAATGCGTTCGAAATTAAGAAAAATGCATTTTTTTTCAGCTATAACCGCCAATAACTTTTCGAATTCTGAGCCGATTTCTTTACAACTTTCTTTGTTTGATGCGTTTTTCAGTGCCCCGTCGATTGGTGTACTCGGATTTTCAATCGGCCTTCAACTTTCTGAAATATTCCCATTATCATCCCATGAAATGCGTTCGAAATTAAGAAAAATGCATTTTTTTTCAGCTATAACCGCCAATAACTTTTCGAATTCTGAGCCGATTTCTTTACAACTTTCTTTGTTTGATGCGTTTTTCAATGCCCCGTCGATTGGTGTACTCGGATTTTCAATCGGCCTTCAACTTTCTGAAATATTCCCATTATCATCCCATGAAATGCGTTCGAAATTAAGAAAAATGCATTTTTTTTTCAGCTATAACCGCCAATAACTTTTCGAATTCTGAGCCGATTTCTTTACAACTTTCTTTGTTTGATGCGTTTTTCAGTGCCCCGTCGATTGGTGTACTCGGATTTTCAATCGGCCTTCAACTTTCTGAAATATTCCCATTATCATCCCATGAAATGCGTTCGAAATTAAGAAAAATGCATTTTTTTTTCAGCTATAACCGCCAATAACTTTTCGAATTCTGAGCCGATTTCTTTACAACTTTCTTTGTTTGATGCGTTTTTCAGTGCCCCGTCGATTGGTGTACTCGGATTTTCAATCGGCCTTCAACTTTCTGAAATATTCCCATTATCATCCCATGAAATGCGTTCGAAATTAAGAAAAATGCATTTTTTTTTCAGCTATAACCGCCAATAACTTTTCGAATTCTGAGCCGATTTCTTTACAACCTTCTTTGTTTGATGCGTTTTTCAGTGCCCCGTCGATTGGTGTACTCGGATTTTCAATCGGCCTTCAACTTTCTGAAATATTCCCATTATCATCCCATGAAATGCGTTCGAAATTAAGAAAAATGCATTTTTTTTTCAGCTATAACCGCCAATAACTTTTCGAATTCTGAGCCGATTTCTTTACAACTTTCTTTGTTTGATGCGTTTTTCAGTGCCCCGTCGATTGGTGTACTCGGATTTTCAATCGGCCTTCAACTTTCTGAAATATTCCCATTATCATCCCATGAAATGCGTTCGAAATTAAGAAAAATGCATTTTTTTTTCAGCTATAACCGCCAATAACTTTTCGAATTCTGAGCCGATTTCTTTACAACTTTCTTTGTTTGATGCGTTTTTCAGTGCCCCGTCGATTGGTGTACTCGGATTTTCAATCGGCCTTCAACTTTCTGAAATATTCCCATTATCATCCCATGAAATGCGTTCGAAATTAAGAAAAATGCATTTTTTTTCAGCTATAACCGCCAATAACTTTTCGAATTCTGAGCCGATTTCTTTACAACTTTCTTTGTTTGATGCGTTTTTCAGTGCCCCGTCGATTGGTGTACTCGGATTTTCAATCGGCCTTCAACTTTCTGAAATATTCCCATTATCATCCCATGAAATGCGTTCGAAATTAAGAAAAATGCATTTTTTTTTCAGCTATAACCGCCAATAACTTTTCGAATTCTGAGCCGATTTCTTTACAACTTTCTTTGTTTGATGCGTTTTTCAGTGCCCCGTCGATTGGTGTACTCGGATTTTCAATCGGCCTTCAACTTTCTGAAATATTCCCATTATCATCCCATGAAATGCGTTCGAAATTAAGAAAAATGCATTTTTTTTCAGCTATAACCGCCAATAACTTTTCGAATTCTGAGCCGATTTCTTTACAACTTTCTTTGTTTGATGCGTTTTTCAGTGCCCCGTCGATTGGTGTACTCGGATTTTCAATCGGCCTTCAACTTTCTGAAATATTCCCATTATCATCCCATGAAATGCGTTCGAAATTAAGAAAAATGCATTTTTTTTCAGCTATAACCGCCAATAACTTTTCGAATTCTGAGCCGATTTCTTTACAACTTTCTTTGTTTGATGCGTTTTTCAGTGCCCCGTCGATTGGTGTACTCGGATTTTCAATCGGCCTTCAACTTTCTGAAATATTCCCATTATCATCCCATGAAATGCGTTCGAAATTAAGAAAAATGCATTTTTTTTTCAGCTATAACCGCCAATAACTTTTCGAATTCTGAGCCGATTTCTTTACAACTTTCTTTGTTTGATGCGTTTTTCAGTGCCCCGTCGATTGGTGTACTCGGATTTTCAATCGGCCTTCAACTTTCTGAAATATTCCCATTATCATCCCATGAAATGCGTTCGAAATTAAGAAAAATGCATTTTTTTTTCAGCTATAACCGCCAATAACTTTTCGAATTCTGAGCCGATTTCTTTACAACTTTCTTTGTTTGATGCGTTTTTCAGTGCCCCGTCGATTGGTGTACTCGGATTTTCAATCGGCCTTCAACTTTCTGAAATATTCCCATTATCATCCCATGAAATGCGTTCGAAATTAAGAAAAATGCATTTTTTTTTCAGCTATAACCGCCAATAACTTTTCGAATTCTGAGCCGATTTCTTCACAACTTTCTTTGTTTGATGCGTTTTTCAGTGCCCCGTCGATTGGTGTACTCGGATTTTCAATCGGCCTTCAACTTTCTGAAATATTCCCATTATCATCCCATGAAATGCGTTCGAAATTAAGAAAAATGCATTTTTTTTCAGCTATAACCGCCAATAACTTTTCGAATTCTGAGCCGATTTCTTCACAACTTTCTTTGTTTGATGCGTTTTTCAGTGCCCCGTCGATTGGTGTACTCGGATTTTCAATCGGCCTTCAACTTTCTGAAATATTCCCATTATCATCCCATGAAATGCGTTCGAAATTAAGAAAAATGCATTTTTTTTCAGCTATAACCGCCAATAACTTTTCGAATTCTGAGCCGATTTCTTTACAACTTTCTTTGTTTGATGCGTTTTTCAGTGCCCCGTCGATTGGTGTACTCGGATTTTCAATCGGCCTTCAACTTTCTGAAATATTCCCATTATCATCCCATGAAATGCGTTCGAAATTAAGAAAAATGCATTTTTTTTTCAGCTATAACCGCCAATAACTTTTCGAATTCTGAGCCGATTTCTTCACAACCTTGTTTGTTTGATGCGTTTTTCAGTGCCCCGTCGATTGGTGTACTCGGATTTTCAATCGGCCTTCAACTTTCTGAAATATTCCCATTATCATCCCATGAAATGCGTTCGAAATTAAGAAAAATGCATTTTTTTTTCAGCTATAACCGCCAATAACTTTTCGAATTCTGAGCCGATTTCTTTACAACTTTCTTTGTTTGATGCGTTTTTCAGTGCCCCGTCGATTGGTGTACTCGGATTTTCAATCGGCCTTCAACTTTCTGAAATATTCCCATTATCATCCCATGAAATGCGTTCGAAATTAAGAAAAATGCATTTTTTTTTCAGCTATAACCGCCAATAACTTTTCGAATTCTGAGCCGATTTCTTTACAACCTTGTTTGTTTGATGCGTTTTTCAGTGCCCCGTCGATTGGTGTACTCGGATTTTCAATCGGCCTTCAACTTTCTGAAATATTCCCATTATCATCCCATGAAATGCGTTCGAAATTAAGAAAAATGCATTTTTTTTTCAGCTATAACCGCCAATAACTTTTCGAATTCTGAGCCGATTTCTTTACAACTTTCTTTGTTTGATGCGTTTTTCAGTGCCCCGTCGATTGGTGTACTCGGATTTTCAATCGGCCTTCAACTTTCTGAAATATTCCCATTATCATCCCATGAAATGCGTTCGAAATTAAGAAAAATGCATTTTTTTTCAGCTATAACCGCCAATAACTTTTCGAATTCTGAGCCGATTTCTTCACAACTTTCTTTGTTTGATGCGTTTTTCAGTGCCCCGTCGATTGGTGTACTCGGATTTTCAATCGGCCTTCAACTTTCTGAAATATTCCCATTATCATCCCATGAAATGCGTTCGAAATTAAGAAAAATGCATTTTTTTTCAGCTATAACCGCCAATAACTTTTCGAATTCTGAGCCGATTTCTTTACAACCTTGTTTGTTTGATGCGTTTTTCAGTGCCCCGTCGATTGGTGTACTCGGATTTTCAATCGGCCTTCAACTTTCTGAAATATTCCCATTATCATCCCATGAAATGCGTTCGAAATTAAGAAAAATGCATTTTTTTTTCAGCTATAACCGCCAATAACTTTTCGAATTCTGAGCCGATTTCTTTACAACTTTCTTTGTTTGATGCGTTTTTCAGTGCCCCGTCGATTGGTGTACTCGGATTTTCAATCGGCCTTCAACTTTCTGAAATATTCCCATTATCATCCCATGAAATGCGTTCGAAATTAAGAAAAATGCATTTTTTTTTCAGCTATAACCGCCAATAACTTTTCGAATTCTGAGCCGATTTCTTCACAACCTTCTTTGTTTGATGCGTTTTTCAGTGCCCCGTCGATTGGTGTACTCGGATTTTCAATCGGCCTTCAACTTTCTGAAATATTCCCATTATCATCCCATGAAATGCGTTCGAAATTAAGAAAAATGCATTTTTTTTTCAGCTATAACCGCCAATAACTTTTCGAATTCTGAGCCGATTTCTTCACAACCTTCTTTGTTTGATGCGTTTTTCAGTGCCCCGTCGATTGGTGTACTCGGATTTTCAATCGGCCTTCAACTTTCTGAAATATTCCCATTATCATCCCATGAAATGCGTTCGAAATTAAGAAAAATGCATTTTTTTTCAGCTATAACCGCCAATAACTTTTCGAATTCTGAGCCGATTTCTTCACAACTTTCTTTGTTTGATGCGTTTTTCAGTGCCCCGTCGATTGGTGTACTCGGATTTTCAATCGGCCTTCAACTTTCTGAAATATTCCCATTATCATCCCATGAAATGCGTTCGAAATTAAGAAAAATGCATTTTTTTTTCAGCTATAACCGCCAATAACTTTTCGAATTCTGAGCCGATTTCTTTACAACTTTCTTTGTTTGATGCGTTTTTCAGTGCCCCGTCGATTGGTGTACTCGGATTTTCAATCGGCCTTCAACTTTCTGAAATATTCCCATTATCATCCCATGAAATGCGTTCGAAATTAAGAAAAATGCATTTTTTTTTCAGCTATAACCGCCAATAACTTTTCGAATTCTGAGCCGATTTCTTCACAACTTTGTTTGTTTGATGCGTTTTTCAGTGCCCCGTCGATTGGTGTACTCGGATTTTCAATCGGCCTTCAACTTTCTGAAATATTCCCATTATCATCCCATGAAATGCGTTCGAAATTAAGAAAAATGCATTTTTTTTCAGCTATAACCGCCAATAACTTTTCGAATTCTGAGCCGATTTCTTCACAACCTTGTTTGTTTGATGCGTTTTTCAGTGCCCCGTCGATTGGTGTACTCGGATTTTCAATCGGCCTTCAACTTTCTGAAATATTCCCATTATCATCCCATGAAATGCGTTCGAAATTAAGAAAAATGCATTTTTTTTCAGCTATAACCGCCAATAACTTTTCGAATTCTGAGCCGATTTCTTCACAACTTTGTTTGTTTGATGCGTTTTTCAGTGCCCCGTCGATTGGTGTACTCGGATTTTCAATCGGCCTTCAACTTTCTGAAATATTCCCATTATCATCCCATGAAATGCGTTCGAAATTAAGAAAAATGCATTTTTTTTTCAGCTATAACCGCCAATAACTTTTCGAATTCTGAGCCGATTTCTTCACAACCTTGTTTGTTTGATGCGTTTTTCAGTGCCCCGTCGATTGGTGTACTCGGATTTTCAATCGGCCTTCAACTTTCTGAAATATTCCCATTATCATCCCATGAAATGCGTTCGAAATTAAGAAAAATGCATTTTTTTTTCAGCTATAACCGCCAATAACTTTTCGAATTCTGAGCCGATTTCTTCACAACCTTGTTTGTTTGATGCGTTTTTCAGTGCCCCGTCGATTGGTGTACTCGGATTTTCAATCGGCCTTCAACTTTCTGAAATATTCCCATTATCATCCCATGAAATGCGTTCGAAATTAAGAAAAATGCATTTTTTTTTCAGCTATAACCGCCAATAACTTTTCGAATTCTGAGCCGATTTCTTCACAACCTTGTTTGTTTGATGCGTTTTTCAGTGCCCCGTCGATTGGTGTACTCGGATTTTCAATCGGCCTTCAACTTTCTGAAATATTCCCATTATCATCCCATGAAATGCGTTCGAAATTAAGAAAAATGCATTTTTTTTTCAGCTATAACCGCCAATAACTTTTCGAATTCTGAGCCGATTTCTTCACAACTTTGTTTGTTTGATGCGTTTTTCAGTGCCCCGTCGATTGGTGTACTCGGATTTTCAATCGGCCTTCAACTTTCTGAAATATTCCCATTATCATCCCATGAAATGCGTTCGAAATTAAGAAAAATGCATTTTTTTTTCAGCTATAACCGCCAATAACTTTTCGAATTCTGAGCCGATTTCTTCACAACCTTGTTTGTTTGATGCGTTTTTCAGTGCCCCGTCGATTGGTGTACTCGGATTTTCAATCGGCCTTCAACTTTCTGAAATATTCCCATTATCATCCCATGAAATGCGTTCGAAATTAAGAAAAATGCATTTTTTTTTCAGCTATAACCGCCAATAACTTTTCGAATTCTGAGCCGATTTCTTCACAACCTTGTTTGTTTGATGCGTTTTTCAGTGCCCCGTCGATTGGTGTACTCGGATTTTCAATCGGCCTTCAACTTTCTGAAATATTCCCATTATCATCCCATGAAATGCGTTCGAAATTAAGAAAAATGCATTTTTTTTTCAGCTATAACCGCCAATAACTTTTCGAATTCTGAGCCGATTTCTTCACAACCTTGTTTGTTTGATGCGTTTTTCAGTGCCCCGTCGATTGGTGTACTCGGATTTTCAATCGGCCTTCAACTTTCTGAAATATTCCCATTATCATCCCATGAAATGCGTTCGAAATTAAGAAAAATGCATTTTTTTTTCAGCTATAACCGCCAATAACTTTTCGAATTCTGAGCCGATTTCTTCACAACCTTGTTTGTTTGATGCGTTTTTCAGTGCCCCGTCGATTGGTGTACTCGGATTTTCAATCGGCCTTCAACTTTCTGAAATATTCCCATTATCATCCCATGAAATGCGTTCGAAATTAAGAAAAATGCATTTTTTTTTCAGCTATAACCGCCAATAACTTTTCGAATTCTGAGCCGATTTCTTCACAACCTTGTTTGTTTGATGCGTTTTTCAGTGCCCCGTCGATTGGTGTACTCGGATTTTCAATCGGCCTTCAACTTTCTGAAATATTCCCATTATCATCCCATGAAATGCGTTCGAAATTAAGAAAAATGCATTTTTTTTCAGCTATAACCGCCAATAACTTTTCGAATTCTGAGCCGATTTCTTCACAACCTTGTTTGTTTGATGCGTTTTTCAGTGCCCCGTCGATTGGTGTACTCGGATTTTCAATCGGCCTTCAACTTTCTGAAATATTCCCATTATCATCCCATGAAATGCGTTCGAAATTAAGAAAAATGCATTTTTTTTTCAGCTATAACCGCCAATAACTTTTCGAATTCTGAGCCGATTTCTTCACAACCTTGTTTGTTTGATGCGTTTTTCAGTGCCCCGTCGATTGGTGTACTCGGATTTTCAATCGGCCTTCAACTTTCTGAAATATTCCCATTATCATCCCATGAAATGCGTTCGAAATTAAGAAAAATGCATTTTTTTTTCAGCTATAACCGCCAATAACTTTTCGAATTCTGAGCCGATTTCTTCACAACCTTGTTTGTTTGATGCGTTTTTCAGTGCCCCGTCGATTGGTGTACTCGGATTTTCAATCGGCCTTCAACTTTCTGAAATATTCCCATTATCATCCCATGAAATGCGTTCGAAATTAAGAAAAATGCATTTTTTTTTCAGCTATAACCGCCAATAACTTTTCGAATTCTGAGCCGATTTCTTCACAACCTTGTTTGTTTGATGCGTTTTTCAGTGCCCCGTCGATTGGTGTACTCGGATTTTCAATCGGCCTTCAACTTTCTGAAATATTCCCATTATCATCCCATGAAATGCGTTCGAAATTAAGAAAAATGCATTTTTTTTTCAGCTATAACCGCCAATAACTTTTCGAATTCTGAGCCGATTTCTTCACAACCTTGTTTGTTTGATGCGTTTTTCAGTGCCCCGTCGATTGGTGTACTCGGATTTTCAATCGGCCTTCAACTTTCTGAAATATTCCCATTATCATCCCATGAAATGCGTTCGAAATTAAGAAAAATGCATTTTTTTTTCAGCTATAACCGCCAATAACTTTTCGAATTCTGAGCCGATTTCTTCACAACCTTGTTTGTTTGATGCGTTTTTCAGTGCCCCGTCGATTGGTGTACTCGGATTTTCAATCGGCCTTCAACTTTCTGAAATATTCCCATTATCATCCCATGAAATGCGTTCGAAATTAAGAAAAATGCATTTTTTTTTCAGCTATAACCGCCAATAACTTTTCGAATTCTGAGCCGATTTCTTCACAACCTTGTTTGTTTGATGCGTTTTTCAGTGCCCCGTCGATTGGTGTACTCGGATTTTCAATCGGCCTTCAACTTTCTGAAATATTCCCATTATCATCCCATGAAATGCGTTCGAAATTAAGAAAAATGCATTTTTTTTTCAGCTATAACCGCCAATAACTTTTCGAATTCTGAGCCGATTTCTTCACAACCTTGTTTGTTTGATGCGTTTTTCAGTGCCCCGTCGATTGGTGTACTCGGATTTTCAATCGGCCTTCAACTTTCTGAAATATTCCCATTATCATCCCATGAAATGCGTTCGAAATTAAGAAAAATGCATTTTTTTTTCAGCTATAACCGCCAATAACTTTTCGAATTCTGAGCCGATTTCTTCACAACCTTGTTTGTTTGATGCGTTTTTCAGTGCCCCGTCGATTGGTGTACTCGGATTTTCAATCGGCCTTCAACTTTCTGAAATATTCCCATTATCATCCCATGAAATGCGTTCGAAATTAAGAAAAATGCATTTTTTTTCAGCTATAACCGCCAATAACTTTTCGAATTCTGAGCCGATTTCTTCACAACCTTGTTTGTTTGATGCGTTTTTCAGTGCCCCGTCGATTGGTGTACTCGGATTTTCAATCGGCCTTCAACTTTCTGAAATATTCCCATTATCATCCCATGAAATGCGTTCGAAATTAAGAAAAATGCATTTTTTTTCAGCTATAACCGCCAATAACTTTTCGAATTCTGAGCCGATTTCTTCACAACCTTGTTTGTTTGATGCGTTTTTCAGTGCCCCGTCGATTGGTGTACTCGGATTTTCAATCGGCCTTCAACTTTCTGAAATATTCCCATTATCATCCCATGAAATGCGTTCGAAATTAAGAAAAATGCATTTTTTTTTCAGCTATAACCGCCAATAACTTTTCGAATTCTGAGCCGATTTCTTCACAACCTTGTTTGTTTGATGCGTTTTTCAGTGCCCCGTCGATTGGTGTACTCGGATTTTCAATCGGCCTTCAACTTTCTGAAATATTCCCATTATCATCCCATGAAATGCGTTCGAAATTAAGAAAAATGCATTTTTTTTTCAGCTATAACCGCCAATAACTTTTCGAATTCTGAGCCGATTTCTTCACAACCTTGTTTGTTTGATGCGTTTTTCAGTGCCCCGTCGATTGGTGTACTCGGATTTTCAATCGGCCTTCAACTTTCTGAAATATTCCCATTATCATCCCATGAAATGCGTTCGAAATTAAGAAAAATGCATTTTTTTTTCAGCTATAACCGCCAATAACTTTTCGAATTCTGAGCCGATTTCTTCACAACCTTGTTTGTTTGATGCGTTTTTCAGTGCCCCGTCGATTGGTGTACTCGGATTTTCAATCGGCCTTCAACTTTCTGAAATATTCCCATTATCATCCCATGAAATGCGTTCGAAATTAAGAAAAATGCATTTTTTTTTCAGCTATAACCGCCAATAACTTTTCGAATTCTGAGCCGATTTCTTCACAACCTTGTTTGTTTGATGCGTTTTTCAGTGCCCCGTCGATTGGTGTACTCGGATTTTCAATCGGCCTTCAACTTTCTGAAATATTCCCATTATCATCCCATGAAATGCGTTCGAAATTAAGAAAAATGCATTTTTTTTCAGCTATAACCGCCAATAACTTTTCGAATTCTGAGCCGATTTCTTCACAACCTTGTTTGTTTGATGCGTTTTTCAGTGCCCCGTCGATTGGTGTACTCGGATTTTCAATCGGCCTTCAACTTTCTGAAATATTCCCATTATCATCCCATGAAATGCGTTCGAAATTAAGAAAAATGCATTTTTTTTTCAGCTATAACCGCCAATAACTTTTCGAATTCTGAGCCGATTTCTTCACAACCTTGTTTGTTTGATGCGTTTTTCAGTGCCCCGTCGATTGGTGTACTCGGATTTTCAATCGGCCTTCAACTTTCTGAAATATTCCCATTATCATCCCATGAAATGCGTTCGAAATTAAGAAAAATGCATTTTTTTTTCAGCTATAACCGCCAATAACTTTTCGAATTCTGAGCCGATTTCTTCACAACCTTGTTTGTTTGATGCGTTTTTCAGTGCCCCGTCGATTGGTGTACTCGGATTTTCAATCGGCCTTCAACTTTCTGAAATATTCCCATTATCATCCCATGAAATGCGTTCGAAATTAAGAAAAATGCATTTTTTTTCAGCTATAACCGCCAATAACTTTTCGAATTCTGAGCCGATTTCTTCACAACCTTGTTTGTTTGATGCGTTTTTCAGTGCCCCGTCGATTGGTGTACTCGGATTTTCAATCGGCCTTCAACTTTCTGAAATATTCCCATTATCATCCCATGAAATGCGTTCGAAATTAAGAAAAATGCATTTTTTTTCAGCTATAACCGCCAATAACTTTTCGAATTCTGAGCCGATTTCTTCACAACCTTGTTTGTTTGATGCGTTTTTCAGTGCCCCGTCGATTGGTGTACTCGGATTTTCAATCGGCCTTCAACTTTCTGAAATATTCCCATTATCATCCCATGAAATGCGTTCGAAATTAAGAAAAATGCATTTTTTTTTCAGCTATAACCGCCAATAACTTTTCGAATTCTGAGCCGATTTCTTCACAACCTTGTTTGTTTGATGCGTTTTTCAGTGCCCCGTCGATTGGTGTACTCGGATTTTCAATCGGCCTTCAACTTTCTGAAATATTCCCATTATCATCCCATGAAATGCGTTCGAAATTAAGAAAAATGCATTTTTTTTTCAGCTATAACCGCCAATAACTTTTCGAATTCTGAGCCGATTTCTTCACAACCTTGTTTGTTTGATGCGTTTTTCAGTGCCCCGTCGATTGGTGTACTCGGATTTTCAATCGGCCTTCAACTTTCTGAAATATTCCCATTATCATCCCATGAAATGCGTTCGAAATTAAGAAAAATGCATTTTTTTTCAGCTATAACCGCCAATAACTTTTCGAATTCTGAGCCGATTTCTTCACAACCTTGTTTGTTTGATGCGTTTTTCAGTGCCCCGTCGATTGGTGTACTCGGATTTTCAATCGGCCTTCAACTTTCTGAAATATTCCCATTATCATCCCATGAAATGCGTTCGAAATTAAGAAAAATGCATTTTTTTTTCAGCTATAACCGCCAATAACTTTTCGAATTCTGAGCCGATTTCTTCACAACCTTGTTTGTTTGATGCGTTTTTCAGTGCCCCGTCGATTGGTGTACTCGGATTTTCAATCGGCCTTCAACTTTCTGAAATATTCCCATTATCATCCCATGAAATGCGTTCGAAATTAAGAAAAACGCATTTTTTTTTCAGCTATAACCGCCAATAACTTTTCGAATTCTGAGCCGATTTCTTCACAACCTTGTTTGTTTGATGCGTTTTTCAGTGCCCCGTCGATTGGTGTACTCGGATTTTCAATCGGCCTTCAACTTTCTGAAATATTCCCATTATCATCCCATGAAATGCGTTCGAAATTAAGAAAAATGCATTTTTTTTTCAGCTATAACCGCCAATAACTTTTCGAATTCTGAGCCGATTTCTTCACAACCTTGTTTGTTTGATGCGTTTTTCAGTGCCCCGTCGATTGGTGTACTCGGATTTTCAATCGGCCTTCAACTTTCTGAAATATTCCCATTATCATCCCATGAAATGCGTTCGAAATTAAGAAAAATGCATTTTTTTTTCAGCTATAACCGCCAATAACTTTTCGAATTCTGAGCCGATTTCTTCACAACCTTGTTTGTTTGATGCGTTTTTCAGTGCCCCGTCGATTGGTGTACTCGGATTTTCAATCGGCCTTCAACTTTCTGAAATATTCCCATTATCATCCCATGAAATGCGTTCGAAATTAAGAAAAATGCATTTTTTTTTCAGCTATAACCGCCAATAACTTTTCGAATTCTGAGCCGATTTCTTCACAACCTTGTTTGTTTGATGCGTTTTTCAGTGCCCCGTCGATTGGTGTACTCGGATTTTCAATCGGCCTTCAACTTTCTGAAATATTCCCATTATCATCCCATGAAATGCGTTCGAAATTAAGAAAAATGCATTTTTTTTTCAGCTATAACCGCCAATAACTTTTCGAATTCTGAGCCGATTTCTTCACAACCTTGTTTGTTTGATGCGTTTTTCAGTGCCCCGTCGATTGGTGTACTCGGATTTTCAATCGGCCTTCAACTTTCTGAAATATTCCCATTATCATCCCATGAAATGCGTTCGAAATTAAGAAAAATGCATTTTTTTTCAGCTATAACCGCCAATAACTTTTCGAATTCTGAGCCGATTTCTTCACAACCTTGTTTGTTTGATGCGTTTTTCAGTGCCCCGTCGATTGGTGTACTCGGATTTTCAATCGGCCTTCAACTTTCTGAAATATTCCCATTATCATCCCATGAAATGCGTTCGAAATTAAGAAAAATGCATTTTTTTTTCAGCTATAACCGCCAATAACTTTTCGAATTCTGAGCCGATTTCTTCACAACCTTGTTTGTTTGATGCGTTTTTCAGTGCCCCGTCGATTGGTGTACTCGGATTTTCAATCGGCCTTCAACTTTCTGAAATATTCCCATTATCATCCCATGAAATGCGTTCGAAATTAAGAAAAATGCATTTTTTTTCAGCTATAACCGCCAATAACTTTTCGAATTCTGAGCCGATTTCTTCACAACCTTGTTTGTTTGATGCGTTTTTCAGTGCCCCGTCGATTGGTGTACTCGGATTTTCAATCGGCCTTCAACTTTCTGAAATATTCCCATTATCATCCCATGAAATGCGTTCGAAATTAAGAAAAATGCATTTTTTTTTCAGCTATAACCGCCAATAACTTTTCGAATTCTGAGCCGATTTCTTCACAACCTTGTTTGTTTGATGCGTTTTTCAGTGCCCCGTCGATTGGTGTACTCGGATTTTCAATCGGCCTTCAACTTTCTGAAATATTCCCATTATCATCCCATGAAATGCGTTCGAAATTAAGAAAAATGCATTTTTTTTTCAGCTATAACCGCCAATAACTTTTCGAATTCTGAGCCGATTTCTTCACAACCTTGTTTGTTTGATGCGTTTTTCAGTGCCCCGTCGATTGGTGTACTCGGATTTTCAATCGGCCTTCAACTTTCTGAAATATTCCCATTATCATCCCATGAAATGCGTTCGAAATTAAGAAAAATGCATTTTTTTTCAGCTATAACCGCCAATAACTTTTCGAATTCTGAGCCGATTTCTTCACAACCTTGTTTGTTTGATGCGTTTTTCAGTGCCCCGTCGATTGGTGTACTCGGATTTTCAATCGGCCTTCAACTTTCTGAAATATTCCCATTATCATCCCATGAAATGCGTTCGAAATTAAGAAAAATGCATTTTTTTTTCAGCTATAACCGCCAATAACTTTTCGAATTCTGAGCCGATTTCTTCACAACCTTGTTTGTTTGATGCGTTTTTCAGTGCCCCGTCGATTGGTGTACTCGGATTTTCAATCGGCCTTCAACTTTCTGAAATATTCCCATTATCATCCCATGAAATGCGTTCGAAATTAAGAAAAATGCATTTTTTTTTCAGCTATAACCGCCAATAACTTTTCGAATTCTGAGCCGATTTCTTCACAACCTTGTTTGTTTGATGCGTTTTTCAGTGCCCCGTCGATTGGTGTACTCGGATTTTCAATCGGCCTTCAACTTTCTGAAATATTCCCATTATCATCCCATGAAATGCGTTCGAAATTAAGAAAAATGCATTTTTTTTTCAGCTATAACCGCCAATAACTTTTCGAATTCTGAGCCGATTTCTTCACAACCTTGTTTGTTTGATGCGTTTTTCAGTGCCCCGTCGATTGGTGTACTCGGATTTTCAATCGGCCTTCAACTTTCTGAAATATTCCCATTATCATCCCATGAAATGCGTTCGAAATTAAGAAAAACGCATTTTTTTTTCAGCTATAACCGCCAATAACTTTTCGAATTCTGAGCCGATTTCTTCACAACCTTGTTTGTTTGATGCGTTTTTCAGTGCCCCGTCGATTGGTGTACTCGGATTTTCAATCGGCCTTCAACTTTCTGAAATATTCCCATTATCATCCCATGAAATGCGTTCGAAATTAAGAAAAATGCATTTTTTTTCAGCTATAACCGCCAATAACTTTTCGAATTCTGAGCCGATTTCTTCACAACCTTGTTTGTTTGATGCGTTTTTCAGTGCCCCGTCGATTGGTGTACTCGGATTTTCAATCGGCCTTCAACTTTCTGAAATATTCCCATTATCATCCCATGAAATGCGTTCGAAATTAAGAAAAATGCATTTTTTTTTCAGCTATAACCGCCAATAACTTTTCGAATTCTGAGCCGATTTCTTCACAACCTTGTTTGTTTGATGCGTTTTTCAGTGCCCCGTCGATTGGTGTACTCGGATTTTCAATCGGCCTTCAACTTTCTGAAATATTCCCATTATCATCCCATGAAATGCGTTCGAAATTAAGAAAAATGCATTTTTTTTCAGCTATAACCGCCAATAACTTTTCGAATTCTGAGCCGATTTCTTCACAACCTTGTTTGTTTGATGCGTTTTTCAGTGCCCCGTCGATTGGTGTACTCGGATTTTCAATCGGCCTTCAACTTTCTGAAATATTCCCATTATCATCCCATGAAATGCGTTCGAAATTAAGAAAAATGCATTTTTTTTCAGCTATAACCGCCAATAACTTTTCGAATTCTGAGCCGATTTCTTCACAACCTTGTTTGTTTGATGCGTTTTTCAGTGCCCCGTCGATTGGTGTACTCGGATTTTCAATCGGCCTTCAACTTTCTGAAATATTCCCATTATCATCCCATGAAATGCGTTCGAAATTAAGAAAAACGCATTTTTTTTTCAGCTATAACCGCCAATAACTTTTCGAATTCTGAGCCGATTTCTTCACAACCTTGTTTGTTTGATGCGTTTTTCAGTGCCCCGTCGATTGGTGTACTCGGATTTTCAATCGGCCTTCAACTTTCTGAAATATTCCCATTATCATCCCATGAAATGCGTTCGAAATTAAGAAAAACGCATTTTTTTTCAGCTATAACCGCCAATAACTTTTCGAATTCTGAGCCGATTTCTTCACAACCTTGTTTGTTTGATGCGTTTTTCAGTGCCCCGTCGATTGGTGTACTCGGATTTTCAATCGGCCTTCAACTTTCTGAAATATTCCCATTATCATCCCATGAAATGCGTTCGAAATTAAGAAAAATGCATTTTTTTTTCAGCTATAACCGCCAATAACTTTTCGAATTCTGAGCCGATTTCTTCACAACCTTGTTTGTTTGATGCGTTTTTCAGTGCCCCGTCGATTGGTGTACTCGGATTTTCAATCGGCCTTCAACTTTCTGAAATATTCCCATTATCATCCCATGAAATGCGTTCGAAATTAAGAAAAATGCATTTTTTTTTCAGCTATAACCGCCAATAACTTTTCGAATTCTGAGCCGATTTCTTCACAACCTTGTTTGTTTGATGCGTTTTTCAGTGCCCCGTCGATTGGTGTACTCGGATTTTCAATCGGCCTTCAACTTTCTGAAATATTCCCATTATCATCCCATGAAATGCGTTCGAAATTAAGAAAAATGCATTTTTTTTCAGCTATAACCGCCAATAACTTTTCGAATTCTGAGCCGATTTCTTCACAACCTTGTTTGTTTGATGCGTTTTTCAGTGCCCCGTCGATTGGTGTACTCGGATTTTCAATCGGCCTTCAACTTTCTGAAATATTCCCATTATCATCCCATGAAATGCGTTCGAAATTAAGAAAAATGCATTTTTTTTTCAGCTATAACCGCCAATAACTTTTCGAATTCTGAGCCGATTTCTTCACAACCTTGTTTGTTTGATGCGTTTTTCAGTGCCCCGTCGATTGGTGTACTCGGATTTTCAATCGGCCTTCAACTTTCTGAAATATTCCCATTATCATCCCATGAAATGCGTTCGAAATTAAGAAAAATGCATTTTTTTTCAGCTATAACCGCCAATAACTTTTCGAATTCTGAGCCGATTTCTTCACAACCTTGTTTGTTTGATGCGTTTTTCAGTGCCCCGTCGATTGGTGTACTCGGATTTTCAATCGGCCTTCAACTTTCTGAAATATTCCCATTATCATCCCATGAAATGCGTTCGAAATTAAGAAAAATGCATTTTTTTTCAGCTATAACCGCCAATAACTTTTCGAATTCTGAGCCGATTTCTTCACAACCTTGTTTGTTTGATGCGTTTTTCAGTGCCCCGTCGATTGGTGTACTCGGATTTTCAATCGGCCTTCAACTTTCTGAAATATTCCCATTATCATCCCATGAAATGCGTTCGAAATTAAGAAAAATGCATTTTTTTTTCAGCTATAACCGCCAATAACTTTTCGAATTCTGAGCCGATTTCTTCACAACCTTGTTTGTTTGATGCGTTTTTCAGTGCCCCGTCGATTGGTGTACTCGGATTTTCAATCGGCCTTCAACTTTCTGAAATATTCCCATTATCATCCCATGAAATGCGTTCGAAATTAAGAAAAATGCATTTTTTTTCAGCTATAACCGCCAATAACTTTTCGAATTCTGAGCCGATTTCTTCACAACCTTGTTTGTTTGATGCGTTTTTCAGTGCCCCGTCGATTGGTGTACTCGGATTTTCAATCGGCCTTCAACTTTCTGAAATATTCCCATTATCATCCCATGAAATGCGTTCGAAATTAAGAAAAATGCATTTTTTTTCAGCTATAACCGCCAATAACTTTTCGAATTCTGAGCCGATTTCTTCACAACCTTGTTTGTTTGATGCGTTTTTCAGTGCCCCGTCGATTGGTGTACTCGGATTTTCAATCGGCCTTCAACTTTCTGAAATATTCCCATTATCATCCCATGAAATGCGTTCGAAATTAAGAAAAATGCATTTTTTTTTCAGCTATAACCGCCAATAACTTTTCGAATTCTGAGCCGATTTCTTCACAACCTTGTTTGTTTGATGCGTTTTTCAGTGCCCCGTCGATTGGTGTACTCGGATTTTCAATCGGCCTTCAACTTTCTGAAATATTCCCATTATCATCCCATGAAATGCGTTCGAAATTAAGAAAAATGCATTTTTTTTTCAGCTATAACCGCCAATAACTTTTCGAATTCTGAGCCGATTTCTTCACAACCTTGTTTGTTTGATGCGTTTTTCAGTGCCCCGTCGATTGGTGTACTCGGATTTTCAATCGGCCTTCAACTTTCTGAAATATTCCCATTATCATCCCATGAAATGCGTTCGAAATTAAGAAAAATGCATTTTTTTTTCAGCTATAACCGCCAATAACTTTTCGAATTCTGAGCCGATTTCTTCACAACCTTGTTTGTTTGATGCGTTTTTCAGTGCCCCGTCGATTGGTGTACTCGGATTTTCAATCGGCCTTCAACTTTCTGAAATATTCCCATTATCATCCCATGAAATGCGTTCGAAATTAAGAAAAATGCATTTTTTTTTCAGCTATAACCGCCAATAACTTTTCGAATTCTGAGCCGATTTCTTCACAACCTTGTTTGTTTGATGCGTTTTTCAGTGCCCCGTCGATTGGTGTACTCGGATTTTCAATCGGCCTTCAACTTTCTGAAATATTCCCATTATCATCCCATGAAATGCGTTCGAAATTAAGAAAAATGCATTTTTTTTTCAGCTATAACCGCCAATAACTTTTCGAATTCTGAGCCGATTTCTTCACAACCTTGTTTGTTTGATGCGTTTTTCAGTGCCCCGTCGATTGGTGTACTCGGATTTTCAATCGGCCTTCAACTTTCTGAAATATTCCCATTATCATCCCATGAAATGCGTTCGAAATTAAGAAAAATGCATTTTTTTTCAGCTATAACCGCCAATAACTTTTCGAATTCTGAGCCGATTTCTTCACAACCTTGTTTGTTTGATGCGTTTTTCAGTGCCCCGTCGATTGGTGTACTCGGATTTTCAATCGGCCTTCAACTTTCTGAAATATTCCCATTATCATCCCATGAAATGCGTTCGAAATTAAGAAAAATGCATTTTTTTTTCAGCTATAACCGCCAATAACTTTTCGAATTCTGAGCCGATTTCTTCACAACCTTGTTTGTTTGATGCGTTTTTCAGTGCCCCGTCGATTGGTGTACTCGGATTTTCAATCGGCCTTCAACTTTCTGAAATATTCCCATTATCATCCCATGAAATGCGTTCGAAATTAAGAAAAATGCATTTTTTTTTCAGCTATAACCGCCAATAACTTTTCGAATTCTGAGCCGATTTCTTCACAACCTTGTTTGTTTGATGCGTTTTTCAGTGCCCCGTCGATTGGTGTACTCGGATTTTCAATCGGCCTTCAACTTTCTGAAATATTCCCATTATCATCCCATGAAATGCGTTCGAAATTAAGAAAAATGCATTTTTTTTTCAGCTATAACCGCCAATAACTTTTCGAATTCTGAGCCGATTTCTTCACAACCTTGTTTGTTTGATGCGTTTTTCAGTGCCCCGTCGATTGGTGTACTCGGATTTTCAATCGGCCTTCAACTTTCTGAAATATTCCCATTATCATCCCATGAAATGCGTTCGAAATTAAGAAAAATGCATTTTTTTTCAGCTATAACCGCCAATAACTTTTCGAATTCTGAGCCGATTTCTTCACAACCTTGTTTGTTTGATGCGTTTTTCAGTGCCCCGTCGATTGGTGTACTCGGATTTTCAATCGGCCTTCAACTTTCTGAAATATTCCCATTATCATCCCATGAAATGCGTTCGAAATTAAGAAAAATGCATTTTTTTTTCAGCTATAACCGCCAATAACTTTTCGAATTCTGAGCCGATTTCTTCACAACCTTGTTTGTTTGATGCGTTTTTCAGTGCCCCGTCGATTGGTGTACTCGGATTTTCAATCGGCCTTCAACTTTCTGAAATATTCCCATTATCATCCCATGAAATGCGTTCGAAATTAAGAAAAATGCATTTTTTTTTCAGCTATAACCGCCAATAACTTTTCGAATTCTGAGCCGATTTCTTCACAACCTTGTTTGTTTGATGCGTTTTTCAGTGCCCCGTCGATTGGTGTACTCGGATTTTCAATCGGCCTTCAACTTTCTGAAATATTCCCATTATCATCCCATGAAATGCGTTCGAAATTAAGAAAAATGCATTTTTTTTCAGCTATAACCGCCAATAACTTTTCGAATTCTGAGCCGATTTCTTCACAACCTTGTTTGTTTGATGCGTTTTTCAGTGCCCCGTCGATTGGTGTACTCGGATTTTCAATCGGCCTTCAACTTTCTGAAATATTCCCATTATCATCCCATGAAATGCGTTCGAAATTAAGAAAAATGCATTTTTTTTTCAGCTATAACCGCCAATAACTTTTCGAATTCTGAGCCGATTTCTTCACAACCTTGTTTGTTTGATGCGTTTTTCAGTGCCCCGTCGATTGGTGTACTCGGATTTTCAATCGGCCTTCAACTTTCTGAAATATTCCCATTATCATCCCATGAAATGCGTTCGAAATTAAGAAAAATGCATTTTTTTTTCAGCTATAACCGCCAATAACTTTTCGAATTCTGAGCCGATTTCTTCACAACCTTGTTTGTTTGATGCGTTTTTCAGTGCCCCGTCGATTGGTGTACTCGGATTTTCAATCGGCCTTCAACTTTCTGAAATATTCCCATTATCATCCCATGAAATGCGTTCGAAATTAAGAAAAATGCATTTTTTTTTCAGCTATAACCGCCAATAACTTTTCGAATTCTGAGCCGATTTCTTCACAACCTTGTTTGTTTGATGCGTTTTTCAGTGCCCCGTCGATTGGTGTACTCGGATTTTCAATCGGCCTTCAACTTTCTGAAATATTCCCATTATCATCCCATGAAATGCGTTCGAAATTAAGAAAAATGCATTTTTTTTTCAGCTATAACCGCCAATAACTTTTCGAATTCTGAGCCGATTTCTTCACAACCTTGTTTGTTTGATGCGTTTTTCAGTGCCCCGTCGATTGGTGTACTCGGATTTTCAATCGGCCTTCAACTTTCTGAAATATTCCCATTATCATCCCATGAAATGCGTTCGAAATTAAGAAAAATGCATTTTTTTTCAGCTATAACCGCCAATAACTTTTCGAATTCTGAGCCGATTTCTTCACAACCTTGTTTGTTTGATGCGTTTTTCAGTGCCCCGTCGATTGGTGTACTCGGATTTTCAATCGGCCTTCAACTTTCTGAAATATTCCCATTATCATCCCATGAAATGCGTTCGAAATTAAGAAAAATGCATTTTTTTTCAGCTATAACCGCCAATAACTTTTCGAATTCTGAGCCGATTTCTTCACAACCTTGTTTGTTTGATGCGTTTTTCAGTGCCCCGTCGATTGGTGTACTCGGATTTTCAATCGGCCTTCAACTTTCTGAAATATTCCCATTATCATCCCATGAAATGCGTTCGAAATTAAGAAAAATGCATTTTTTTTTCAGCTATAACCGCCAATAACTTTTCGAATTCTGAGCCGATTTCTTCACAACCTTGTTTGTTTGATGCGTTTTTCAGTGCCCCGTCGATTGGTGTACTCGGATTTTCAATCGGCCTTCAACTTTCTGAAATATTCCCATTATCATCCCATGAAATGCGTTCGAAATTAAGAAAAATGCATTTTTTTTCAGCTATAACCGCCAATAACTTTTCGAATTCTGAGCCGATTTCTTCACAACCTTGTTTGTTTGATGCGTTTTTCAGTGCCCCGTCGATTGGTGTACTCGGATTTTCAATCGGCCTTCAACTTTCTGAAATATTCCCATTATCATCCCATGAAATGCGTTCGAAATTAAGAAAAATGCATTTTTTTTTCAGCTATAACCGCCAATAACTTTTCGAATTCTGAGCCGATTTCTTCACAACCTTGTTTGTTTGATGCGTTTTTCAGTGCCCCGTCGATTGGTGTACTCGGATTTTCAATCGGCCTTCAACTTTCTGAAATATTCCCATTATCATCCCATGAAATGCGTTCGAAATTAAGAAAAATGCATTTTTTTTCAGCTATAACCGCCAATAACTTTTCGAATTCTGAGCCGATTTCTTCACAACCTTGTTTGTTTGATGCGTTTTTCAGTGCCCCGTCGATTGGTGTACTCGGATTTTCAATCGGCCTTCAACTTTCTGAAATATTCCCATTATCATCCCATGAAATGCGTTCGAAATTAAGAAAAATGCATTTTTTTTTCAGCTATAACCGCCAATAACTTTTCGAATTCTGAGCCGATTTCTTCACAACCTTGTTTGTTTGATGCGTTTTTCAGTGCCCCGTCGATTGGTGTACTCGGATTTTCAATCGGCCTTCAACTTTCTGAAATATTCCCATTATCATCCCATGAAATGCGTTCGAAATTAAGAAAAATGCATTTTTTTTTCAGCTATAACCGCCAATAACTTTTCGAATTCTGAGCCGATTTCTTCACAACCTTGTTTGTTTGATGCGTTTTTCAGTGCCCCGTCGATTGGTGTACTCGGATTTTCAATCGGCCTTCAACTTTCTGAAATATTCCCATTATCATCCCATGAAATGCGTTCGAAATTAAGAAAAATGCATTTTTTTTTCAGCTATAACCGCCAATAACTTTTCGAATTCTGAGCCGATTTCTTCACAACCTTGTTTGTTTGATGCGTTTTTCAGTGCCCCGTCGATTGGTGTACTCGGATTTTCAATCGGCCTTCAACTTTCTGAAATATTCCCATTATCATCCCATGAAATGCGTTCGAAATTAAGAAAAATGCATTTTTTTTTCAGCTATAACCGCCAATAACTTTTCGAATTCTGAGCCGATTTCTTCACAACCTTGTTTGTTTGATGCGTTTTTCAGTGCCCCGTCGATTGGTGTACTCGGATTTTCAATCGGCCTTCAACTTTCTGAAATATTCCCATTATCATCCCATGAAATGCGTTCGAAATTAAGAAAAATGCATTTTTTTTTCAGCTATAACCGCCAATAACTTTTCGAATTCTGAGCCGATTTCTTCACAACCTTGTTTGTTTGATGCGTTTTTCAGTGCCCCGTCGATTGGTGTACTCGGATTTTCAATCGGCCTTCAACTTTCTGAAATATTCCCATTATCATCCCATGAAATGCGTTCGAAATTAAGAAAAATGCATTTTTTTTTCAGCTATAACCGCCAATAACTTTTCGAATTCTGAGCCGATTTCTTCACAACCTTGTTTGTTTGATGCGTTTTTCAGTGCCCCGTCGATTGGTGTACTCGGATTTTCAATCGGCCTTCAACTTTCTGAAATATTCCCATTATCATCCCATGAAATGCGTTCGAAATTAAGAAAAATGCATTTTTTTTTCAGCTATAACCGCCAATAACTTTTCGAATTCTGAGCCGATTTCTTCACAACCTTGTTTGTTTGATGCGTTTTTCAGTGCCCCGTCGATTGGTGTACTCGGATTTTCAATCGGCCTTCAACTTTCTGAAATATTCCCATTATCATCCCATGAAATGCGTTCGAAATTAAGAAAAATGCATTTTTTTTTCAGCTATAACCGCCAATAACTTTTCGAATTCTGAGCCGATTTCTTCACAACCTTGTTTGTTTGATGCGTTTTTCAGTGCCCCGTCGATTGGTGTACTCGGATTTTCAATCGGCCTTCAACTTTCTGAAATATTCCCATTATCATCCCATGAAATGCGTTCGAAATTAAGAAAAATGCATTTTTTTTTCAGCTATAACCGCCAATAACTTTTCGAATTCTGAGCCGATTTCTTCACAACCTTGTTTGTTTGATGCGTTTTTCAGTGCCCCGTCGATTGGTGTACTCGGATTTTCAATCGGCCTTCAACTTTCTGAAATATTCCCATTATCATCCCATGAAATGCGTTCGAAATTAAGAAAAACGCATTTTTTTTTCAGCTATAACCGCCAATAACTTTTCGAATTCTGAGCCGATTTCTTCACAACCTTGTTTGTTTGATGCGTTTTTCAGTGCCCCGTCGATTGGTGTACTCGGATTTTCAATCGGCCTTCAACTTTCTGAAATATTCCCATTATCATCCCATGAAATGCGTTCGAAATTAAGAAAAATGCATTTTTTTTTCAGCTATAACCGCCAATAACTTTTCGAATTCTGAGCCGATTTCTTCACAACCTTGTTTGTTTGATGCGTTTTTCAGTGCCCCGTCGATTGGTGTACTCGGATTTTCAATCGGCCTTCAACTTTCTGAAATATTCCCATTATCATCCCATGAAATGCGTTCGAAATTAAGAAAAATGCATTTTTTTTTCAGCTATAACCGCCAATAACTTTTCGAATTCTGAGCCGATTTCTTCACAACCTTGTTTGTTTGATGCGTTTTTCAGTGCCCCGTCGATTGGTGTACTCGGATTTTCAATCGGCCTTCAACTTTCTGAAATATTCCCATTATCATCCCATGAAATGCGTTCGAAATTAAGAAAAATGCATTTTTTTTTCAGCTATAACCGCCAATAACTTTTCGAATTCTGAGCCGATTTCTTCACAACCTTGTTTGTTTGATGCGTTTTTCAGTGCCCCGTCGATTGGTGTACTCGGATTTTCAATCGGCCTTCAACTTTCTGAAATATTCCCATTATCATCCCATGAAATGCGTTCGAAATTAAGAAAAATGCATTTTTTTTCAGCTATAACCGCCAATAACTTTTCGAATTCTGAGCCGATTTCTTCACAACCTTGTTTGTTTGATGCGTTTTTCAGTGCCCCGTCGATTGGTGTACTCGGATTTTCAATCGGCCTTCAACTTTCTGAAATATTCCCATTATCATCCCATGAAATGCGTTCGAAATTAAGAAAAATGCATTTTTTTTTCAGCTATAACCGCCAATAACTTTTCGAATTCTGAGCCGATTTCTTCACAACCTTGTTTGTTTGATGCGTTTTTCAGTGCCCCGTCGATTGGTGTACTCGGATTTTCAATCGGCCTTCAACTTTCTGAAATATTCCCATTATCATCCCATGAAATGCGTTCGAAATTAAGAAAAATGCATTTTTTTTTCAGCTATAACCGCCAATAACTTTTCGAATTCTGAGCCGATTTCTTCACAACCTTGTTTGTTTGATGCGTTTTTCAGTGCCCCGTCGATTGGTGTACTCGGATTTTCAATCGGCCTTCAACTTTCTGAAATATTCCCATTATCATCCCATGAAATGCGTTCGAAATTAAGAAAAATGCATTTTTTTTCAGCTATAACCGCCAATAACTTTTCGAATTCTGAGCCGATTTCTTCACAACCTTGTTTGTTTGATGCGTTTTTCAGTGCCCCGTCGATTGGTGTACTCGGATTTTCAATCGGCCTTCAACTTTCTGAAATATTCCCATTATCATCCCATGAAATGCGTTCGAAATTAAGAAAAATGCATTTTTTTTTCAGCTATAACCGCCAATAACTTTTCGAATTCTGAGCCGATTTCTTCACAACCTTGTTTGTTTGATGCGTTTTTCAGTGCCCCGTCGATTGGTGTACTCGGATTTTCAATCGGCCTTCAACTTTCTGAAATATTCCCATTATCATCCCATGAAATGCGTTCGAAATTAAGAAAAATGCATTTTTTTTCAGCTATAACCGCCAATAACTTTTCGAATTCTGAGCCGATTTCTTCACAACCTTGTTTGTTTGATGCGTTTTTCAGTGCCCCGTCGATTGGTGTACTCGGATTTTCAATCGGCCTTCAACTTTCTGAAATATTCCCATTATCATCCCATGAAATGCGTTCGAAATTAAGAAAAATGCATTTTTTTTCAGCTATAACCGCCAATAACTTTTCGAATTCTGAGCCGATTTCTTCACAACCTTGTTTGTTTGATGCGTTTTTCAGTGCCCCGTCGATTGGTGTACTCGGATTTTCAATCGGCCTTCAACTTTCTGAAATATTCCCATTATCATCCCATGAAATGCGTTCGAAATTAAGAAAAATGCATTTTTTTTCAGCTATAACCGCCAATAACTTTTCGAATTCTGAGCCGATTTCTTCACAACCTTGTTTGTTTGATGCGTTTTTCAGTGCCCCGTCGATTGGTGTACTCGGATTTTCAATCGGCCTTCAACTTTCTGAAATATTCCCATTATCATCCCATGAAATGCGTTCGAAATTAAGAAAAACGCATTTTTTTTTCAGCTATAACCGCCAATAACTTTTCGAATTCTGAGCCGATTTCTTCACAACCTTGTTTGTTTGATGCGTTTTTCAGTGCCCCGTCGATTGGTGTACTCGGATTTTCAATCGGCCTTCAACTTTCTGAAATATTCCCATTATCATCCCATGAAATGCGTTCGAAATTAAGAAAAATGCATTTTTTTTCAGCTATAACCGCCAATAACTTTTCGAATTCTGAGCCGATTTCTTCACAACCTTGTTTGTTTGATGCGTTTTTCAGTGCCCCGTCGATTGGTGTACTCGGATTTTCAATCGGCCTTCAACTTTCTGAAATATTCCCATTATCATCCCATGAAATGCGTTCGAAATTAAGAAAAATGCATTTTTTTTCAGCTATAACCGCCAATAACTTTTCGAATTCTGAGCCGATTTCTTCACAACCTTGTTTGTTTGATGCGTTTTTCAGTGCCCCGTCGATTGGTGTACTCGGATTTTCAATCGGCCTTCAACTTTCTGAAATATTCCCATTATCATCCCATGAAATGCGTTCGAAATTAAGAAAAATGCATTTTTTTTTCAGCTATAACCGCCAATAACTTTTCGAATTCTGAGCCGATTTCTTCACAACCTTGTTTGTTTGATGCGTTTTTCAGTGCCCCGTCGATTGGTGTACTCGGATTTTCAATCGGCCTTCAACTTTCTGAAATATTCCCATTATCATCCCATGAAATGCGTTCGAAATTAAGAAAAACGCATTTTTTTTCAGCTATAACCGCCAATAACTTTTCGAATTCTGAGCCGATTTCTTCACAACCTTGTTTGTTTGATGCGTTTTTCAGTGCCCCGTCGATTGGTGTACTCGGATTTTCAATCGGCCTTCAACTTTCTGAAATATTCCCATTATCATCCCATGAAATGCGTTCGAAATTAAGAAAAATGCATTTTTTTTTCAGCTATAACCGCCAATAACTTTTCGAATTCTGAGCCGATTTCTTCACAACCTTGTTTGTTTGATGCGTTTTTCAGTGCCCCGTCGATTGGTGTACTCGGATTTTCAATCGGCCTTCAACTTTCTGAAATATTCCCATTATCATCCCATGAAATGCGTTCGAAATTAAGAAAAATGCATTTTTTTTTCAGCTATAACCGCCAATAACTTTTCGAATTCTGAGCCGATTTCTTCACAACCTTGTTTGTTTGATGCGTTTTTCAGTGCCCCGTCGATTGGTGTACTCGGATTTTCAATCGGCCTTCAACTTTCTGAAATATTCCCATTATCATCCCATGAAATGCGTTCGAAATTAAGAAAAATGCATTTTTTTTCAGCTATAACCGCCAATAACTTTTCGAATTCTGAGCCGATTTCTTCACAACCTTGTTTGTTTGATGCGTTTTTCAGTGCCCCGTCGATTGGTGTACTCGGATTTTCAATCGGCCTTCAACTTTCTGAAATATTCCCATTATCATCCCATGAAATGCGTTCGAAATTAAGAAAAATGCATTTTTTTTTCAGCTATAACCGCCAATAACTTTTCGAATTCTGAGCCGATTTCTTCACAACCTTGTTTGTTTGATGCGTTTTTCAGTGCCCCGTCGATTGGTGTACTCGGATTTTCAATCGGCCTTCAACTTTCTGAAATATTCCCATTATCATCCCATGAAATGCGTTCGAAATTAAGAAAAATGCATTTTTTTTCAGCTATAACCGCCAATAACTTTTCGAATTCTGAGCCGATTTCTTCACAACCTTGTTTGTTTGATGCGTTTTTCAGTGCCCCGTCGATTGGTGTACTCGGATTTTCAATCGGCCTTCAACTTTCTGAAATATTCCCATTATCATCCCATGAAATGCGTTCGAAATTAAGAAAAATGCATTTTTTTTCAGCTATAACCGCCAATAACTTTTCGAATTCTGAGCCGATTTCTTCACAACCTTGTTTGTTTGATGCGTTTTTCAGTGCCCCGTCGATTGGTGTACTCGGATTTTCAATCGGCCTTCAACTTTCTGAAATATTCCCATTATCATCCCATGAAATGCGTTCGAAATTAAGAAAAACGCATTTTTTTTCAGCTATAACCGCCAATAACTTTTCGAATTCTGAGCCGATTTCTTCACAACCTTGTTTGTTTGATGCGTTTTTCAGTGCCCCGTCGATTGGTGTACTCGGATTTTCAATCGGCCTTCAACTTTCTGAAATATTCCCATTATCATCCCATGAAATGCGTTCGAAATTAAGAAAAATGCATTTTTTTTCAGCTATAACCGCCAATAACTTTTCGAATTCTGAGCCGATTTCTTCACAACCTTGTTTGTTTGATGCGTTTTTCAGTGCCCCGTCGATTGGTGTACTCGGATTTTCAATCGGCCTTCAACTTTCTGAAATATTCCCATTATCATCCCATGAAATGCGTTCGAAATTAAGAAAAATGCATTTTTTTTTCAGCTATAACCGCCAATAACTTTTCGAATTCTGAGCCGATTTCTTCACAACCTTGTTTGTTTGATGCGTTTTTCAGTGCCCCGTCGATTGGTGTACTCGGATTTTCAATCGGCCTTCAACTTTCTGAAATATTCCCATTATCATCCCATGAAATGCGTTCGAAATTAAGAAAAATGCATTTTTTTTTCAGCTATAACCGCCAATAACTTTTCGAATTCTGAGCCGATTTCTTCACAACCTTGTTTGTTTGATGCGTTTTTCAGTGCCCCGTCGATTGGTGTACTCGGATTTTCAATCGGCCTTCAACTTTCTGAAATATTCCCATTATCATCCCATGAAATGCGTTCGAAATTAAGAAAAATGCATTTTTTTTCAGCTATAACCGCCAATAACTTTTCGAATTCTGAGCCGATTTCTTCACAACCTTGTTTGTTTGATGCGTTTTTCAGTGCCCCGTCGATTGGTGTACTCGGATTTTCAATCGGCCTTCAACTTTCTGAAATATTCCCATTATCATCCCATGAAATGCGTTCGAAATTAAGAAAAATGCATTTTTTTTCAGCTATAACCGCCAATAACTTTTCGAATTCTGAGCCGATTTCTTCACAACCTTGTTTGTTTGATGCGTTTTTCAGTGCCCCGTCGATTGGTGTACTCGGATTTTCAATCGGCCTTCAACTTTCTGAAATATTCCCATTATCATCCCATGAAATGCGTTCGAAATTAAGAAAAATGCATTTTTTTTTCAGCTATAACCGCCAATAACTTTTCGAATTCTGAGCCGATTTCTTCACAACCTTGTTTGTTTGATGCGTTTTTCAGTGCCCCGTCGATTGGTGTACTCGGATTTTCAATCGGCCTTCAACTTTCTGAAATATTCCCATTATCATCCCATGAAATGCGTTCGAAATTAAGAAAAATGCATTTTTTTTCAGCTATAACCGCCAATAACTTTTCGAATTCTGAGCCGATTTCTTCACAACCTTGTTTGTTTGATGCGTTTTTCAGTGCCCCGTCGATTGGTGTACTCGGATTTTCAATCGGCCTTCAACTTTCTGAAATATTCCCATTATCATCCCATGAAATGCGTTCGAAATTAAGAAAAATGCATTTTTTTTCAGCTATAACCGCCAATAACTTTTCGAATTCTGAGCCGATTTCTTCACAACCTTGTTTGTTTGATGCGTTTTTCAGTGCCCCGTCGATTGGTGTACTCGGATTTTCAATCGGCCTTCAACTTTCTGAAATATTCCCATTATCATCCCATGAAATGCGTTCGAAATTAAGAAAAATGCATTTTTTTTTTTCAGCTATAACCGCCAATAACTTTTCGAATTCTGAGCCGATTTCTTCACAACCTTGTTTGTTTGATGCGTTTTTCAGTGCCCCGTCGATTGGTGTACTCGGATTTTCAATCGGCCTTCAACTTTCTGAAATATTCCCATTATCATCCCATGAAATGCGTTCGAAATTAAGAAAAACGCATTTTTTTTCAGCTATAACCGCCAATAACTTTTCGAATTCTGAGCCGATTTCTTCACAACCTTGTTTGTTTGATGCGTTTTTCAGTGCCCCGTCGATTGGTGTACTCGGATTTTCAATCGGCCTTCAACTTTCTGAAATATTCCCATTATCATCCCATGAAATGCGTTCGAAATTAAGAAAAATGCATTTTTTTTTCAGCTATAACCGCCAATAACTTTTCGAATTCTGAGCCGATTTCTTCACAACCTTGTTTGTTTGATGCGTTTTTCAGTGCCCCGTCGATTGGTGTACTCGGATTTTCAATCGGCCTTCAACTTTCTGAAATATTCCCATTATCATCCCATGAAATGCGTTCGAAATTAAGAAAAACGCATTTTTTTTCAGCTATAACCGCCAATAACTTTTCGAATTCTGAGCCGATTTCTTCACAACCTTGTTTGTTTGATGCGTTTTTCAGTGCCCCGTCGATTGGTGTACTCGGATTTTCAATCGGCCTTCAACTTTCTGAAATATTCCCATTATCATCCCATGAAATGCGTTCGAAATTAAGAAAAATGCATTTTTTTTCAGCTATAACCGCCAATAACTTTTCGAATTCTGAGCCGATTTCTTCACAACCTTGTTTGTTTGATGCGTTTTTCAGTGCCCCGTCGATTGGTGTACTCGGATTTTCAATCGGCCTTCAACTTTCTGAAATATTCCCATTATCATCCCATGAAATGCGTTCGAAATTAAGAAAAATGCATTTTTTTTTCAGCTATAACCGCCAATAACTTTTCGAATTCTGAGCCGATTTCTTCACAACCTTGTTTGTTTGATGCGTTTTTCAGTGCCCCGTCGATTGGTGTACTCGGATTTTCAATCGGCCTTCAACTTTCTGAAATATTCCCATTATCATCCCATGAAATGCGTTCGAAATTAAGAAAAACGCATTTTTTTTCAGCTATAACCGCCAATAACTTTTCGAATTCTGAGCCGATTTCTTCACAACCTTGTTTGTTTGATGCGTTTTTCAGTGCCCCGTCGATTGGTGTACTCGGATTTTCAATCGGCCTTCAACTTTCTGAAATATTCCCATTATCATCCCATGAAATGCGTTCGAAATTAAGAAAAATGCATTTTTTTTTCAGCTATAACCGCCAATAACTTTTCGAATTCTGAGCCGATTTCTTCACAACCTTGTTTGTTTGATGCGTTTTTCAGTGCCCCGTCGATTGGTGTACTCGGATTTTCAATCGGCCTTCAACTTTCTGAAATATTCCCATTATCATCCCATGAAATGCGTTCGAAATTAAGAAAAACGCATTTTTTTTCAGCTATAACCGCCAATAACTTTTCGAATTCTGAGCCGATTTCTTCACAACCTTGTTTGTTTGATGCGTTTTTCAGTGCCCCGTCGATTGGTGTACTCGGATTTTCAATCGGCCTTCAACTTTCTGAAATATTCCCATTATCATCCCATGAAATGCGTTCGAAATTAAGAAAAACGCATTTTTTTTTCAGCTATAACCGCCAATAACTTTTCGAATTCTGAGCCGATTTCTTCACAACCTTGTTTGTTTGATGCGTTTTTCAGTGCCCCGTCGATTGGTGTACTCGGATTTTCAATCGGCCTTCAACTTTCTGAAATATTCCCATTATCATCCCATGAAATGCGTTCGAAATTAAGAAAAATGCATTTTTTTTCAGCTATAACCGCCAATAACTTTTCGAATTCTGAGCCGATTTCTTCACAACCTTGTTTGTTTGATGCGTTTTTCAGTGCCCCGTCGATTGGTGTACTCGGATTTTCAATCGGCCTTCAACTTTCTGAAATATTCCCATTATCATCCCATGAAATGCGTTCGAAATTAAGAAAAACGCATTTTTTTTCAGCTATAACCGCCAATAACTTTTCGAATTCTGAGCCGATTTCTTCACAACCTTGTTTGTTTGATGCGTTTTTCAGTGCCCCGTCGATTGGTGTACTCGGATTTTCAATCGGCCTTCAACTTTCTGAAATATTCCCATTATCATCCCATGAAATGCGTTCGAAATTAAGAAAAATGCATTTT